>BSAI01000012.1:43428176-43615172 GCA_036245035.1 Adrianichthys oophorus | reverse complement strand
AATTATGCACGCACACGTCCAAAGTTATGCACAAATAATAAATTATGCACGCACGCATCCAAAGTTACACACAAAACAAGAATTACACGCACACAAATCAAGTATTACACACACAAATCAAGAGTTACGCAAGCACAAACTGAGGTAATACTATATTTTCTCCATAAAACAGTGAAGAAAAAGAAGATGTTAAAAACACCAAAGTGTTTCTTTCAGTTACATTCCATATGACCCAAGTCTACAAAGGGGGCAGGCATCTAACATAAAAGGACTCCATTTGATTGGCCAATGACGTGAACGTATCTATCTGATTGGTCAAATGCATAAACAGCAGCCATGAGTTTTGAATGAACTTTTAAGGTAGCCATTTATTGCCGTTTTTGCTGTTTTTTGAAATGTGCATATTGCACTGGCTGATGTCGCTATGGTGATACGTTTTTGATTTGTTGTGCAGGCTTTGCTTATTTCCTTTATTCTGAAGCCCATTAAACCTGAAGTTCTTCAGGTTTGAACTGACGCCATCAGTGCTTTGTCTTCTCAGGTCAACGTGTCGATTTCCATCAAAGGCAGAATTATCTTAGAGGTTCTGGAAGGGATGATGTACCTCACAGAGAAACGTGTCATTCACAAGGACATCAAGCCAGAAAACATCTTAGTAGATAAAGATTTCCACATCAAGGTAAAAAAAAAAGTAAAGTCACAACAATTAGCTCATTGATTCATGCAGTCTGAGGTACAGTAAACATTGTTTTCAGATTGCAGACCTTGGCCTGGCCACCTGCCAAACATGGAGCAAACTGACAAAGGAAGAATCTCGCAGGAAGAGCCGTAGCCGGCAGACATTGGGGGCTAGAGGTGCCGGCACGCTAAACTACATGGCGCCGGAGCACCTGAGGAGCATTAACACCCCCTCCACTGAGAAGTCAGACGTTTACAGTTTTGGAATCGTAGTCTGGGTCATTCTAACGGGTGAAGAGCCATACGCAAGTGAGCTCTGAGATCTGAACACACACAAGTTCAAATGCATTTACAGCATGAACGATAAAGTTGTGAGTCCCTGTTACATTTTTTCAACCAACCAACCAACCAAAAATCTTTCTGTTCAGACGCGAGGAGTGAAGACCAAATAAGTCAGTGTGTTCGTGACGGAGACCGACCGGCAGAAGACCTCATTCCTAAAGACACACCTTCAGAGATCATTCAGCTTATGAAGCTGTGCTGGAGCGACAATCCGGAGGAGCGACCTACATTTAAAGGCAAGCGTCTCTTTGTGACAGACACAACACTGAAGTTATTAAAACTTTGGAGTGTAGTTAGTTTGCTTCTGGCTCCAACATGATTGGAATCATCTGACTTCTTGAAATACACTGACAAGTTAAGGATTTTGTTGGATTTTTGTACTCCAAAAATTAAGACAACAATAAAGATAGCCCCAAATAACACAAATTGACCATGTCATTAGCAGGTATTTCCACCATTTGCTGCAATGACAGCTTCTTACCAGCCTCGTGATGTTGCTCTTCCACAAGTACTATTTCCAGTTCTACCAGGCACTTGGGGGCGAGATACGATCGTCCCAGACGGGCTCAGTTCAGGGGACATTGACTATACCATATGAGGCACTCCCACTTCCTGAAGTCCAGCTGTGACAATTCTGGCAGCATGCGGTGGAGCATTTTCATCCATAAATAAAAAGTTGAAGATGTGCTGGTGGAATTAATTACTGGATGATGATGGGTTCTATGATGTCTCTGTGATGAGAACCTGCAGTGAATGCAAATTGGTTTTGCTCTGATTGGTGATGCATGTTGCACCTCCTCCACCAAACCCAACCCTGGGGACCATGTTGATCTAGGCGTATTGCTCACCTCACCTCCTCCAGCAATGGTGACAACCATCATTTCTGTGCAAGATGACCCGACACCCATCAGTGAACAGGACGGTCGACCATTTCTGCATTCTCCAGGTCACATGGTCTTGTACTGCAAATGTTCACGGTGGTGTCTTGATGTCAGTGGTGTCGCGGTGAAGTCGGTTATGAATGGTTTGTCTGGAAACCCTAGTACCCCTCCCATCTGGTAAACAGACCTGCAGCTGTGTGGCGTTTGCAAAACCATGTCTGAGTACAGAGGTCCTTAGGTGCTGGTCATGGTTGCGGTCTCACCAAGTTCACCTGCAACATCTGACGGCCTGCTACCAACCTGAAGTCGTGCTATAGCCAGGTGGTGTTGCTCGTTCGTTAAGTGGCGCTGTGTTCATGGCTGACTGAATAAGGACCTTGGAATGCCTTACTAGCAAATCAGCTTTTTATACCCACAGAATGTTGAAAATGTTTATTTTTTTAGAATTTTCTGGTTTTGGTCTTTATAAGTTAGAAACACTGTACAATGTGGAAAACACTAAATAAGGTATGTCTGTCACCCCAATCCAATCGCCTCCTTCTCCCCAAAAATATCTGTGAAGTGAAACACTGAGTATGCGCTTCACAATATCCCTAACTTATTGTGAGTTGTGTAACCTTTCCCAATAACTCTAACTTTTCTGTTTATCTTTTTTTTTGCAGAAGCCTACCACATTTTCTGTCCGTTTTACACCAATAATCTGGAACCACATATAGAGAAAGATTTACACGATCTAAAGGTGAATCCTTTGAAATCAACCAATTGAGTTTAGCTTGATTTTATTTTAGCATCGTATTGTTTTTTTTAAGGTTTGGAGATAATTAGCAGTTATTACAAGCAATTACTATGTTAAATAGTTAAATGTATTTTTTCAGGAAAAATACGAGAGCCCACTTGTTGAGAAGATGAAATTACTGTCAATTACACACAACCACTTGATGGGAAATGAGCAAGGTTGGTTAATGCCTCGATGTGCAAATTGCAGTTTTATTTCTGTTAAATTCTTAAAAAGCCTAAAAAAGTTTGTATCTTTTATTCCTTTGATTTTTCTGGATCCGTTAGATTCCCCTGCTCCTCTGGTGAGTTCAGACTCGAGTGTTTTGGTACCAGTTGAAGCCAGCGTCGAGGATCTCCATGACAACAGCTACAAAACATTGGGGGATTCCTTTCAAGCAGATGCCAGACAACCTTCAGAGTTGGAGCAGAAGCTAGATCGAGAGCTTCATTACCACAAACATGGCAGCTATAACTCTGAATTGCATCCCGAGGCCGCCAGCAGCTACTACAACAATGCTACAAATCATCCATTGCAAAACCACGTCAGTCCCTTGGATCAGTCTTGGAGGCCACAGGCAAGAGACACATCCTCTGTCCATTCCTGGACAAAAGAGTCGGTGCAGCCAACCGGCTTAGACGAGCCTTCCTTTAATTTGAACTCAGTGCATTACGGTTCTACGACCTCACCCACGCCAACCCATTTAACTGTATCTGCCAGCACGCCCTCTCTGCCACAGTTTAACCAGCATCTACAGTCACCTTTAGACCGCCAGCAGTCCTGGCCAGTTTACCCGGGTCCTGATACAAATGCTAATGGCTGTGGGACCCTTTCAAAAAGTTTTCAAGCACCGGAGCCAGGTACACAAAAACACACTCAAAAACTTCCATCCGCTTTGTGACGGAGTAGCAGTGACTGACATGTACCTTCTGCAGGACCTCTGTACATTCACAATGCCAGTGGGATCCAGATCGGACACAACAACACCCTGAGCATCAGAGGCTTTGACAGCCCCACTTCCTCACTGTGTGTGTCTGGAAACAGCTCCACTACGTCTCCCATCCAAGAAGGCATTATGAAATGCGGTCAGTTACATTTTTGTGTTGTTGTTTCACACTATGTATATATATGTGTGTATGTATATATATAAATATATATATATATATATATATATACATACGTGTGTGTGTGTGGGGGGGGGTGTTTTATGATTGTACTCCCCCCCCATCGTGGTCATCCTCCAACGTCTGCAACCCATCCTCTTCCCCTGTCTTTTGTGTCCCTCTATATGAGATTATAAAGTATGAGGAAGATTGAAGGGTCAAACTGGCACTAAATGATGTGTTTTTAAAAGTTTAAAAAAATTACTTTGCTTCTTTGATACATTAAGTTATATTTAAGGTTTATATAAAATTCTAAGAAAAAAAAAAAAAAACTGTCAGTGTCCATGAGGTGAACAATTGAATAGCCAACGTTAAAATTAAAGTACATAAAAATTAAAACAGTTTTTAACCTTTTTTAAGCTTAAAGGAGCTATATTTAAAACTGAAATTCAGAGTTGTAAAGTACTTGAGCAAATGGACTCCGTTACTTTACTTAAGTATGTTTTTTTTGGCTACTTTTTACTTGTACTGAGTATCAAAAATATAAGCAACTTTTACTCTCTCCTTGACTACATGTTTTAATTGAATATTTGTGCTCTTTACTCCACTACATTTGAATGGAGACTCACATTTATTCAAGTGAATTACTCAAGTAAATGTAATGAGTAAGTGTGAGTCTCCATTCAAATGTAGTGGAGTAAAAAGCACAAATATTCAATTAAAACATGTAGTCAAGGAGAGAGTAAAAGTTGCTTGCTTCCTCTGCTGGACAAAAATTACTATTGCTCTTTTCTGAGGAGGGAAGTTGTTTGAAAGTTTAAAAAATGCCATAATTTGTCTGTTATGCCTTTTGATATATAAATTCAATCACTGTATTACTATTCATGAATGTTAAAAGATAGGAGTGTAAGCATTTTATAAAAGAAAAGAAACAATTCATGCATTTATTTTGTTTGAAGTACAACAATTGTCCAGCCTTTCCCAGAGTAGATTTCCAGAATAGTTGGTGCATCATCAATTTCTGCCATGTGATGCACCTAACACAATCATGATTTACTTATTTGTCCCTCTTTTTTCTGTTTTTAGAGGGTCATGCTGTGACAGAGGAGCACCTGTATTTACTGACAGAGAACATTGGGAACACCTGGAAACGCTGTGCACGTCGGCTGGGTCTGAACAATGTTGAAATCGATACCATAGACCACGATTACTACCGCGACGGCCTGCCAGAGTTGGTCCACCAGATGCTGGAGCGCTGGAAAATGAAGGAGGGATCCATTGGCTGCACCGTTGGAAAGCTCTGTAGAGCTTTGGATGGACACATTAAAGTAGATGTCATCCAGAAGATACTGGACATGTGCAGTCTTTCCCATGTGGCCTAAAAGCACTTCAGTTGGCCTTCTAACCAAGTTGGACAAATGTACTGTGGCCTTGTATCCTATATGTGATTTGACTTATGGCACAATTCAGTTTCATTTTTGGCACAGAGTGAACACACCCCAGTTCTTCAGACCATAGTATTTCAGATTTCTGTGCTGTCACATGACCTGTTTGGGGCCAAAACGGAACTATTGAAATGGTATATTATGTCGACTTTTTATTAAAAACGTTAAGATATAAAAAGTCATCAAATATGTGCAGAGTTAAGTTTTAACAGAATCTAATTTCATAGATGAATACAGAATGTCACAGAGTGGAAAACATTCATGAATTTATGTTTAAAGAGGCAAAAGTATAAGTAAAAAGAAATATTCTATGTAAATGTGATAAACTATCGATGAGGCTTGTTTGTGGTCATACTGTAAGAAACTCACTGTTCTGTTATTTTTTGGGATTGGTCTACATTTTAAAAAACCGCTGTTCTTTTGAGTTGATCGTTTTTAAAAAAAATCATTCAGTTTTATAAAACTTTGTGTACGGATACTACATTGTCTTCTACCTTATGAGTTGCTTTACCTTATCAAGGATTTTGAAGTCTCTTTGAGAGAATTTTATTTTGTTAAACATGTGCCTTCTTCCAATCTTTGTAAAGTTCTTTGGTTTCCTCTTGCGAGGTAAACTCCTTCAGAAACCAACTGTGATGCTGTGGTTTTACCTTTTGGGCCATCCAAATAAACGCATATCTTCCTGATCCCTCTGCTCTTTCTGTGACCGTTCCAGGTTTGAGTCTCGCTGCCTGCTAAGGCGTCCTGCTCACTTGACACCGTGTCTGGGTAGACAGCGCCTCACTTTAGATCAAAAGTTCATCTTCAGAACAACTATTTAGTCCTTCTGAGGGATACAAAATGAGAAAAAAACATTGTTTTCTAGTCAGCAGGTCTGCGAGCAATCCTCAAGGGTAAAGGTTTAAGTTGAAAGTAACAAGTCCTATCAATGTGTTTTTGCAAACAGTTTAAAACTGCATTTTAACAGAATTTTTATTAGATTACACACCCGCTGATTGGATACCTCCTTGAAAATCAAACTTTTTCTTTTTTATCATTTAGGGTCTAAACTAAACCTAAGCTGAATCCCTTCAATCTACGCAAGATTTAAGGTCACAAACGGGCAGGATTTCAGTTCTCTTAGCACTAAATGTAAATGATTTAATGACTCAATGAACAATACACAGGTAAGTACTTTAGTGTAGCAAAATAAAGTTGAACAAAAGAAAATGTTTCATTGAATCAAGACAGAATGTTTGTGCAAATGTGAGACCAGCCAGTTCTTGTTTTTTTTTACAGCTGCAACTTGAGAAACAAAAACCTTCAAAACTGCCAATTTGAATCATATTTCTCTTAACTTTCATGAAATAACACAATTTACAAATAAATCCTTTTGCATCTGTAACATAGCCTGTATTTACTTAATGTCTGCAAACATGAAAAATATTTTTTTATTAATATTCTGGAGGTGAAATAAGGCAACACCAACTTTTAGTTTTGCACGTAACAATGATTTCTTTGAAGTTTCATGATAGGCGGTCCTCATGCAGGACACAGTGATGAGGTGCAAAAGCTTGAATTAAAAAAAATCAAGGCATGAGATGAGTGAACCCTAAAAAAACTTTGCAAAGCCCCAAAACATCCAAGTAACCCAATGTGCACTTAAATACGGTGAATGTGGACCATTCAGCTGACACAGGTGTGATTACAAACTCTAACCTGGTGTGATTGTGACACAGAGATGAACGAGAAAACACAACCTCAACACAAAATCAACAAAACCAAGACAAAAAGTCCACACCTTGACACCAAATATATGCAAGTGTGAAAATTAAGATCTACAGCTTTCAAGAGAACACTAAGGGGCCTTCGGGAGATCAACTCCAACAGCTTTTCAAGTGCCTACTTTTTATGATTTACACTATACTGTTGGTGTAAAGGATAATTAAAGAAAACTTGTTTAGCATAATGGGAAACAAGATACTTTTTTTCTTTTCTTTATTTATTTTTTACAAAAAAACGAACTTTAGTAGGAAAAGGTTTTTTTTTACTTTTCAAAATAATATTTTTAATTTTATTACATTTCTTAATGGATTAAATACAGTTGTGTTAAAAAAATGAGCAAAACTTCAGCACAAAAAAAAAAAAGCGTGATGTTTATTTTTTTTTAAAGGACTGTAAACATTGCTTGGGCATACAGTTTGTGCTTTCTTCCCCATTTTTTAACACTTTTTAAACAATATTACAGAAGAATAAGCAGATTTGAGAAGTAAAAAAAACAATTTTCTACAAAATAAATAAAGACACATTTAAAATCCATAAGCTCATAATATAGTTTACAAGTCTGAACGATCAGGGCCAGGCCTCCTTGGTGGGCCTTGGAATCATCTCTAAGGAAATGTGGAAGTTGTTTGTTTCTGTAGTCCTTACTGTGGCCATCAGAGACTTCCTGGAGGACTCGCCTTCACTCGTCTGATTCTGCCTTTGGGAAACCGGCGTTTCTTGCTGCACTGATGTGTCTCTATTAGTTGCCGTGTCATTGCCGGCACACTTTGTGGGGTAGTGTCTGAAGCAGGTGAATGTATCCTCACACCTTTGGCAGCTCTGATCTTCTATCGTCATTATAGGGGGAGAGACCGATGAAGGGAAGCGGCTGGTTTGTCGGTGAGTTGTGCGAAGTCTTACCCGGATGTTTAACATTGTGCAGCATTTTGCTTGGCCCTTGGGCCACAAGCAGCCCTTCAGATAGCTATGGTAAAGTTCTCCCACATCTCTCCACATTATCCTGCGAAAATTCGGTCTCAGCAGCAGATAGATGATCGGGTTGTAGATGGTGGAGGACTTGGCGAACATGGCTGGCATGGCAAAAGCAAGTGGGGGGATGTTTTCAATTTGTCCGAAGGCAGCCCACATGGAAACCAGAGCGTATGGACTCCAGGCAGCAAAGAAACCTAAGCAGACGGCCACACTTAGCTTTAAGGAGAAAAAGATAAATTAATTAATAATAAATTGCAGCTCCCACAGAAATATACGTGTGAATTAACTGAATAAAATTAACACATTAGATAAATGAGTTAAACAAAAAGGCGCAGGAAAGAAAAAAATTTAAAATTCTGACATAAAAGCTAACAAAATAAATGTTAAAGGCTAAATGAGCTCAAAAAGATTCTATAATAAACAAAATAATACTAGATAAGTGCTTCAAGCACCACAATGAAAGCTGAAACATCCAGAGAAAATTCTGAATTATCTAAATAAGAGCTCATATTGCTTTAAAAATGAAATAATTATGTTAAAAGTCTAAAAATGCTACATTACTACATCTAAAAGTGTTAAAAAATTAATAAAAGACGAATTGATTAATGTAAAAATGTGCTTCCTAATACTTAAATGTGAGTGGTATTTTCTACCAAATTGTTAAAAGTTTGAATGACTATTTTAAAACCAAAGCGGCCCAATCAAGGTGACACATTTTTTATCTATTAGACAAATTAGTGCCAAAAAATATATGCTGACACCAAAGCTGCTTTTAAATCATCATACATTCTTTTTTACAATTTAAAAAAATGCATTTAGCTTTATTTATTTTCAAAACTGTATGTTTAAATATTTTTAATTTATCCCAGAAAATAAACTTTACAGATTTAAGGAGGGAATTTATGCTTTATTTACTGTTTGATAGTCAAACAATGGCAGAAATACATATTTTATTCGTATTTTTTTACAGCAATAAGTATTCCAACTGTGAAATGTTTAAGGTAAAAAATGCTTCATTTGTGTTGTTTTTTTTTTTTTTTTTTTTTACTAAATAACTTTTCATTTAGAGCTCAAATGATAGAACAATATCTGTTAAAAGATATAATTTTCTGAAACAACAAAAAAAACATTTAATCCAACAAAAACCAAGAGTTTGACATAAAATAAGTATTTAATCTATTTTGGTTTATGGTTTTTTTATATTTATAAAATCCACAAAACTTATAGATAATCACTGATTTGTAGAAATGTGTACAGCTGAATTGCACTTCAATCTAAAGAAAAGCTGCATTTTGTCTTGTCTAAAACTGATAAAAAAATCAACATTTACACATTTGATTCTTAGTTAGATGCTTCACTCCTGTCACTTTGCTTTCTCCAGGTGCTCCAGCTTCCTCCCACAGTCCAAAAAAGGTTAATTGGTGTCTCTAAATTGCCACTAGGTATGAATGAGTGTGTGTGTCCCTGCAACACACTAGTGACATGTTCAAGCTCTGCCATGCCTTCGCCCAACAGTAAAGCTAGGTTGGCTCCAGTAACCCTGTGACCCCAAAAAGGATTCACAAGATGGATGGATGGATGGATATGAATGGTGTATGGGTGGAGGTATTCTTTCATTGCAGGTTCAGGCAAAAAAGAATGAGTAGTTGTTCATCCCCCCAGAGGATTCCACATGGGAGCTGGGAGAGATTGCAAGCCCCACCTTGAGGATGAAGCCTCTTGAGATGCATTTTTTCAGATATCAATCAGTTGTGTTGAGCTTTATTCTATTAATAATACTTTTTTAAAATCTTAAAATACAAATAAAATTTGTCTATTGAAGTTTGTTTTTTTTATGCCAAAAAAATTAGGAAAGATAATAGCTGATATAAATGAAAATTCAGGATGAAGGCAGACTGGGCCCTTCAAACATGAGGACAAGTGTTTTTCAGATTATGTAATATATCATGGTTTTTGTTTAGTGTTGAAGTTTAAAAGATCTATTTTAGCAGGATATCTTTTGTCAGATTTCAGCTACAAATTTCACTTTCTGAGTTCATTATGTAAAAGCAAAAAGTGCTTTAGAATTTTTCTTTTGGCATGAACTTCTTATCAATTTTCTCTTCAATTTTTCCCATTTTGTTGTTTGAAAGAATTTTGAAATTGTTGTAGTTTGCAAAATAAATGCTTTCATTGATAAATCAGGGGTTGAAATGAAAAAAATAATTGAATTTACTGAATGAACACTGGATTTACTTACCATAAAATGATTCCAGAGGGTTATTTGTAAAAATGCAAGAATTTCATGCATCGTTAATGAGAAAATGGTTGGAACTAGGAAGAAATAAAGTAAAATGACATGAATTAATAAATGTTTTATTTCATTTGAGAGTTAAAATTGGATAAAAAAAAATAGAGCATTGAAAAATAATGAAATTGCTGATGTATATTTGGCTCAGAAAGACGTAGTTGGAATTTTTTGTGCTTCACAAAAATACAAATATAGTCAAATCAGTGTTTGTCTTTGAAGTGTCAAAGACCTAAATGCAAAAGCCTCGTCCATCTAAGGTCATATAGCAAACAATTAAATTTTTTTAAAATATTGAGAAACAAAGGAAATATTGACGCTCTTGAATGATATTTGTAAACTGTATTCCTACCTTAACAATAATTGTTTGAATGCTGCTCATGTGCGTCTCCCTCGATGAATGCTGCTCCATGGTTTTCCGGGATGCTTGCACGGTGACCAGAATGCCCATGTAGGATGCAACAATAACGCAGCATGGAAGGATGTAGCAGAAGATGAAAAGTGCCACAGTGTAGGAGCGCGCTGTGGCGTGCTGGTTGGATAGGCGCCAGTCAATGCAGCAGGCGGTTCCGTAGGGTTCTGGTCCGTACTCTCCCCAGTGAACCAGAGGAGAGCAGGCAAACAACAGGGCGTAGACCCAAGCGCAGGCAATGAGCAGTCGGCCATGAAAAGAGTTAAACCTGTTCCCTATAAAGCAGATGAAGGCCATATTTAACACTTCTATAGCATTTAGCAAACCTTCCCAAACCACTATGGCAATGTGTCTCCTTTTTTAGTTTCTATATTTTATTTTACACAATGTAAAAGTGAGAATAAAAACGATTTTTAGTCAGAAATCAACAAGTGTTTTTACTCCATTGGACTAACAAATTTAAAGAATAAATCAAAATCATGTTTTGGGTGTTTACATGTTCTTGTTCTAGATGGTGGACACATATTAGGAGAATTGAGCTTAAAATGGCATTGCTTAATATTTCTTTTTTTAAATGCTTGTGAATCAGGAGCCGATGCAACAAGGCTGTAGGGAAAAAGCTTGTGGCAGTGATATAGAAGCAACTACGGCAAGCTGCAAGCTCCCTGTTTTGCTCCATTCTGATGTATCCACTTGTAGAGAAATAGATTCATGCATGTCTTTGTTTTTCTCATCTGAGCTGGTATCCGGCACAAAACTGTATGGCTAGATATTGGCTGTATGGCTGTATTGGCTAGCTCTGATATTGCTTGCCATTTTTGTTGCCAGGCTAATGTGAGCTTGAGGTTGTGGGGGGATGTAAGCCAGCAGTAGAGATTGTAAACAACGGGATGATGGGAAATGAGCACAGGCTAAAGGTGCTTACACACCGAAAGCGATTCGCGGCAGAGGCGGCCAATTTCAATGTAAAGTCAATGGTTTAGATGTGAATTAAAATTCTGCGCCGCGAACTGAGCGGCCGGCGCAGTGCGAAGGTCTGAAAACTGCCCACACTGAGTGGCACGGCACAAATTGAGTGGCATTTATAGAATTTCTATTACTATTTTAATCATCATGTTCAAGCGTTTGTTACAACAAAACCAAACCAAACAGAACCAGAACCAAAATGTAACTCTTCAAAAATAGCAAGACTATGAGGGTTTAACTAATGGAAAATGCCACAAGTTTTTGATTTTCTGAGCATGGCATGGAGTAAGCCCGCCCACATTTCCCATTCTCCATCTGTTCACATGTGCTCCCGCAAGCTCGGAAACTCAGAGTAGTATACACAGTACTCAGAAACCCAATTTTAAGCTTTAATTTTCTTTATTTATGTCATCCATCATGAAAAAAATGCCACAAGAACATTTTAAAAACACCACAAACACAATTTTCTTTGGTGTGGGTCTTTAAGCTCTTTTTTTGTTTTCTTTTCAACTCAAATTAATTATCCTATTTTCTTATTAGGCTTTCTAAACCCAAGCACTTTAATTTGAATGTTTTTGCATTCCAAATCAGTAAGTTTAGTTCTGTTTTCTCACAGAGATAAAGACTTTTGTTGTTTTAGGCTTCTTCTTTCGGCTCTTCCCTTCAGGGGTCGCTGCAGTGAATCAGCTTCCTCCATCTAACCCTATCTTCTGCATCCTCTACTGTAACACCAGCTATCTTCATGTCTTCATTTACTGCATCCAGAAACCTCCTCTTTGGTCTTCCTCTAGATCTCTTGTCTGGCAGCTCCGCATCCTTCTACCAGTATATTCACCGTCTCTTCTCTGGACATGACCAAACCATCTCAGTCTGGCCTCTCTGACCTTATCTCCAAATCTCTAACATGTGCTGTGGTGGTGAAAACTCTCACGAAGTGATGGGTCCGGCAACACCGACTCGTCGGGTCACATGTTGAGTTCATAAAATGAAATCCCATGCGTGTATCTACTTAGGAAAAGTCACATGACCAATACAGGGGCTGTGTCGGTGTGTCACCAAGGCACCAAACAAGGAGGCGCATCTACCAGCAGCGTTGCCCAATTCTGCGTTTTTACGCCCAATTGATGGGTTTTGATTTTGTAGAGAAAATTGGTTTTGGGTGGGTGAACATAATTTGGGCGAGTTTGGCGTCACTTTGGAAGATATTAGTTAGTTTCATTATGAGTCTGAACGATCTTTTATTTTGAAAAAAATATTTTATTTTGGAAAAATGACTGCATTTCTGTCACTTGGATGCCAAATAAGTCCAGCTGCGAGTTTAACAGAGTAGAAAGAAAAACAAACAAACAATATTTCATGTCCCGGACGTGCGCCCAGCTTCCAGCTTCTCGTAGTGTCGCCCCCCCCCCCCCCCCCCCCTTTTTTTTTTTAGTAAGGTAACATATTTAACTGAATTTTATCTAAAGGTGTTGAATGTGGTGTTTGAATTAAGTTTGTGGAATTATTTAATAGTTTTACTAGTGTTCTTGGCTTTTGGTCCACCCTCGTTCCTCTCAGTGTCCGCTTGATCTGGCAGAATACAATTTCATTTCAAACTGACTCTTATTTGAAATTAATCGTTTTATGTTTTGTAGGTTAAATGTCGCATTTGTTCGGCAGAAGTGTTGTTCTTAAACAAAAGCATCATTGAAAAACAGGCATTGTAGAGCAAGGCATGAGAATGAAGAAGCCGCAACAATGCCAAATAGGCCTTCTGTGTTTACACTAGTTTATTTAATCAGTACATCGGTGGAGTTTCTCAACTTGGTTGCCTGCAATAATGTTTTTGGTCGAGCAGGAGTCAGTATTAAGTGACACAGTATCGGTCATCTAATTCAAAGCTGCACTTTATCACAGCGCTCCAGCTTCTTACACCTTCTTTTCCCTTGCTTTGGGTTGGGATGGTAACACTCATCACTGTCTCACAGCCCTCAGACATGTCCTGCACTGCTCTAACATACTTCTCTGTCACTCCAGACTTCCTCATACAATACCACAGTTCCTCTGTGTGCACACTGTCATAAGCTTTCTCCAGATCTACAAAGACACAGTGTAGCTCTCTCTGATCTTCTCTGTGCTTCTCTATCAACATCCTAATATTAAATATTAAGTTAAATATTGCTATAGTTATACAAATAGTTATTAAATATTTCATCTGTAGTGCTCTTCCTAGACTATGTACTGTATAGGAATTTTAACCACTTTCTAGGTGGAGTAGCTTTTAGCACACAAGTCTTCGGTTCTCTATTTGGTTTTGGTTTTGGTTTTCACCCTTTTTTTTTTTTTTAAAGTAAAAGGCCTCTATTTTTATATTTATGAAATGGACTGACTAAAGCTCAAATTTTATGTCCAGTTTTCACTTTCCTAAAAATATAAGCATCAGATTTTATACCGCATCTGTCCTCATCTAAAAGTTAAATACATTTGTTGCATTATATTACTATTTCTGCAGGATTTATTAGAAAAATCCACCTAAAAATAATACAGAATGCATGGCTATCTAGACAGGGGTATTAAAAGGTGAATGATTACTTGTAAAGAACAATTACAAGTAATCTATTCTAGATTCCAGTTTGGAAGTATTTGCATAACACTGATTGTCAATCAGTGATTCTGACACAGACTTTGAGAGCCTTTAAAAAAATATTACATATACTCCTTTGAATCCAAATAAAAGACCCAACTCCAGCTAAATAAGCAATATCACAAGTACTTTTTGAGTGTGACTCCTTTTGCTTTTCATTTTAAGGAAGTACTGAGATGAAGTTCCCCTTTTTGTGTGTGTGGTCATATGAACTATCAGCTTTTAAAGGATGTGACGGTTTATTTTGATGAATGCTACTTTTCAGAAATTCCTTCTTACCATAAAGAGGGTAACAGACTTTCACAAAGCACACCATGCTCAGCAGGGTCAGAGTGGTTAGACTGCAGAGGCCGAACAGCATGCCGCAGAATGCATACATGGAGCACACTGTTCTTCCATACAGCCACCTGTGTGGGAGTGCGAAGGAGGTATGAGGAGGACAGCACAGACATGGAGGATAGAGGTATCATGCATATCTGCATTCCCTATTTCAGGGAAAATCATACAGTGTATATCCTATGAAAACATGACATGCTTTTGCAGAAAGTATTTCTGATTTTCCAGTAAACAAAATGAAGGAGTTCATTCTATGAGAATGTTAGTCCTTACCTGTGGTAGAAGCTTGAGGTTATCGCCATAGGGTAAAGTGACAGAGTGAGGCCCAGGTCACTGACTGCCAGGTTGATGATGAAGCACTCAGCAGGTTTCAAGAGGTGCTTTTTCTTATATGAGACATACAACAGTGTGCTGTTCCCGAGCAAAGAACATATTCCTGCAAGAATACACACTTCGTTAAGGAATCCTGAACAAACAAGTGAAACTTTCCCTCTTTTATACAAGCAACACTTCAGATCCGAATTCCTTGACAACTCACAACATAGACAGCTCACTATATTGTTTTCATATCAAGTGAAAAAAAGGAAAAAAAGGCATAAAAAGCACCTAAAAGACCTTAAAGGAAAGGAATGAACCCAAACAGACATGACCAGTGTGTAGAACAAGACAAAATACACACAGTGACACACTCAATCCTAACCGCAAAAACGTCTATATTGTTCCTGGATTTTTTCACTTTTATTCTTCTTTCTATCTGCGCCTTTGACCTCAGGAAGAGGCCGCCATCTTGAATTTTAAAAAAAAGGACATTTAGTACCAGCTACAAGCGAAAACTCGGCCTAGGGAGTTTCAGCGATAGTCTTGAAACTTCTTGGGCGTCATTGGGAAGTAATTGCAAAAAAAAAAATGTTGGGATTAGAAGTTGTAGATTTTGAATGGCACGCGTGGCGAGCACGCAAAAGTGGTGTACTCTTATAACTCGCACATTTTTTGACGGAATATTATAAAAAATTGATATGTTGAGCCCTGACTAGAACTGAATATTATATTTTAGGACTTATATGAATTATAGGAGTTTCTTCTGAAACTGACATCAATCTTTTCGTTATCACCAGGCTACCAAAAGATAAAATGGTTGCTATGGCGAGGAAAACAACAGAAAAGCCGTCATTTTGAAAAAAGTGCTTTTTACGTCAATTTTTCACAGACAGCTCAGACCAGCCTTACAGAAAGTGAAAGGGGGAGGGGCAGGAGTGCATTGTGACTGCTTAGCAAGTAAGGTCGGATCAAAATAGGGGGTGAGGGTGGCGGTGCGGAGCATGGAGGCGGGTGTAGGTGGCAGCAGAGTGTAGACACTGGGGCTAGGGTGGTGTTGTGTAGAGCAGGGAAGCGAGGGCGACGGGTAGCGCCTGCGAGCCATCCAACGCCGCTTGCAGCTTTAATTTTAATTGTTTATTGATTATCGTCAGAGGATATTATTGCATTACTGCTTATTGTACATCATGTAACAAAAACTGAATGCTTATTGATTGTCATGGGTAAGAAAGTATATTTTAAATGTAATGACTCATCTACTTGATTATTGGCCTTTTGGAGTTATAGATTGTCTTTATTTTTTATTGTAGATAAGTAGGAGTATTTGGCAGCTAGATAGCTCAGTTGGTTAAGGGCAGGAGTGGTACGAGGAAAATCAGGGTTTGATTCCCAATGAGCAATGAGCTCCATCCAGTGTGGGTCCTTGAGCAATACCCTTTACGCTACTGCCTAACTATGTAACCACAAGGGAGACTGCGCCAGTCCCCAGGCTGAATAGAATACAGGATTGCTTCAGGAGCATCAGGTAAACAATATCCGCCAAATCGCCTGTGCAAATCAGTGAGAAAAAATAAAGAAAAGCTTGTTTGCTGTGACGACACCTGAGGGAAAAGCCAAAAAGTGAATAAAGGAGTATGTCAGCACACTGTTGGCTTTGTCCTCACAGGTTTTTGCTGACAATAAAATGTATGTCACTCTATGTTTCCTCATAGGTTAAGATTTCTACAAGAAATTCAGCTTAACAGTTAAATGTGCATGAAATTAACACCCAATAGTACTGCTGCAGGTTACACACAGCCCCTGAATTCATTTATTTTCCATCTGTAGCCCATATTTTGTTCACACCTCCCTGCAATAATCGATCTGCAGGAACATTTCAAAAAACACTGGAGTGTAACCCTTAAAGCGTCGCTCAGTTAGTTTTTTGAGCTGCAAATATTGTCATGCAGAGGATGACTGAGAACAGAAAAAAATTAATTTATGAAAGATTTACTTCCTTAAAACAGGAAATAGCTATCAGAGGGTAATGCTCAAAATGTGGGATTTTTCACGGTGCTGGACCCCCTCACCTGGTTTCAGTGCTATCACCTTGCAGGCATAACCATAGGCGGTCCTACACATCAATGTATGAAACTCATGACTCATCTCCTTTTCAGCAGCAGTTGAACTAAATTTGTTCATGGCATCATTAACTCAGCTGTTGGTCTGTTCAGAAATAATTTAAAAGGTAAGTAAATGATTTAAAAATTTTGCAAACACAGCTTACCAAAGACAGAGTACACCACAGCCACAGTGATATCCATTGGCACAGAGATGTTCGAGTGAAATGCCATGTCTTCAGCCTTAAGCCCCATCTAAGAACAGATTTATGTTGATGCGTGAGGATTTAGCACAGCATGATATGAAGGATTGTTTCCTGTAGAATTTCTTTCATTTATATCTATTGATCATGATGCAAGTTTTTCTAAAGCAGGGGTCTGCAACCTGGTGCTTTATAGCCACATGTGGCTCTTTCGTTCCTCCATTGTGGCTCTTTGGTTTTGAGAGAAATGTACATAAGTTGAAACTAACGGGCTTGTAGTTTGGGATTTTTTTTTGTTTAGATATTCATAACTGAGTAAAATAATGGTAGATATTTAATCTACTATTGGAGTGGTTTACTAATCAATTTAATACCATAATCTCATACCATTTACATGTATAGATAGTTTTTGAAAATGTGATTCTATCAATGTTAAGTAAAAATCTATTTTTTTGCTTTCAACTTAAAAAAATGTTTTCTGGGTAAAGATGTTCACGTTTGTGTTTATTTCTTGTTAGGAATGAAAACTTTTGAATTATGGCCATTTTTTCCCACTAATTTCCTTAAAGGGACCACATCCGAATGTCTGAATACATTATAACTAAAGGCAAATTTGTGGACATCCACCAAAAGAAAAACTCAACTTAGAAATAACCATACACCATGCTTATGGAGCAAGGAATAAAATGTGTCAGTTTTTCACAGTTTTTAAGCCACAGGCCGGAGTTTCCAACTCAGACAAAGAAAGCCTTGGGCTACAACAAGTTTAGTGTAGTTTTTAATGTGAAGATAAAGTTGAAGGCCTGAATGGTTTTGATGCGCAAAACTTTTAGAAGTGCGCCATTACGCACAAGAAAATATTTAAAAAATTTAAGGTAAAAAACTTGCAGACAATTAAATAAATTCTACACAAACATATCTGCCATTTCAATTACAGAGCTGTGTTGGTCTTGAAATCACAATAGCGGGTTGGAAACTGTTTATATATATATATATAAAAGGTTTTTCTTTCTTTTTTTTTCTTTTTTCTGAACCTTGTTTGATTTAAACTGAGGGTGGATAAAGGCACAACTGATTTCATTCAAAAAGTCGATTTTAAAAAAAACTTTCACGTTGCAAAGATATTTAAAGCGTCTAATGTGGAATGGTTTACCTTCGTCCAAAGCCCTGCTCCAGTCAAAGTCCAGGAACTTCCTCACCGTCCGAACATGAGCTCCTCTGTGCGCCAGAGGTTGCCTCAGACCCTCGCGTTTCACCGCAGCCTGGATGTCGCTGGATGTGCGCTGACTGCTTTCATTCTAATGATCTGGAGACCCAGATGCTCCAAACTCCTGGCTGCTCGGATCAATTAATGACGTCACCTTACGGTGTGAATTCATCAGCGCGATTTGGAGGGCTGGTTTTCCCCTTTCGGGGGGGGGGGGGGGGTGCGGGGGGGGGGGGGGGGGGGGGCGGAGCCGGGGTGGGGGGTAGAGGAGGCACCGCCCCATTAAGCACCTCCGCCTCTCGCTATTAATATTTTTGTTAATGATCATCCTCTCGCATGAATTTATTCTTTAGAGTTGAGTTCAGAGCTGTGCAATTTTAAGAATTTTGGAAATTATTAATAAAGAAAATTTAAAGTCTCTGAAATAATGAAGACCGGGTTCTAAATCCTGCCCACATCTTTCAGCAGAAATTTACAATCAATTTCCCACAAACGAAGTCTAGTTTTATGATTTTTTTTTTAGAGTCTGAAGTGACTAAACTAAGATGTTTTCACGAGTTTAAGCTCTCAGTGGATGAGTCAAAAGCTGGAAAACATTTGAAGATGACTCTAAATTTCAGATCCAGTTGTTGCTTTTAATGACGTCCCACCCCCAGTGGCAGACTTCACAGTTTGAGGGCCCCAGGCTACCAATGACAGGGGGCCCTCTATTAATCATTTTTTTCAAAACGTTGATCAAACAACTTCTTCATTGTTACTATGTTAGACCGCACCAATATAAAGAATCCAAAGGCTTTGATTAGCATTTAAAACATTTAAAAACTAAAATCACACTTAGAAGTTAAAGAAACTCATTATATATATATGAATAACTTTCCTCTCTTGTCTCTTTTCTCATTCCTGACTTTCTTTATCTTCTTATTGAGTTCCTTTGATTCTGTTCTTCTTTTTCCTGTTTTGTCTGTCCTTTCTGCACCTTAGTTTTGTTGTTGTTTAACATACATTGTTAGAATGTAAATGATTTTCTTTTATTGCACCAACAGCATAATGATAATGATCATTTTCAGCACCACTTGGATATCTGCGCTTTCGTTTTTTTCAAATCTCTCCGGTCTGGTGTCTAACTTGATGTTGATGGAATATTCCATTGCTGCAGAGGGATGGGGGAGGATGAAACACGTTCACGTGAGCAGTCTTATGCCATTTCAGTGATTTGTGTTTTTTTATGACAGAGTGGCATAATTATGGGCATGAAAAGGATTTGAGATATTTTTTAAAGTGGGGCATCCAAGATGTTGGGGAGGAGAAATATTTGATCCTGTTCAGGTTTCATACTGGTATCAGGTTTAGTGTCACATTTAAAAGAAAATCTTGATTGCTTTAATAGATTGTGGTTTCATTAAATACTAAACAACTGATTGTAACTTTTTCAATTATCAAACGCAAAGAGATTCACTTCAGGTTAAACTTTCACATCAAAGATGGAGGTAATTATTTCAACCCTATTTTTTCTGTGCTTTCTTAAACATTCAAAGTCCTGGAGGGCAAAGTAAATATGTGAAGTCCAATGTTTATTCAAAAGACTTTCCATAATAAAAGAGACTAGTTCATTATCGCTTTTTAAACTATTTCTCAGCGTTCCTCTTGGATTCACTTTGAAATGTTGAATTTGTCTTTAGAAACGGTGCTACATTCACTGACATTTCACTAAAATGTTTCAGTGATGAGCCTTTTTATTGAAAAATTGTCAGTCTGACCTCTGAAAGCATCGCTTCAAAAATTCTTCACATCTGCAATGGCATGCTGTGTTTAATTAGAACTCAGAATTGCTCATCTTCACAAGAACCTGACCTCTCACACGGGGTCAAGACAACACATGGTGGCACTTGAAATAATTTGTGTTCAGAAAAGGAAACAACTTTTGAAGCAAAGGTGAATTATCTTCAAAAGAAATACACTCTGGGAGGGTAAAAACAGTCTCTCCAACTGTCATGAATGAATTTACACGTACAGGCAGCCACATAAACCAACAGAGACAGAGGCTGGAAATGAGGCAAAGCTCGAGATGAAGGTTCCATTCAAGGTACAATGGTGTTTTTAAGGAATAATTGTCATGGCCACAGAGGAATGAATGTTCACAGTTAGATAAACGCAGACATCAAAGTGGTACACTGGAACTGCAGAAAAAGCATTAAACAGAAACTTTAGCTCCTGAAGAAAAATCCCTGCCCTTTTACATCAGGATGAGTTCTAAGAAGGGGGAAAAAATGAGTGAGTCAGCTTTTTCCAAAAAAACTTTTTTTTTTATTTGTGAGAGAATTTTTACACAGCAGACTGCATCAAAGTGAGTTACAGAGAATTCTTATTAAAGACTCCTTTTGTGCTTTTTTGTAAAAAATTATCCTCAAATTAAATCAAATAAAACTTTATTCATATAGCACTTTTTGTACATACGTAACACAATGCGCTTTAAAAGCCATTTTAAAATTGTTTTTGGTGTTCATAATATTTAGGCATTTTTCTCACAATGGAGGACATATATAAAGAAAACTAAGCTTAAAATTGCTTTTCTGCATCTTTCACTATTTAAATCGTTGTGAATCAGAAGCAGAAGAAAAATACAGATTGAAAAAACTTAAATGAGATGCAAAACCTACAACTGGGAGCCACAAGCTTCCTATATCGCTTCATTCTGATGCAGACAAATAGATTCATTTTGTTTTCCTCAACCGAGCTGGCATCTAGCTCAAAATTGTACGGCTGGATAGCTCTAGTATTGCTTGCCATTTTTATTTTACCAGTAATGTTAGGTTGAGGTTGTGGGGAGGCTGTAAACTAGGCTGAGAGAGTGTGAACAAAGGGATCATGGGAAATGGAGGAAGGCTTACTCTGCCCACAAATCAGAGGCAAATTTCTAATGAACTTCTGGCGCTCTCCACATACTATGTCCTAGAAAACGACATACTTTTTTTTTTTTGACCAAAAACAGCACAATTGTAATTAAAGGACCACTGGGAACATGTTTACAATAGATCAAAACATGGCTGGAGTGGGACTTTAAATACCAAATCACTTTTCAACTTAAAAATCAACGCAAATACAAAGATCTTCACATACTTAAAATTCGTTAAACACACACAATGCCGACAAACAACAACCCTGTTCGCTGAGGAGGCTTCATCCATCACTGGTGTGGAGAATCCCTCAAACATATACAATGCAACCACAAGAGGGCACCATCCAGTGCTTTCATGTGCCAGTCCCAAGTCCGGGAATTACAGAGTGCCATGTCAAGAACAAAATCCAACATAACACCAAAGCCAAATCAGTGATGTGAACCACAAGCAGAACTTTCATGGCGGATCGATCGTGGCTCAAGTTAATAACAGCCGCCACTGGTGCTGTTGGTAGAAATGGGACTAATGTTGATTGAAGAGCAGGAGAAAGGCATGCTCATGTAGAGAGAAAAGCAGATTTAATGGAGGAACTCTTACACTTCGATTGTATCTTAAATTAAAGGAAGCTGCCAAAAGACTAAGATTTTTAGAGACAGATTAACAATTATTTTAGACTTGGCTTTTTACTCATTTCTGTTGACTTCTTTATTATTTTATAGTATCAGAAAAGTCTCTTCACTGTTACTTTTACTTCCTGTGCTTGTTTATATGTTATTATGCACTTGAACTAGGATTTTTTTCTTGTCTGAAACCATCTAATAAATTAAATTTCACCTTAAGGTGTTCTACCTCCTTTTGTCTTTTGATGATTTCTTGGGACAGAAGTTAACCCCTAATTTTATGTCCTGTTTCTAAAGCAGACCTTTGCTAAGGAAAACTGTTACTCTGATGTTTTTGATAAATTATTAAGAGCCTTCATCTATTTTCACAGACTCCTGTTCTGTCATCATGAGGCATGCTCAGTGTGGGAATAGGCAGCTGCTGCAAAGCCAATGAGGCGGAGCAAGGAGGAGCTGGCAGATGCACCTCGCCTCGCATCAGATCCAGTCTCAGTTGGGGCGGCACTGACAAGCTTCATCATGGCCACGGCCTGGACACAGGTAATGAAGGGTGAAAGAGTAACAGCATGCACAAACTGGATAAAAAAGAGAAATCTGAGCTGCAGCACAACAATCTTTTGCTTTTGCTATAAAATAAAAAGTAACATTTTTGCTAAATTACTGTGAAAATTAAATAAATATGAAGCAATTATCCATGAACATCCACCTTAAGATATTACTTAGAGGATGCTGGATGTTTGAGTGTAATGTAAAGTGATGATGTTCTCTGTCTGGTTACGGGATCAACAACTAGAATGAGTTTGGTTTCAGAAGAGGAGTAAAAGGGTTAAAAATAACTGAAAGCATTAAACATCAAATCATTATCTGGAATTACAGCAAATTATGATGTCCAGGTCACACAGTTTCCCAAACATAATGGCAGATTCCAATGTTCACGAACACGACATGAAACAGGTTGGAGGGTCAGACAGCAGAAGACGTTTCAAAAGTGTCAGATGGACTTCATGTTTTAGTCGTCCCAGGTAAAACCATTTACTCCATTTTCAAAATATTTCAGTTACAACCCCAATACCAGTCAGGTCTAGGGGTTTGACACAAAGGGGACCATAACAAAGAAATCGGACACCAGGACTAAAAGGAACAGTTTATTAAATTAAAAAGACGAACTGCATCCCGAAAAACAAAAAGGGGAAAAAAAAATAGAATGCCGTTTTAAAAGAAAATGACAAACCAAAGAGAACTGGAACCTTGGCCAAATATAACAAAAGGTCAGGGAGACAGCTGACCCAGTCATACTGACCGTCAGAGTCAGCTGCTCCCTGCTAATGGCTACCTAACCAAAACTATAGAAACCAAACAAACAAAGCTCAAAAACTAAGACTACCAAGGTCCAAACCCAAATTAACATAACAAAACTCAGCAGTATATGACTGCTGAAGACAAAGGAAGGAAAAGGAAAAAGAGAAAGACCCTTCCTTAATTTGTTCTTCTTCACACACATATACGTGTGAATATGTGCGTGTGGTGATTATGGAGAACGGTGTGGCCCCAACCTCTTCACTCTTGACCCATACAATACTGACAGGCTATTGATTTTCTTGGATTATATCTTTTCAGATCTTCTTCCTGACAATGAGAGCTTTTGCTGGGTCTCACTTACCACAATTTGTGTGGAACAATGTGAACTTCCACCTTGGCCCACGTAACAGAGACCGGTTCCTCACATCCTAGAATGCTGAATGTGTTCCTGCCATCATTCTTCATCCCTATAGAGGAGTTTATTTCAGCTTGGAGGTGGAAGGTCTGCAAAGAATCAAAGAACCCCTGCTTGTGAAGAGATCAAACCAGTGGTTGGTGGCAGCATTGGTATCGTTTCCTCCATCAGACAGACGGAAGCGGGAAAAGGCAGAAAGTAGAGTTAAACTCTTTCATTTGCTAAAACATTTTCTGTGCTTTTGAGCTTTATGCAAAATTTCTTTTACTATTCAGTTTATTTGACTTTATTTTCTCTTTGCTCTGAAACATTTACTTTACAGTAAAGACGTAAATAAGAATCAAGTACCACAACAATCTTCTTATCAGTGTAAGTTAATTACACACGTTCTTTTTCTTTTCTAGTTTTGCTTTCAGTTATATCCTCTTTGTTTCTCTGTCAGCTCGACCTGAGGGACCAGCATTTTTATGGTGATGTGCCTTAATGACAATATTTTCAAACATTTTGATCTGCGGGACCAACAGAACGGACGATGTATTTTGGGGGCTCTGACACTTTATATGATCAAGAACTTTGTTTTAGAGCATAGATGAATTGTTTTGGGAGAGAGATGAGCTTTTGCTGCTGATCCATGCTGTTGTGCTGCCTGAGACGGGTCATTACGTTACGGGTCATTACATGGCCTTGCAATAATTTGTAAAAATGCTTCAAAAAAAAATATGACTTTTTTTCTAAAAGATGAAAAAGTCTGATATTATACAGTTTCTGTGCAATAGTTCACATCGAACAGCAAAATACTATCAAAAAAATGTTCTGCAGAAACACCCACATGAGTGAGAACACGCGCCTTTCCTACAACACGTTAGAGGAATCATTTTGATGCAGGTTGGGGATCTAAAAGGCCTTATTTTGAGCCCATACACAATCCCTAAAAGTCTCTCTGGATCACTGTCACTGTGTGATTTCAACCCCAGTTTGTGAGTTTTTATGCCTGTTGTGGGTCACATATGTTGAAATGTTTTTTACTTTTTTTTGTTACTAAAATCGCATATAAATCACAGGAAAAGGTACAGCTAGAAAGTGAGCTGCATCAGTGAAGCTCCAGTGCTCCCATTTATCTCAGGAATGCATTTTTTAAGTATTATAAAGCAGGGACCAGGAAATATCAATAGGTAATCACCAACGCTGAATACAGCATGTGCAGCTATCTATAATAATAATTTATAAATAGTTTGTCCTAGTTTCAGAAAAATAAAATCCATCTTTAAGGGAAAATTGTTTCACTTTCTTTTTGATCAGTCTTTTAAAAAAATATTTAGATTGAGAGCTGTGTATTTGCAGCTTTAGAGATTTTAATTGTGAGACACTCCAACAAAGAAAAAAAAAATACTGATAAGTAAAGAGATGTTAAGAAATATCTTGGAGTGTTGAAAACTGAACTGCAGCAAACATTTCAAAGACATGGGAGTTTAAAAAATCTTATTAGTAGCTTCAAAAAAAGGATTTTGTATTAAAAATGTATGCCAGAAGCAGGACGTATTAGAGTTACAACAGCATATCAACAACAATGACGTCCTTACAGTCGATGATTACTTTAATATGAAATATTCAAGAGCATCCCTTCACTCCCAGTCATTTTCATGTAAATCTCACTGGGTTTGGTTGTGTAACGCAGATTTCAGTCTGGCATCCATTAAGATATGTTGTGTTGAATGTAATGAATATGACATCTGCCAGTATAAGCGGTTTACCATGACTGCAGAAATAAACATGCATTTAGCAGTGGGAGCTTTTTACAGAGGCCTGTGCTAACTACTGAAATCACTAGAGGATGGTGGAGTATCCACACATTTACTCATCAGCTTTACTCCTAACTGAAATGACTTTGTATGGAAGTAATAGACTACAATCCAACTTATATTTTAACCTAACTATTCCCAGATGTTGCTTTTCAGCCATATTTATTGTGTTTCTCTTGATCAATTCCAACGCACCAATTAAAAAGCCTGACCAATTAAAAAACCTCAGAAATGAGCCAATTACCACCAAAAAAAGACTGAATCTCACTATTATCACAATTTAGATACTAATAATTTTGTTAAATGTTCTTTTGCTTATTGTAAACAAACTTTTCAAAGATTTTTATCTTTTGTTTTTTAACGATTCTTGTAAAGGTTTGTCAAATGAAAACCTCTCGTGAGAATAAATGTATAGAATCCAGTTCCGTTTTTCACCCTTGCAGATTTTAAAACCGTTTGTTCTGAACTGAAAAAGACTTAGTGCATAAAATAAATGTATACTTTAGTCATTATTATTTTTCAATGTAGTTACTAATAAATTAATATGACATCTAAAAATGAACTTGTGACGCACGGCACTTCAGCTCTGACTCAAGTTGTGTAATTAAGATGGAACACAATACTTAAAACACCCAAAATGGCAATATCTGTTAATATCCATCTAATTGGAAAGATTTGTCTCCCTGAACATTGTAGAACAACACATTCCCCTTTTTGTGTTTTAGCAATTTCAATGAATGCATTTTATTTACAAAGCTCCACATCTCAACAGAGATTGACCTGAAGTGCTGCACAAAAATCAGGAAAATTGGTGAAATCCTTATGAATCTCTGCAAGCAAAAGATGACAGTGGAGGGTAAAATGCAAAAGACAAAACAATCTCCAGAACAAGGCTCTCAATGAGGTCAACCGTCTTCCTGGACATGTTGAGAGAACAGAAACACAAAAACACTGAAATATGTGCAATATAATGCAGCAGTGACAGCAACGGAACAAGGAGACCGCAATTTGGCAGAGCTAAGCCCGCCTAGTGTATTTTCTAAATCACAAAGTAGCTCTTTCCCAAGAGCTCCTGATTTACAACAATTTGAATAAACACATATTAATGAATGCAATTTTGAGCTTAATTTTCATTATCAGAAAAATGCCACAAGAACATGTTAATTCATCATTCATTCATTCATTTTCCAATCCGCTTTATCCCTTTCGGGGTCACGGGGTTGCCGGAGCCTAACCCGGCTACTCATGGGCAAAGGCAGGGTACACCCCTGGACTGGTCACCAGTCTGTCGCAGGGGAGAACATGTTAAAAACACCCAAAATTATCTTCATCAAAGTGGATCTTTAAAAATAGCACCACCTTAGTCCATATCACTTAAAAACCATGCAAGTATTTGCTGATAAAGTGAACTGGAGTTGTTGAATAACTCAGCTCTTTTATGGCTCTGTCAGTTATTGACCTGCAAGCACAGACTATTTTATCATCCACTTACACCTGTCATTTCTTTGTAATCACAAACCAAGTGACATGGCAGAAAAAACATTTGGATGTGTGTTTTTTCTTCAGGTTGTTTGTCTTCTTTGCGGTTCATCCATTTGCTTGGTAAGAATCGTTGACTTGTTACATTAGTTTGAGAATAACTCATTACATTTTTTTGGTAACCGTACAGTTATCTTGTCATTTTCTCTGTTCTGCAGCCCACCGCAAAGATTTCAGGTAAGCTTATTTCTCATAAAAAACTATCTTGACCAATTTAACTTCATCACTTCATTTGTGTCCATCTTTTTTCCTTTAATATCTGACAGATTTTGACGTGGACGGTGGGCGAGATCTTGATATTTTCGACATCAACGAGGGTATTAAGAAGGGGCATTTGCTTCTCATTTTATGGCTTTTAACCATGTGATCTCCTGAACCAAACATCTTTATTCTCAAACTCCACAGAAAATGGATTGAATCTTGTAGAAGGAGACATTGTGCTTGATGAGGTGTGTTCATTGAGTTGCTTTTAATTTTCTCGTGCGCAGCTGAATTTGGTGGTGGAGAGGTCAACCTCACCTCATTATTTTGCTTTTGTTCTTTTTTTTTTTGCAGAAACAAACCCGGAATTCTATTATTGGAGACGAGTACAAGTGGCCAAAGACCATTCCATACTACATGGAAGATGATTTAGGTAAAATCTGTTGGTTGCCAAAAGCTTTTGCATATTATTTTGTGTTCATCAAATGCTGAACACAAAGCTTTTACCTGACAACGTTTTGTGAGATTCCCACACTATGTGTGTCAAATGGCTCATGAAAGCTGTTGTTTTAAAAGCTCTGCTTCTATAGGTTTATAGGATGCCCCACTAGTTTGTTTATTTCCACACAATTAAGGAATCAGATGGTGATATACCAATCTATCTCAGAATTTATTTTAGTAGAGAAACAGAATGTGTTGTATGTTGTAAGCCTGAACAGAAAAACCTGAGCCATTTCAGAATTCACTCAAAATTACAGATGTGCCTCAAATGAATCTAATGTACTCGACTCATTATTTTCTTTGCAGAGATCAATGCAAAAGGTGTGATTCTTAAGGCCTTTGAGCAATACCGCCTTAAGTCCTGCATCGACTTCAAACCATGGAATGGAGAAGAAAATTACATTTCCATCTTTAAAGGGAACGGGTAAAACGAGAAAAACATCTCAAAAATAAAAGCAACATTGAAGTTTCTTGTGTGATGTCACACAAAATTCTTGATTTTTCCCCAAAAAGCTGTTTCTCCTCAGTTGGGAATCGCCGAGTTGGGAAGCAGAGATTATCCATCGGAACAAACTGTGATCGCATTGCCACCATTGAACATGAATTCCTTCACGCATTGGGGTTTTGGCACGAGCAGTCCAGATCAGACCGGGATGATTATGTCCACATCATGTGGGACCGCATCTCGGATGGTACGCATGTCCATACACTGCTTTTAAGAAAGTCAAAACACCCTTATTTCAAGAAAAATGTCCTATCAAGAAAGTTTTTCAAAAGCAAGTGACTAGAATTCTTTTTCTAAACCGAGAATTCCTGGTAAGACCATTTTTCTTCCCCCATGGGCAGATTTTTTTTCTTTTTTAAAAGAAAAGGCAAATGCTCTGAAGGGTGGTATAAGTTTTTACAATGTTTCACATTGCTATAAGCACAGCTTTTTACTACATATGTGATAAGCAGGTTTTGTTGTGCTTGTTGCGACATCCTAGCGAGATAAGCAAAGGATGGAAGCATTTCAAAAAAGTTCTTTAAAACTTCCAGTCTAAGGAGAAAGAAGTCTCTAATCCATTCTGTTAGGAAGATTTTCAATGCCTAATCTTTGGGGGATATCTTGATGAAATAATGAATATAGTTTTTCTTGAGATTGAGTGGTGACCACTTTTCTAAAATGTCTAACGCACAGGAAAAGAACACAACTTTAACACCTACAATGACACCACCTCCAGCTCTTTGGGGGTCCCGTACGACTACGGCTCCATGATGCACTACAGCAAAAACGCTTTTCGTAATGGTTCTGAGCCCACCATTGTCACCAAGATCCCCGCTTTCAGCGATGTGATAGGCCAGCGGATGGAGTTCAGTGACAGCGACCTGCTCAAGCTGCACCGCCTCTACAACTGTAGTAAGAGTCAGCACCCAGACTGAAGGGTTTCTTTTGACAAAATGCACTTCTATTTGAAAACTTTTATGTATGCCTTTTTAGACTGATAATTGTCAATAATTCTTTAAGATCAGTGCAGAAAAACATCATTTTATAACTTATAAAACACAAAGTTCTTGTTAAAAAAGTGAAATCTCAGTTATAATGTGCCATTACTTCAATATTCTACTTTCCTAATTTTAAGAGATTACCAGGATGAATTATACTTAAATAGTAATACACTTTCAGACTTTGAGTGCAAAAGCAAAACATTTGCCACAACGTGTAATTAGATTATTGCAGTCCAAAGTACCTGCTCATCTCTGTTTGTCTTGTCTTGTAGCGCAAGGCTCCACCTTCCTGGACTCGTGCGACTTTGAACGAGAGAACATTTGTGGAATGGTACAGGGACACGACGATAAGGCCGACTGGATCCGAGTTACCAGTGCTGTCAGCGGCCCTGACATGGACTACTCCAACAACGGCAAATGCACTGGTGAGGAGGGTCAAAAAATGATACCAGCAACCATGATGAAGCACAAGCTTCTCAACTTATTAATGGCCTCTGGAAACTTTAAAAAGTTTTTGTTCCATCGGTTATTTTACACAGTGGTCATCACATTTACAGTTTAAAACTTAGAAATAGTTGTAAAGTCCAAGGTGCACACAGAGGAATCATTCCCTTTTGACTCAAGGCAGTCCTGAACTTCCTGAAACCAGATTTTCCATTTTTAACTACAGAAAATGTTTGACCTGTGTCATCGCAAACAAAGGCTACTCTACCAAACACTAACATTCATTTTCTCAGGTGTTCAAATACTTTCGCATTTGCAGCAGTAGCGTACAAATACATTATTTAACTTTTTTTAAAGAATCCCTGTAATGTACAAAAATGTAATTCTAACTGCATTTATTGTGTCAGACCAGCTGCTGGATCATTCTATTGAAGGATTTCATAAATGTACCCAGACTGAATGTGTACTATTTCTGACCTTTAGGCTCTGGATACTTCATGCACTTCAACACTGGTGCTGCCAACAGTGGAGACACAGCTACACTGGAGAGCAGGATTGTTTACCCTAAAAGAGGATTCCAGTGTTTGCAGTTCTTCTACTACAACAGTGCCGGTCCCAGCGACACACTCAAGATCCACGTCAGGGAGTTTGACGGAACCAACCCTAATGGATCGCTGCGCTTCATAACCACCATAGATGGTGACTGACGGTTAAGTCTTCTGAATCTTCGCTTGTATTTGCTGCTGATTGATTTTGTTTTCTTCTGGCCAGGACCTCCTCAGGAGTTGTGGCAACTTCACCACGTGAGCCTCGACGTCAAAACAAAATTCTGTGTAGTCTTTGAGGGGACAAAGGGGGGTTCTGGTTCTGCAGCAGGGGGGCTCTCCCTGGATGACATCAACCTCTCAGAGACTTCCTGTCCAGAGTTTATTTGGCGAGTGAAGAACTTAAGTCATCTCATGGAAAACACCCCAACCAACAAATCCATCTTTAGCCCCCCATTTACTTCTAAGCAAGGGTACACCTTTCAAATGCAGCTGTACCCCAACGGCGTGGATGGGTACCCCAACGAGCTGTCTGCCTACTCCCATCTAGTAACCCGTGAGGGGGACACGGGTCAGACATGGCCGTGCCCATGGAAACAAATAACTATGATGCTCATGGATCAGCACCCCCACATCCAGAAGAGAATGTCCAATCAGCGCAGCGTCACTACAGACCCCACCATGAAAGCAGCAGGTGCCGACCCCGTAAGGGAAGACTTTTTAATAACACATTTTCTAGTAAGATCATGTTGGGGTTTTTTCTTTGTGCAGATTCTGACCAGTTTTTCTGGGACGATCCTCGGAAGGTTGGTGTGGAGATCACGGACACGGATGGATCCAAGTACTTCAGAGGTCCGGGTGCTGGTACCGCCGTGTTCCTCACCCACCTCAGGGCCAGAAGCAGGGATTTCATTAAGGGAGGAGATGCCATCTTTCTTTTGACCATGGAGGGTAAACACTCAAAACAAACACACACTCAACTTCAATTCGTATTAAAATATCCTGAAAGAAACATGGCAAAAAAAAAAAAAAAATCAATGATGTTCTTTTGCATTAGAGGGAAGAATAAAAGTTACAGTTATTTATGTTTGTTTCATAATCACAATTAATAGAAAACCATTAGTATCAATCAACTTCTGTATGAGGGATAAAAGGAAACAATTAATTGAAATAAAAATGAAAATCTGCTTGAATTATTCATTATTTTAGCTTTGTGATTTTCACTCCTCCTCACCATGGCTCCCTATGTCTGTTCTGTTGTCTTCTTTAGATGTGTCTCATCTGACAGAATCACAGCCTTTGCCTCCCCCCACCTCAAAACCAGCCACCACCTCACGGTCTACAACGGCTACAACCGTTGACCTGTCTGTCTGCAACAACGTGGAGTGCCAGAACGGAGGAGTGTGTGTTATTGATGCAGGCAAGCCTGCATGCAGGTGAGCGTTTACACAAGACAGGCTTTGAATTTTCACAAATCCTTCTGCAAAGATGTGCGTTTCCCTTCAGCATAAATAATAATGCTTTTATATTAGGTTCCAAATCACACTATTCCTTTAAACCAAACAATCTTAGAGAAGAAACTTGAAAGACATAAAACATTTTTCCACTTAAAAAAAAACATCTTGAAGAGCCTTAAACCACTGTTTCACAAAATAATTTGGAAAACCCAATAGACATCACTGCGGCAACAATAAACACAGATGTAAAAAGTATGGAGAAGTAATCTTTAAACAGGCGATTTAATCCCTGAGATTATGCTGAGGTCTCTCGCTTTAAATAACTTTGGCTTGTTTGCACTGATCAGTCATATTCTGTAAAATGTTACCTCATCTCTGCAATAAGTAACTGCTGGAAGGAAAACAGGTCAAAGAAACTATTAATTCCTTCAAAAAAAGAGAAAAGAGATTGGGATTCCTTGTTTTAGGTTTATAACTTTTCTTTTTTTTTTTTCAATCTGAAAAGACTAAAACTTTTTAATGTTATAAAAAAGTATGTTTCTGGTCACCAATTTTTGCAATTTGTCCCACTTCAAACGATGAGGTTTGTAAATTCTTTAAAAATCCCACAGTGTGACTTGTTTTCACATCCTTACTTGCACTATTTTGCATGTTTTTTATTTCATATTCCATAAATTCACCTTAATAAACAACAATATATAATAAACAACACGTCAAATATTTATTTGATTTCTGTATGGGGCAGCCGTGGTGCAGATGTAAAGCTGTCGACCTCTGGTTGGAAGATTGCAGGTTTGATTCTCGCCTTACCTGCCTATGTGTCGAAGTGTCCTTGGGCAGGACACTGTACCCCAGATTGTTCCTGGTGGTTATGGATTGCCAGCAGTGTTTGGTAGTGGAGTGTGTGTGCATGGGTGAACAGGATTGTAAAGCACTTTGGGCCTTTTAAGAAGCTAGTAAAGCACTATGTAAGTATATGCCATGTCAAAGAGGTTCAATTCCAGGTTGCACAGGCTCCAGTGACCCCAAAAGGCATCCAGCAGGTTAAGAAGACAGATGGATGGAAGTTAAATTTCCCTTTCAGTGATGTGGCACCATGATTTACTTGCCAAAATGCTTGAAACATCTACTTTAACTTCCCTCCCTCAAGTGCATCTCATTCCTTCTGCTCTCCAGGTGTGTGGTGGGTAAGGACTGGTGGTATTATGGGCAAAAATGTCAGCACAAAGGTTCGATCAAGGACAAAACCACTCTGGCACTGGCTTCGTCTCTGTCTGTACTGGGAGCAATGTTGATCATTACAGCCGTGAGTGTCATCTGCGTGAAGAAGAAATACAAGAAAAGCATAAAGGATAGCAGTTTCGTCATGGGAAATGTGTCAAATGTCAAACTTTAGCCTGAGACATGATGGAACCATGTCAACAGAAGATCAGCAGAGAAGCTGCACAGGCTCATGCCTTGTGCTAGAGCGCCATCTGCTGGACAATGCATTAATAATAATAACGTGAGTAAAATTATAGGTAAAATAAAGTATTTTTAAAAAGATGGACTAATCAGTGAAACTTCTAATAAAAATGTGTGATTAAAAAATCAGATTCTCTGAAATAATTCCCAGAAAACATCACTTATTTACACAAATTTAAAATTTATTATACCAAAAGACAGAAACATTTGTGGTCTTCTTTTTTCCAAATAGATATAGTTGTTTGTATTACTGACCTGGACACAGTCATGCCGGTGATAACAGTTACTGCAGGAGGGAGGTGGGGGTAATAAACCCTGTGAGAATCTGTGTCTGTGTGTTTTCAATGTGTGTGCATGCAGGGATCTATTAGTATTCAGCAGATATAGTGATAACTACAGGGACATCACAACGAACCATAGCCACCTCACGTAGTTATATTGGTTTCTGTCCCGTGTTTGTGTGAGATGTAGTGGCTGTCAGTTAAAAAAAAAAAAAAAAAAACAGAGCAAACAATGCATCCTCCCCACAACAAAACTTTCACCGACATACGGGTATGCAGTATACAACATTTCTCTTATTTACAATCATTAAAAAAGCCATTTCTCTCAGAGAAGATTAGTAAAAAGTGACTGAGTCACCATAAAGAGTATGCAACTCCTAGGAGTTAGTATTGCAAATTTCTACAAAGAATTTCTATATCATTTGTACAAGCCAGGGGCCATGATTCACTGAAGAAATTTGTAAAGTGCCCTATCTACAACAATTAGGTGTTGTTTTAATGGCGTACCGTTCAACATAGTTCACTGATAATATAAGGATTAAACTTCTGCATCTAAAAGTCTCTGTCTGCTTTTACATCAAAAGATATGGTAAGTTTTTACAAAAAAAACAACAAAAGAGCAAGTGCTGTGACATTTCAAATATACTTCTATTCATTACATACTCAGCTGCTTGTCTACTGGCAAAATAACGATAAAGAAGGGCGAGATTCATGGACACGGAGCTCTGTGTCCACAGGCTTTTCAAGAGGATTAAGTATCATTAAAGGGCTCATTTGCTTGTTTTACTGCATGAGTGGAGCAAGCTTCAGTGCACGTTTCTCAGGCTCTTTTCACCACAGGAATCTGTGCAGAAGAGGCTGGGAGGAACCTCTTCATATGACGATGTACCACAGAAGAGGAGACAGAGCTGATGCTCTTCAGAGAGGTGTGTCGTAATAGTCTGTGGGTTGATCCGTCCTGGGAGGCTTCTGCTGTTTCTGCTGATGCTGCTTCATGATTTCCTTCACTTCCTCCTCCAGCTCTGGCGGGATGATGAACTGGTCGTCTGGATCCGGTTGGGCGGGAGCTGTGAAATAACCTCCCGTTTTCTTCGAAGGAGCATCGGCCGCCACTTCGATGAGGTTGTGACTTTTTTCCTGGCGTGCCACTGACCCATTTGCTCGCCATTTTGCTGACAGCTTTGCCACATCTCCCGGCCCGACCCCTTGCCAGGGCTCATCCCTTTCAAGTCCGTTTTCAGGGTCTGCTTGGTTCATCTCCATCCCGTCCTCTAGAGGCTCTGGGGTGCTCGGAGGTGGAGGAGGCAGCGGGGGAAGAGTAAGCAGGTTGCGTTCTTGGATAGAGGGTGATCCTGATGTTTGAGGAGGTGACAGCAGCTCAGTTTTGAGGCAGTGAACGTCTGCCTCCACTTCTACGCGACTGCCGTTGGAGAAAACCCCAGCGATGGGCTCTTCATCCTCGCTGTCCAGGCCGTTGTCGGACAAGGCGCTGGAGAAGGTGGCGCTGGACAGCTGCCTCTGAAAGGATCCGGCCAAGCATGCGGGATGGAGGGCGCAGCAGCTGCGAGCAGAAGGCAGCTCTGACCCCGGGAGAAGATACTGGCAGGGCTGGGTTGTTGCATTGGCCTGCTGCTGCTGCTGCTGGAGAGACAGCAGATGAGGCTGGTGAGGCTGCTCCTGCAGGACCACCAGGGAGCTCTGCGGGGGCTCATCGGAGGAGGCTGTGGAACCAACCTCACTGCTCATCTCGCTGGTGCTGATTTCACTGCTGATCTCACTGCAAGATGAAGGGGGGACGGGGAGGGAGCCGTCCGAGGGCCTCTCCTTGATGGAGGAAGCTGATGGGGGATAGGCCCCCAGGCCGGGGCTGGGAGGAGGCTGTTGGGGCTCAGAGCAGCAGCAGGAGCAGCAATCTTCACTCACACTGAGCTGGACCACAACCGCGCTGATGCTGTCGGTGCAGCCGTAGCCCTGCGCCAGCGTGCACAGCTTCTTGGCAGCAGCCAGCCCATCAGGGACATTTCGCACAGCCTCCACGGCTTCGGTGGGGGACACAGCATCCCACAGGCCACGGCTACCCAGAATGAAGAACTCATCCTGGGGGGTGAGAGTGACCGTCTTCACGTACGGACACGGGACAACTGAAGGGTAAAGGAAGGAGTATCCCATAATTCGAGTGCAATCGGTCACCCCATTCACTTTATTGTCCTACAGGAAAGACAAATCAATAACTGGTCAATACGATTCATAACAACATCTACACACATATAAATCACATTCTCCTCGATGTACTTGGTGTCTCTTCTATGGTCTCTACCTCAGTGATGATGGCTCTGTGCTGCCTGACTCTCCGATACTCTTCCTCCAGCCCGACGTTGTGCAGCAGCGACAGCGACAGTGGCTTTCCATCACGGCACAGGATGGCCTGGCACTTTCCTACGTTAGCAGCGGTGAGGGTGAAGCAGCTCCCCAGGTCGGTGGGGTCATGGCGGATGTGACACAAGGCTGCGGAGCCACCAAGTTTCTGCCCTGCAGTTCCCAGTTTCCTGAGGATAAAATGCAAGTGATTAAAAAAAATCACAACTTTTTTTCTAAACACAGGCCATTCAATTTAGATATATGATTTATAAAAGTATAATCCTTTGCTTAGCTCCAGTGTTGATATTCTCTCAACTATTCTACTGTTTACGCAATTATATTGAATCCAGCAGATTCTGAAGCAGCCTGGCGCCGATACGCGACACTTTACAGTTGTGAAGTCACCATAAATCAGCTGATTCTCCTGTGGTGATGCGACGAAGCAGCGTCACAGGTTGCAGGACAGCACCTGAACACCAGTCTCAGTTTTTGTTTCCTTTTTTGTCCCTTGTCATTTCATAGTCCTTTAGTTTATAGTTTGCACCAGACACATGCACACATACAGGCAAACAAGTCATTCACAACATCATAGCCCAAATTCTGTTTATTTCTAAGGGTGCACACTTAGTTTTAAATAGAGTTCTACTCACCATCTAGACCACAATATTCAAACCAGAGCCAGAGCATTTGTACACATCATCATATACATAGGAAACAGGAAGTGACCTCAAATGTCTGAGTTGAAAGTTTTCTTTTTTTCTTTCTTTCTTCTGTCTATTTAATTTTTGTTTCATACTCTGTCCTGTATTTCACAGGTTGAAAAATGTTTAATTATTTCTACTTTGGATTATGTATTATTGATTTCACAGGTTTAAAGGCGGGAATTTATTTCTGCAAATGTTTGGTTAATTGGCCTGTGGGAGGGGCTAAGCCTTTATAAGGAGGGAATCTGGCAATATGAGAGAGCACAGTCTTGGTTGCAGTGGTGGCAACAAGCTCTCTAGTGTGTGTTGTGGCATTGTTGTTTGTTTTTGGGGACAATAAAACCCAATTGTTTCCACTCTAAACGTCTGCTGGCTTGGTCATCTTATGTTTTCTCTGAGTGTGCATTCGGCACTGTGAAGAACCCCGTCACAGGTGAAAAGCAGCTCTGTACCGTTATGCAACACTTTATGTTAGCAATGTTGTGCATTGCAGCAGAAAGCTGATAGAAACCCTTTTCTCCACATCAGAATCAGCTGTTCGGCGCATAAACATTCAAAGAGATAAGACATATCCAAGAGCGTGTCATTCAGGTGTTGAGGGTGACAGCTCTGGCGTTAAAGGGTTAATGCTGTTTTCTGCATTTGTGTTTATATGTGTAGTAGCTAAAGTTTAAAAAAAATATATACTTTAAAAATGTCTCAAAAAGAAACCTGGATTTTTTTACACAATATTAACTATAGTAGTTTGAATTTATGTAAGCAGTTTTTAAAGACCCACTCCAATCATTGTTTGATCTTCTGTAAAAGCATTTCCAGTGGCCTTTTAATATGATTGAGAGCTGGGAGCAGGGAACTTGTGGCCCTTCACAGCGTAATAAGCTCTTTTTCAAACAGTATTTTTTTTTTGTCTGCTCCAGATTCACAGCGATTTGAGTAAAGTCACACTCAGAAATGCAATTTTGGGCTTAATTTTCTAAATATTTGTCCTCTATCATCAGAAAATTGCAACACGAAAATGATAAAACACCACAAACACAATTTTCATAAGAGTGGGTCTTTCAAAATCATTGAGATTTGAACAAAAACTATGGTGGCCCTGAAGTCCAAATCACATCAACAAATCACTCGACAAAAAATACTTTAAAGATCACAACGACCATTAAAAAACCTAAACAAATATAAAAAAAAAGAATTAAATTCCAGAAACCAAAACATAAAACATTAAAACAAAAAACAAAAGGAATTTACAGAAAACAAAAGGAAATGTTAGAAAAAAGAACACAATGACAAACCGGAAAAGGTAGGTATTATGGGACATCACTGATGTCACTTTTATAAATTTCAGTTGAAATGATGGACAAACGTCGTCATCCAATCAGTGATGTCCCACTATACCTAGCTTTTCCGGTTTCTGTAAAAAAGATTTTAAAAAAAATCAGGAAGCAAAATGAAATGTTAGAAAAAGAAACACAGAAATTATTGAATGATGACACTTGTCCATCCTTTAAACTGAAAGTTATTGTATATGAAGCGATACTGGATATCGTCCTCCAACCAGCGATGTGCCAACCAGTACCTACCTTTTCCGGTTTCTCATTGTGTTCGTTTCTTTTTGATTTAAATTTGCTTTCTAGAAATTACTTTTGTTTTCCAAAAGGTTTTTTTTTGCTTCTGTTTCTGGAATTGTGCTTTTTCTGTAATGTAATGTGATGTTTGTTTTGTTTTTTAATGGTTGTCGTGATCTTTAAAACGTTTTTGCGTCGAGTGGTTTGTTGATGGGATTTGGACTTCAGGGCCACTGTAAAAATCCTAAATAAATCTGTTTTGACTGGAACAATAGACCTTTTCTCATAACACACCTTTGGATATAAATCAGTTTAGTTGTAAGGAAAACATATGTGTGTTATTAAGTCTGGGAAAACCATCTAATACCTTTGCATGACGAGGAAGGTGTTGGTCATGTAGTCCTCCTCGCTTTTTGTCTTGTGCAGTTCTTCGGCTAATACGTCATTCATCGTGCACTGCAGGAGGTAGGGCACTTCCACGTTTCTGTCTCCATCAAAGACTCCATACAAAGCTTCACGAGTGCTGCAGAAACTGTTGACCGAGAGAGCTGCGACACATAGTCTAAGAGAAAAGAAAGAAGCTCTCTGTGAGGACCACCTATTGACTGTTAGCCCACACACGAAAAACAAAAAAAAAAAACTATGATTCATCTTGCCGTGCAGGTCAGTAGAAGCTGTGGCGGAATTGTTGTGCAACCTTTTTTTACTGCAGGAATTCTTTTTAAATCTGATCAAGTTCTGTTTTAATATTTTCTTCATAGGAATTGTGTGATTATGAATCCTAAACAGATTTGAGGCTGTGATGGACGAGAAGGATGGTGTTTACTTACTTGTTCTTGACACCCGAGGCCTCTGTGTAACCGTGGCTCCACACAGCAGGCCCACCAGATGCCTCGTTCGATGAGAAGGTTGGAGGCGGGTCAATACGAAAGCAGCGAATATTACTGGAAGATTTAAAAAAAAAAACATCTCTGTTTAGGCCATTCAAAAGACTAAAGGAAAACTTCACTAGTTCAAGTTTGAACTTTTTTGTAAATATACTGCTCAAAAACATAAAGGGAACACCTAAACAACTCAGTGTTACTCCAAGTCAATCACATTTCTATGAAATCAAACTTTCCAATTAGGAAGCAACACTTATTGACAATCAATCTGACATGTTTTTGTGAGAGCGGAATAGACAACAGGTGCAAATAATGTGTGATTAGCAAGACCCCTCCAATAAAGGAGGGATTCTGCAAGTGGTGACCACAGACAACTTCTCAGTTCTTATGTTTTCTGGCTGAAGTTTGGGTGATTTTTGAATGCTGACAGTGTTGTTACTCCAGCGGTACCATGAGACCGCGTCTACAACCCACACAAGTGGCTCAGCTAGTGCAACACAACCAGGACGGCACCATGTCTCAGTTCATCCACCGACGCCAGGTTTTTGTTGGTGGATGGAGCATACCCAGGCGTTGCAGAGAAGTCATAGGGGCACATGGAGGCCACGCCCAGTCGCTCACCACCGAGTCTCATTTTGTCTTGTTTCAAAGACATTTAAACAAAATTGGCCCAGCTTGTAGTGTGTTTTTACACTTTAATTTTGAGAATGATTCCAGACCTCCATAGGCTAATACATTTCATTTCCATGAATAATTTTTGTGTGGTTGTGTTGTCTTTGTTGTGTTGTAGCACTTTGCGTTATGGTTCACATGAAAAGTGCTATACAAATAAAGTTTGATTGATTATCAGCACATGCAAATATGTGAAAAAATAAAGCATTTAAAAAGAATATTTCATTTTTTCAAGTATAGGATGTGTTTTTGTAGTGTTCTCCTTGTGTTTTTAGCCAGTGTACGTTACTCTGGAGTAACAGCAACATACTTCAGCTGCTCAAGAGTCTTGTGGTCCAAGTTGAGACGAGGGTTTCCAGTCAGGTCCAGCTCCTGAAGCTTCGGAGGCAGGTTTTCAGGGAGAGTGATCTCGCTCAGCTCATTACAGCTCAGATCCACGCACTGACACAAAAAAGAATCCCACATCTCATTAACGTTTATGCAGAGCTGCACGTTGTCAAGAGTGCACAGATGAGTCGCCGCCGTGGGCTTACTTTCATCTCCATCAGTTGCATGACCTCAGGAAAGACCTCGATGGTGTTGGAGTGGGCGATCAGAGTGTGCATTCGCCTGCAGTTCATGATTGTGGTGGGGACGGTCTTCAGCATGTTTCCGCTCAGATCCACCTCCTCCAGCTCCTCCAATTTGGCCATTTTACTAAAGGATATGAACAGAAACAAATGAGCTGAAGTACAAAGAATTACAGCTGGATTTAGATTTGAGAGCAACAACTGGGGAGAACAAGCTGAACACAGGTATGGATGTAGCATCTCCCTCTGTACGGTTCTGTACCTCGCTGGAAAGGTCTGAAGATGGTTGTAGGCCATGTGCAAAACTCGAAGGTGTGTGTGGCCAGTGAGCATGGGCACACATTTGTCTGTCAGCCAGTTGTTGGTCAGGTATAGTTCCTGCAGGTTGCTGTGGCTTTCCTCTGACAGACTGGAGGGTGGCAAGTGTTCCAGCTTATTGGCTGACGTGTTTAGACACCGTAAGCTGGGAAAAAAAAAAACGCACAAAAGTACAAACTTAGCACCATTCATTTTGTAAAATTGCTTTAAATCAAACATCATTCGACATTACTGTTAACCTTCAAACATTCTCCCCTCCATAGATTGGCTACTCTACATTTACCTTTCATCCTCACCCTTCATTATCCTGCCCTTGATAAAAAGGACTGCTCATAAATTTTTTTAATGTCCCTGCAGTTTCCATCCAATTGATTTAGCTTTCAGTTTAGGATGCATATTACAAAGAAAAAAAATGAAGATCCATACAATGATTAATGCTACCTGTCAGATTTAAGGAACAGGTTGCAGGGAAGCTCCACTAGTTGATTGTGTTGGACATCGAGAACCTCCAGTAGAGGGCGCTCCACTCTTTCAGGCAGTTTCTGCAGGCGGTTGTGTCCTGCGCTCAGCTTCCTCAGACTGCTGTTGCAAAACAACCTTCAGCACAAGAAAAACATAAATATAGCTAGGTCAGAACCAGAAGAGGAAAAATGAAGCTTGGACTCGCATAAACCTGGACGGACGGAAATACAGAGGGTAAAGAAAGGTGTAGGGGTTTGCAAGTGAGGAGAGATGAAAGTGCCTCCAGTGGAGCCTGCAGCTGGGATTACTCATCCTTCCACTATGTTGGGTAAAAAAATATATTTATGCAGAAAATGAGGGAAAAGGGAAGCGAGAATGAGAAGCTGAAGGAGCAGAACTGCCACACAGGACACACAAAAGAGGAAGAGGTACACCTGAGCTGACCTTCTAAAATGCTATATTGAGAGGAAGAGGTTACAGGCTATCTGAGTGATTTATGAGGCTTTATCTGGGACAGATGACTTGCCTGACAAAGGGCATGGAGAATAATGCGGCATTGTTCTACATTTACAAGCACATTATCTGAGAGGGAGACTCACCTCGCCGGGAGCTCAGTGACCAGGTTGTGGCTGACGTCCAGAACTTCCAGTCTCTTTGCTTCAACCAGCCAGTCTGGCAAAGACTCTAAATTATTCCTGGAGGAAGAAAAAGGGACGAGGATTGGGATAATGAACGATGCTCAGTGAGTGAATTTAGGCACTTCAAAAAATGCAGAATCAACGAAGCATTCTAGTAAAAAAAAAAAAAAAAAGTACAAAACAAAGACAGTGTGTTCCAAACCTGTGGCGCCTTTGAGACATTTCATAAACACCTGTTCTATGTGTGACATTCTTCAAGGCTACATGTCAAAAGTAATATTTTCAAAAAAAAAATCAAACAAACCCCCCCCCTTAATTATTGCATCCCACTAAACTTCTTTTGGAGAAAGGTTCATCTTCCTGTTAGCAGAGGATACATCTTGCTTGTTAATCACTTGAAAAATATACCTTCACCCCCCCTTACTAAACACAAAAACAACATCTCCACCATAATTATTGCTCTCTAAGGCAGAGCAGATTTACAGTAAACATGCTGCTGTGTCGTTCTCCAAACGTGTTCTGCTCTTGTTTGGCTCATATTACTTTTCTTCTTTCCTCACCTTGAGACGTCCATGTAACTAAGATTGGAGGGCACAGGACTGACATCCAGCCGCTGCAGCTCTGTGAGGAGACATGCAGACACATTAACCTCCAGGAAGGACGCTTTCATACAAAAAAAGCAGGTGGATGGGATGAAGACAATGAAGAAATATGAATATGTGAGGACACATCAGCTACGTGTTACAAGATTCCATTTAAAAGCAGGTTGTGATAACCTTATTTTGCGTTAAGTACTGTGTGCCCGATGTACCGTTGTTGGATGCATATAGGCCTTTGAGCGAGGATCCCTTGACTTTGAGACTAATGATGTGGTTCTTCTCGCAGTGAAGCATCTCCAGCCTTGGAAAGACAGAGGCATCAAGGTCTGTGAGCCTGTTATCCCTCACATCCAGCTGGGTCACGTGTCTCAGCAGGTCTGGCTCATCCGGCACCATGATGGAGATTTTATTCAACCTGACAAAAGAGGCAGAGAAGGAGAAGGTTCACATCTCCAGTGGATGAAATCAAAATGTCCCGTAAGTCAGGAAAAGCACATTTATTGATGAAGTTTTAGTTTAGCTCATGGGCCAAAGATCTTGAATTAAAACACTCAGCAACACATGCAAATTCTTTTTTTTGTGTGGTTTTGCTCACTTTTATAGCTTTTATGGAACTATAAATAGTAAATATCATTCATATTAAAACATAAAAGAAAAAGCTTCAAACTTGCTCTTTAGGAGCTGAAAACCTGCTCAGACTTTTAAAAAGTCTGATGTGATTGGCCCTTTTCACTTGTATTCAGTTTTTATAGTGTTTATTCGGCTGCATCAGATATCACTATAAGTAAACCATTTAGAATCTAAACCTCACTAATTCTTTTACATTTTGATACTTACTTCTTTGAAATTTGGTTAAACTGCATCCAAATAATTATTTTAGCAGTTATCTAAACTTTGAAGACAGTTATTGTTGCAGCTTTTGCAAGTAATGTGCATTGAATCTTTTCTAAAAGCCCCCTACGCACTAGTGTTGAAAATTAGCCTTTGTGCTAAACACACAAGCAATACATCTGGGTGACCAATGCATATGTGATGTCCATATTAAATACATTTATTTCAAATTTAATTCAAATTCAAATATCAGTTTAGCAATAATCGCTTCCACTTGTTCAGCTAATTTAGCCTTGACAAAATGCAGCTGTTTAAGGTTACTTCAGTTCATTCATCTATACTTGATTCAAGCCTCAGCTGTCAGCTTTAGCAAGTGCATTTTTGCATATGTGACACACAAGTTCTGTTTGATGACTTCAGACTAGTTACTGACGTTGCTACATTAAATCAATTTCTACAATACCCCTCAGGCATGTGAAGAAACCCTGCATTCTTACGTGTAAAGTTCATGCAAATAGATCTACTTGTTAGTGTTTTTCTTGTTTAACAAGATTTCCCTAAAAGTCATGGAAGGCAGAGCATAAAAACAGCTGCAAGATTTCCATATTAAAGTTTTCCAGGAATGACTGAGTGTTAAAAGTGGCTTACTTTGTGTGTTATTAAGTCTGGGAAAACTATCTTAGACCTTTGCATGACGAGGAAGGTGTTGGTCATGTAGTCCTCGCTTTTCGTCATGTGCATGACCCACTGCCATGTTTAACTTTTTGGTTGGATTTTCTTGTTTAAAAACCAAAAAATAATTATTTAAGTAGTTCAGTGATAGCTGAGTAAAATTTGTAAACATTCTTCAATGTCCCAAAACTTAAAACCAATTAAGAAAATCAATCATTTTTAACAGAAAAATCTTTTCTTACCATAGTTTTCTTTTAAAAGCAAATGTTTAAAATAAATTGTCTCAGACGATCTTTGTCTGAATGTGTTAGAACGCTGAAATATTTCATTCAATCATTTTCCAATCCGCTTTATCCCTTTCGGGGTCACGGGGTTGCCGGAGCCTAACCCGGCTACTCATGGGCGAAGGCAGGGTACACCCCTGGACTGGTCGCCAGTCTGTCGCAGGGGCCACAATCACACACCCATGCACACTCACATTCACACCTAGGGACAATTTCGAGTAACCAATTAACCTATGAAGCATGTTTTTGGACGGTGGGAGGAAGCCGGAGTACCCGGAGAAAACCCACGCATGCACGGGAAGAACATGCAAACTCCACACAGAAAGGTCCACCAGCCAGGACTTGAACCGGGAACCTTCTTGCTGTGAGGCAGGAGCGCTAACCACTGCGCCACCGTGCAGCCAACGCTGAAATAACTTCAACTAATTTACAAACCCTGTTTAAGCGACGACAGAGGCAGTGATGCATTAACTAGAAAATATTGCAAGTCCCTCCAGCTCTGTGCTTCCTCAGACAATGAGAAAACACCTGATGGTGAACGATTTTCTGCTTTCGTGCAGTCTCACAGTGTGGACAAACCAACACTTTGTCCAGGTATTTTTATTTCTGTAATTGGAGGAATAAAGGAACCAATGGGTACAGTGGAAAATGTCTTCTCCTTTAGTGACCTCACATTTAGCAATAGATTAAAATAAATGAAAATAATAAACAAAATGTTAAAAACTAACTGTTGGCAAGAAAACAGATGTAACAATGAGAGTTTTAATTTTTAATTGTTTCCTTAACTTGCTCCTTCTTTTACCTGTAATTATTTATTTTTGAATGAAAATACTTTTTGCTGCATGCTTGTACCTCAGATCAATGTGTTTGACATGAAGCAGCCTGAAATTCTGCAGGGTGAGCTTTTCCAGGTAGTTTCCAGCCATGCACAGCTTCTCCATGGAGGGCAACCGCTCCAGCACTTGGGGAACGTGGTTGAACTGGTTGAAGGAAAGACCTAAATAACCTAGTCTCTGCAGAGAACCGAGCTCAGAGGGCAGGTCGTTTAGGCAGTTTCCATCCAATAGGAATGTCTGCAAACTGAGAAAGAGAAGAATTCCATGAACAAATTGCTTTTTTAATCCTAAAACAGTTATTCATGCGGCACTAAATAAAACAACTGAAAACTCTCTCCAGCTACAATCAAAAAAAGTGTTTGCCCAGCAGATGGCAGTAGCAACACAAATGCCCTGCTGGTCACTTGAGGAATTTAAAGGCATACAAGACAAATCCCGCAGATTATCTTCTCATCTTGCCCAGATTCACATTTACAAACCTTTATATTTAGCTTTGAATGAAGGAAATTCACTGCTTGAGCAGCAGGTTCTGTCACACTTTATCATAACTCATCTAATTTTACAGTTGTCTAAAAAAAAATCACTGGAATGCATTGATTATGAGATCCAAATTGATAGATTGAGACTCTGAAACTCTCACAGATAGACTAAGTGTTTCCAAATATTCTGAGGATTAAACTGGACCTCAGCCAGAAGCATACAAAATTTGGAGCGCTCTATGAAAAAAAAAGTGCTTGACTTCTTCTGGTTCACTGCAAAGTGAAGAGTCGTGTTTTCATGAAACTCTCATTTACTGTAATCATTAACCTCTGCTGTCTTGGTCAGGTATTTTACTCTGAAAGGAAGTTCTAACTTCCTGCTTTGATAGAAGGTTATTAAAAAAACAAATACAGAAATCCGTTACTTTCAGATATCTGTTAACAGTCAAATTAGAAGTGACTATCAATCGCACATAAAGCTGATCCAACAAATAATAACTATCTTTCAATAAAGAACAACCCTACAGTTTTTATAAATTACATTTATATTAGAGACAGAGGGGAAACTTGGGATTTTTTTTTTTAAAAACAAGCAAACTTCTTTGTTACTTTGAGGTAATACTTACATTTGATTGTGCAAACATTTTATAGTAAAAACTGAATTTTTAGTTACTAAAAAAACAAAAAACAATTGAATTTCTTTAAGGAGGCAAAGAAGCAACAGTTCATTTGTTGCAACCCTTTTCTGGTGGTTTTAGATAAATTCAAAGGACATCATATATATATATATATATGATAAACTAGTTTCATTCAATATTTCAAAGTTTAAGCCTCTGACTTTTTTTGTACTTGTTTAAAGAAATTCTAGTAGAAGCATGGATGTTAGGTTCCTCTTACTTATTCATGGCGCCCACAGAACTGGGGACAGAAAGCAGGTAGTTGCAGCTGAGGTTGACCTCTGTCAGGGTGGGGATGTCACAGATGGCCAGCGGGAACTGACCCAAGTGATTGTTGGACAAGTTGAGGCTTCGCAGGCAAGAAAACCTGGAGATGAAGAGAGAAAAGAGCAGGAGTTTATGATAATTTTATGATATTTCTTTGTATCGTGTGAACATTACTTTTGCAAAAATTCATGAATTCATGTTTTGAAGCAGAACGGAGATTGCATTTATTTACTTCGTTTTGGAAAAAGGAAAAAAAAAAACAGTTTCCACACACCCAGATTCTTCACAGACAACACTCTTCAAGTGAGGCAAAGCCTTCAGGTTTGATTGTTGAGTAAACAAACACAGCACAAGCATCTGTGTTGTTCGTTCAAACACCAGAGACCGGAGGAATTCAGCGCTCCCTCTATGGCACGTTTGTGACCTTCACTGGGGTTGGACCCTCGAGCAGCAGAGAGCCGAAGAAGCAAAGTGAACTAAGAGGAAATGACACTGTCTTTATTTATCCATCTAACCATGCACACAGTGCACACAGACACTGAGAAAACAGTGAATCACATCAGCCCTGACAATGCTAAACTCTTGATGGTACACATTCAGGTGCTGCACACCTTTGCACATGTGGATCATGACAATAATTCTAAATGAGGAAGGCTGAAAACATTTAACAGAGGATGAAGATTTTTAAGTAAAATGTCACCTTCAAAACAACATCTGCAAAGTGCTGAGAAATGCTCATACCCCCTCCTCAGACACTATGTGTCATGCTCTGTCATTAAAGGGTCTTTCTGCCAGCACCTCACTCTTTAAAGCGTCATTTTAATTTGACCAGTGCAACAGCTGGAAATATTACATTTGGCTCACAAAAACCTCAAGATGTCAAGAAGTCCGTTCATGAATGTCAGATCGTATGTGTGCATAAAAACAAAGTCAACAGTGTGTCCCTTATTAGATCATGTTAAATGTAATTACTGTGACATTTAAAGCAGCCAAAAGCATAGCAGCTTTAATCTTTATGAAACAAAACTCAGCAAACAGGAGATGTTCTTACACTGGCTGAGCAGTCAGTGTGATCAGCTCGAGATAAAGAAGATAAAGAACAAGCCGCAGGACACAATGAAGGAGATTTCATTCATTTTTGGAGATAGAGGAATTTTACACAAGATCAGCCAGGATTGCGGCAAACCATTATGGGCAGTTATTCACTGATAGACAAACACTGGGCTGCAACTCTTGACGACAAGGGGGGGTTTCAAAAGCCTCTCAGTTTATCCAGATATTTACATTTTTCATGCATCAGTTACTTTTTAAAAAAATCTGTTGTGGTCTCAACTGTTTAAAGTTCCACTTTTATCATATGTTAATCTATTTTCAAAGTGTTTCCTGTGGTCTTTTAATTGTCGTTTTTAGCCAAAATTCCAAAAATTGGTTTGCAGTTTCTGCAGCGCGGCAGTAGTTCATTGAAAATTCACCTCTGAGTTGTGAGCTGGATCATTGAGCAAAATGCCTGTGGCTCGGCCAGCATGTTTACTACGTCACAAATACCCTCTTTTTCAAACAGCCTTTTTTCGTCTACTCCAGATTTACAACAATTTGACTACAGAAACACTCAGAATTGCATTTTTTAGCTTAATTTTGCTAATATTTGTCCTCCATCATCGGAAAAATGCCACAAGCACACTAAAAATATGATTTTCATCAAAGTGGGTCTTTTATACAGTTTGTGTAAAATAGTAATGGATGATTTTCGGGCATCCCAAAATTGTCTCAGACCAATATCCTTTTGGTATTCAAGGGCAACACCATCAATTAGTAATCCATGAAACTTAATTAAGACTGATTGGAGACAAAGAAATTTATACATTTGAGTCCACTGTCACAATTGACTACATATGAGAACTGGACTGAGTAACCCCTCCTTCTTCTTCTGCTTCTACTGAAAAATAAACTGCTATTACTCAGTCACAAAATTTGTCATAATAAACATGCTTGCTCTGCTACCTATTTTCTTGCTAATCCAATCTAATCTAATTTTTCGTTATGTTTTTTCTCTGAAACAAGGTATTCAAGTTATAAACGGGCCAATCAGAAGCCTCGACAAAAGTAGGCGGTCTTATGTCAAAGGTTTAAAACATTGGATTGACACATTTTCCTAAAACTGCTTTCAAGTGGTAGGGGCGTGGACTTCCAACAAGCTCACTCCTGATTTGCGAGAGTGATAACTATAGAAGCCTTGACCGACTTGAACCAATCACTGCTCACTAACGACGTCTGGCGTGCCTGTATCATGAATAAACATGGTGACAGAATTGGATTAATTTGGTAGGAGCCCGAAGTAAGTCATTTTCTATGGGTGACATCACAGGAGGTAAGATACAATGGTACCTCTTTTTTGAAAGTCTGTCACAGGACACAGCACATTTTATAGACCACAAGAAGGTTAATCTTTTTTTTTTTTTTTTTTGCCACATTCAGCAAATCTAAGTGAAACAAGCCACTAAGCTGCAACGGTCTTGTGTTCTTCTTCTGTATGGAGGAGTAAAGACAAGAGCAAAGATAAAAGCAAATGAAATGTAGAGATATCTTAGGAAAATGACCAACAATACATGGGTCTAAAAGGTGCTTAAAGACCACTACAATGAAAATTGTACTTTTGGCGTTTTATCATGTTCTTGTGGCATTTTTCTCATTATTTAGGACGCATGTAAAAAAAAGTTAAACATAAAATTGTGTTTCTGAGTATTTCTTTTGTTCAAATCCTTATGAATTAGGAGCAGACAAAAAATACTGTTTGAAAAAGATTGTAAGGCCACAAGCCTCCCGCTCTGCTCAAATCTGATGCATTCACTTGTAGACAAATACATCCATGTATGCCTTCGTTTTCCTCGTTCAAGCTGGCATCTGGCTCAAAAATCTACGGCTGGACAGCTATAAAATTGTTCTCAGTTTTTGCTGCACTGGTAATGTTAGGTTGCAGTTGTGAGGGGCTGTGCGCTAGCGGGAAAGCGTGTAAACAGAGGGGTGACAGGAATATATACTCCGTGTCAACGGTCCCGCCCACAACTCAGGCAAATTTCTCATAAATTACTGCCGCTCTGAAGAAACTTTGTCCTAGAAAACAATAAAGTTTTTTGATTTTGGCATCATCATAACTAAAATATCACTGGGAACACTTCTAAAATAGACAAAAAGATGATCGGAGAGGAACTTTAAAAAGAGAAGCTTCAACGTAAGCAAGAAATAACAAAGTTCCTTTTTTGGTTAACTGAAGTCATTTTTCTTTTTTATTAAAGCAAACCATCTCTTTAAGTGTGATAAATGCATATCAACAAAAACAAACCCATCCCAGATGTACCTTCAGAACGCGTCAGAGGAAAAAACAAGCAACCATTGTAGTTCCTTGGTTTGGACCAATTCTAAAAGCTCAAAATGCTAATTCTGGCTATAATGTTTATGCTAACTCACTTCTCTGTTTGTAGCTTCCTCCGTTGAAACCCGTATTTTCAAAAAGTGACTTAACTACATAGTCAGCAAGTTTATTTATAGCAGCTGTTATCTTTTGTCTGAAGCTGTGATAAATCCACGGAAGCTGCCAGGCAACAAACAGCAGACACAGTCCGACTGAACAAAAAAAAAAAAACAAAACATCCAGATGCAGAAGAGACCCCAGTCATCCTCAAACACTGGAGGAAACTGTGGAGAATTTTATGAAGGTGTGACGTTTTCCTTTTCACTCTCCTTTCCCACTAAAAATTGCACTTTTTAAATGCCACAACCCAATGCTAAAGCTCCTTCCATTTCTTTTCTGTAACGTTAGCCTCCCTCATAATCCATTCAAAATATCCATAACTACGTAAAAAGGCCAAAGGTTTATTGGATGCACAGAATCACAACCATCACCCTCAGTGAGTGGTGACCTCTCCCTCACAGGGAAATGCATGATGGGAATGCAATCGCATGCCAGAGGAAAAGAACACAAGTGACGCTGCATTTCTGATTGCTCAAAACAGAAAAAAACACACAAGAGAAAATGTGAAAAAGGTTGAAGGTTCACGTGTTTAATTGCACGTTTAAACCGCTACATACCAAAAAACACGACACGCTCAAACTCAAAGAGGCGGCGCATGTAGACGTGCTGCTTCTCTGCAGCTCTTCAGACAAAAATCTCTCAGGGGACTGCAAGAAGCCACAAAACTCTGCTACGCGTTTTTATCAAAACCCTTCTATTTTCAGCTGAAGTTCTCCTCTCTTTCTCATTACTGACCTCATTCTCTGTCATGTTGGGTCAAATACGGATGAACCTACTTATGTTTGGCAAAGCTAAATTAATGTCATCTCCCTTTGACAAGCAGGGGAGCTGTGCATCCCTTACATGCACTATAAAATAATGCAGAATATTTCTTTTTAATCTTTACATTTCCTTGAATGACCAGAAAGGTGCTTTAAATTAAATAAGTTATTATTTTATCAAAACACAATATCACACATGCAGACAGGCACATTTTTTTCAGCGCTTAAATCTTTCATTGAATTTAAAGAAATATATGGCATGCTTCATCAAAATATTTCATGCGCTGACCCTAAATCTGTAGCCTGAAGTCATGACTTCAGTTGCATGCATGCATGCAAGCAAGCTCCTCTTCCTCGCTGAAACACGCTCTGTTGTGCACACACAGATAACATACTCAGGCGTCAGGTTCACGCGGTTCACTCCAGTGCACGGCAGAATTCTTCTACCAACAGATTTGAGTAAGAGACAAAAGCCCACAAACTATACATAACTGCACACACAGTTACAACTACTGTATAAATACAGTCTCATGCCCACAGTCCTTAATCTGGGACCAGGATGAGCGTGCAGCAGATGGTGCCCGCAGAGAGAATGAGTAAGGAAGGCCAGGCACATTAAAAGCTTCCCCGCAAACATATCCACCCTTCTGGGCTCGTTTTGACCAGCCAACTACTTCTCTGGCTGATGGCCTGAGTCCTACACCTCTCCAATAGATGGCTTGCTATTGCAGGCCAAAGCTCACTTGACCAAACTAGTCAGCCATGACATGCTGTTCCCAGTGAAGCCTCACTGCGATGGCACATTGTCCCTTGGCTCACAGTCAGTTCCTGTTCCTAAAAGGTTTCAGTGTGTCTGTAACAGCTCACCAAGACTTCTCAGGAAAGTATTTCTGACCCCCAAGAAACATTGCATCCCAGCCTTCATTAGCCTTGTAGCCTTTAAGCAGTAAAACAGTAGAAAAACATTAGGCTATTTCTAGCAAACTCAAGAGGATGCAAAACCTTAAAACAAATAAAACCAAACCCTCTGGTTAAGCTGGTTACCTGGTTTACTTTGACTCATTGTGTGAACATGATCTGGAAGATAGTAGGTTACTGACAGGTGTCAAAGACACAATCATTAGCTACAGCACCAGGTCAAACTCTATTTCAAAGAAGAAAATTACATAATTAGACTTTTTTTTTTTTTTTTTTTTAACTTGTCCTGTCCAACAGCTGAGCAAACAGATATGAGCTGAGAGCCTCTTGTATTAGACAGATTTTACTCTTACAATTGGGGGTTATAAATCATAGCGAACACAAAATGTATGTTGGTATAAGCCCCTTTTGTAATTTAAACCAAACTTTATTAATATCGATTTTTTTTTTTTGTCTTTTTTGTTGGGCCGGACGGAAAAGGAAAGGGGGAAAAGGAAAGAGTTGGGGGGTGGAGGGGGGGAAAGAGAGATGGTGGATTATAGAAGTTAGAGAAGGACTACTGTGAAGGGAAGGTAGAGTTGTTAATCTACAGGCAACAAAATGCTGCAGCTTATACCCATTGCAATAGTGAATGTTGGTCTAAAATGGGCACGGCCTGTCCACACACTCAGCTGTTACATACCTGCCGGCTCCGAGAGTGTTCACAAACTTGTCCACATCCAGTTCACACGCACACTTGTGCATACCAACCAACACATGTAAAGCATTACATTCTGTCACGCACACTATTTGAAGGTGCAAAGGTGAGCCGACGCCTGTACTCAGGTGAATGTTATGTTAAGCTGAAGTGGATGAAGGAATGCACAAAAAAGGAGGGAGAACCCCCAGCCATCCCCACACCAAGACAGCCGCCGAGGCGGCAGCGCCGACCAGGGCCCGCCCCCGCACCCATACTGTGGGGTCAATGGAGGAGATCCACCCGCCAGGCAGCCCGGCCAAGCACCCAGACCAGGGCCCGCAGGACAGCCACACGGGCCCCCAACACCCGAGTGCAGTGAGGTACGGAAGCGCAGAGCGCAAGGCCCAGCCCAGTCAGGAGAGCAGCCCTCCCACCGCGCCAGGTGGCCCAGCGCGGGGTCCCACCCCCGAGAGCCCCACCACCCCAGACAAGCCGCCCACCACCACCCAGGAGTTCTGGGCATCCCCCCACCCCAGCCCCGGGTACGAGCCCGGGCCCCCCACGGGAGACCCGCTCCAAAGCTCCAGGCAGCTGCGGAGATCCAGAAGAGAGCACGATGGGGGTCAGCTACCCCCATCTAGAAAAGGGATGACCAAGAGCAGTGGGGGTCCCCGAAGGTGTACATTGCCTGACCAGGCTCTCCTAATGTTGTGACCCAGAAGGGGCTCGGCACCCGAGGGTAAGGGCCAGAACCCGCACCACAAGGACACAGACACCCTCCAGGCTCAGATGGAATATGATCCCCCGCTCATGGACTTGCCAGAGGACAAAGGGATCCCTCTCCCCGTGCGGGGAGGGGGCCGCCGGGCCCACGAGGCCGACCCCCAGGAGACAAGGCCACCGCCGCTGAAGGCCCTGTTCCCTCCACCAGGGATGGGGTAAGGGACAGAAGATCAGTAGTCCCACCTTCCTTGTGTAATGTATTTGTGTGTGTGTGTGTATGTTGAGGTGTGTTTCTTGTGGTTGAAGGGTGTGTGTAATAAAGGGTGCAGTTAAAATTGGCGAGCAGGGCACTGAGGACATCTCCTGATTGCTTACAGGGATGTCCAATTGCCCTCTCACCAAGGAGCCCTAAATGTCTACGGTGCAGTTAAAATTGGAGGGTAGAGCACTGAGAGGACATCTCCTGCTTGCTGGCAGTGATGTCCTAGCACCCCCCACCAAGGATCCTACGTGTCTTACATAATTAGACTTTGTAAAATAAATAATCTAAGTTAGAAATTTTGCAGGCTGGTTGTGCAAGCTTTTCACTTCAAACTGACACAAGCAGATGTGAAGTCAGGAGGAAACTGTGACTTTTTAACTTCAATTTTCATACATTTAAAGCTGACAAAGTGGGATAAATTATTTCTGCATAATAACCTGAACTTGAAGCAACCTTGGTATTCTCATATGTCACTAGTGTTGGGTAAGTTACTTTTAAAAAGTAATTGATTACTTTACTCAGTTACTGGATCAATTTTTTTATTTAAATTACTTTACTCATTACCTATTTGAAAAATGTATTCACTACTCGTTACTTTACTTTACTTTTTTCCACTCATACACAAATTCTCAAGTGAAAAACAGCTTACACAAATATTCAACAGGGCTCCTTTGAAAAATATATATTTAACCTCAATAGAACATCTGTGGTTAAATAAAGGTAAATACATTAAAAAAAAGATATTTTTTAATCAAAGACCTTGTGCAAGGTATGAACATGGTTCAAGACATAACCTGACTTTGTTTAAATTCAGACAAGAGTAAGAAAAATGACACAAAAATAAATTACAACATATGTGGTCTTTGCCACTGTTCAAAGTCAGATGTGGAAAAAAAATGTTACACCATATACTCATGTCTATATTAATCTCTATCAAATCTAAAACTAAGACAGTCTTTTGAAAACACAAAGAACTATTAAACTCTGTTCCATGTTCATTCTGGCTGATTTTATATATTCCATTACAATGAGTTGCACCAGTCTCTCTCTCTTTACGTTTACCTTTTGTGCACAGTTCTGCGCTGCTGCAAGTCTACCGAACTATGCACCCTCCAACCCCGCCCCCGCAGAACGCAAACTTATATTGACTCATTAGTCACGTGCAGCTTAGACAGGAAAAATAAAGTAAGACAGGGTTAATTAATTTGGAAAAAAAATTGCTCCCAGGAAGGAGCCGGCTCTTGTCACACCAAAGAACGGCTCTAGAGTCATTTCATTCGTTACTGACATATCAGTACACGGGGTGGGTCTCTGGTTTGCTGCTCACCTGAGAGGTCTCTTTTCGTCTCATCTTTGAGCCAGTTTGGAAAGCACGAAGGCTGTGGCAGTGAGGGCCTGTCTGTACCTTGACCGATCCCCAACTCTACGCGCACATGCGTGCACGCATGCGCCGGTGACCCTTTTTTAAATCTCCCTTTCTTTTCATTTAACTAAGAGAAAATGTCAAAGCCTACAAAACCAAAGTAACAAGGGTTTCTATAGTCAAGTAATAGTAATTAATTACCAAAATTTGAACTGTAATTCGTCATGTTACTTTGTTACTGACAAAAGAAAATAAATTACAGTAATTCCTTACATTGTAATTCATTACTTCCAACACTGTATATCACAATGAAAATAGCCTCAGCTCTGGCACAAAAATACTCAGGACAAGGTGGTACATAGACAGAAGTGTAGAAAGCAGGGTTTAAAAAAATGACAATATAATTTCTAAAAAAGTTACATGAATAGTACCGCAGAGGAATTTACTGCTTTTTTTCCCCAAAGGTTTTCACAAGTATAATTGATTGTGCTATGATGGAAATCATTAGTCATCTGGAAAGAAAGCTCAACACTGACAGGTAAAACGGGAAACATCACTAGGTCCTGACTCAATTCATGCAATGGATCGATTCCCACGCTTATGTACTTAAATAAAGACGTGATCAAATATTAACCAACCATTATATTCACTCCCTACTTCAAACATAGAGGGTTTGTCATTTTTTCAGGGTGTCTGAATCTACATTTCCAAATCCAGTGCCCTGGAAAGTCTCTGCGAAAAGTCAGTGTGCATTAGTGCTCACTAGACTGGCGAATCTAGACCACAATGCATTGCAAATAAATGTGTGTACATTTATTTTGTATAAAACGTCTAAGTTTTCATCGTCAGAACAGACTGCATAAAAAAGTCTTCATATTTATTGGGTTTTTACATATTTATTGGGTGTTATCATATTTGGCATTTAAAAAAAAGATAGTCAGCGTGTGTCCAAATTGCATACAAATCAAGGGCACTGGATAGTCCTACACTGGAAGTCTTTAGGGGATTAAGGCATAGTGAGTGAATTTGCACACTGATCATTCCTGTTTTAATGATTTATTTCCTCTACACAAACTTGGACTGCAGTGTTTTTAAACCTCTTAAAGAACATCTGTTGGCTGAAACAATGGGTAGTGTCACTACACCATGGAGGGTTTAAAGTGACTGGTTTTGTATTACCTCAATTAGACAGGTGTTTTTTTTTTTTGGCTGTTCTCACATTAGTCTTACACTGTAAATTGACCATTGGGTAACTTCTAATCTGTACAGGTGTCTGACTGCTTTATGCATTCACACATCCAAGCACTCTTTGGAGCATGATGAAAGCAGCTGCAGTGTTTCCGGCCGTTTCAACCCTTTACTGATCATTTTTCAGCAAACTGTACCTTTTCATGTTTAGCCTCAGGTGTGTTTGCGGTTGATTTGTGATGACGGGTTACCTTTGTAGCTGCTGAAGGCGCTGGTCTGCTGGCAGGAAGTTGTGTTTGAGGTTGAGATGAGTGAGATCGTGGCTATAGAACAGATTGGAAGGAAGATGCTCCAGGCTGCAGCAGGACAGGTCTACTGAGTTGATCCTTTGTGACACCATCTGAAACAGACAAGAGGAACTGGTAAGAAGACGCAAGCACAGAGTTCAAGGGGATTACTCTCACCACAAAAGACTCGACTGGTTTTGCAGTATGTGCTTGGAGTCAGTGCTGAGGGGGTCAAATGCCATTTACAGGCAATCTTCTTAGGATTAGAGAGTAAGAAGAATTCGAGGAAAAATCCAAGTGGTTAATGATCTAGAATAGCAATTCAGTTAAAAGCAAAAGCACAAAGCAATTAGTGTTTCAGAAATAACTAAACAGTAATCAGACATGAAATGACAGCATAAACATCTCCCTCTTCTTGTACAGTCAGTGAACTGGAGTGCTTCACAGTGAGATTAGCTTGAGCTTCAGCAGCTATCACTGGGGCACGTGCTGCCTCGAGCCAGCCTTCTATTCTGAGTGTCCCTCTGGGTGACGGTGACATGCATGTCCCTGTTAATATTTAGAAAAGAGGTTTTCTGGCAACAGCCTACTTGAGTTCAAACAAGAGGCTGCACGAGTGCACCTGCAGACATTTGGGTAACGGATTGGACAATGGTGCCATGCAAATTTCATCTTTGGAATTGTAGTCTTTACATTCTAGTTACATTACATTCTATCTGTAAGCGACCATTTAAGTTCTTAGCTAAGTTCAGACATTTTAATTAACACAAAAATCTAATTATATTGGTTGAAATATAAAATCTCAATTTGGTTGAATCCATTCAAATAGAATTGATCCCCTTGTTTTTTAATTTAAGACTTGCTCCAATTAAATTTGTGTTACAGTCAGGGAAGTGGTGATGGAGGACCCAAAATGCAGGAGACCAGGGTTGGTGACAGAAAAGTAAAACATTTAATAAATAAACTGAAACGTGACAAAAAGCATGGAGAACCAAAACGGTGGCAGAACAGATGACCTGACAAGGATGAACTTAAAACTAGACACTTAAATAGGCTGAGGGTAATTAACAGAAATGAAGACAGCTGTTGATCATGAACCTGAAACTGGTGACTGAGGGACAATTCAAAACAGACTATGATCAAAAAATCACAACAAAGTCCATATCAAAGTCCACAATTCTGACAGTTACAGGTGTTTTAACATGTTCTTGTGGCATTTTCTCACAATGAAAGACATACAAAGAAAATTAAACAATAAATTGAATTTTTGAGTATTTCTTTATTAAAATCATTGTGAATCAGGAGCAGACAAAAAATGCCATTTTAAAAAAGAAAACATTTGTTTTGTAGAAAAAAGTGCTACCTGCTCCGCTTCATTCTGATGAATCTACTTGTAGACGAGAAAATCCATGAATGTCTTTGTTTTCCTCATCTTAGCTGGCATTCGGCTCAAAAATTTATGGCTGGATAGCTCCAATATTGCTCACCGTTTTTTTGCACCTAATGTTAGGTTGGGGTTGTGAGAGGCTGTAAGGTAGTGGGAGAACATGTAAGCAGATGGATGTTCGGAGGAGATCCATTTCTAACCTTTATGTGACCAGCAATAAATAAATAAATCTATTAGTTTTAGGTGCTATATTGGCCAAATAGTGACACACAATGGCAACAGAATGATTTGAAATACAGTTTTGTCTTTTTGCATAAACATTGAAAAAGGTGTGAATGTTTTTCCTAACTATTCAATTGTTATATTTGACAAATATTTGTGCCATCACAAAAATTAGCATTTAATGTTTTCTCAACAGCAAACACATGAATTGTTTCAGTTGGACTTGTGCTGTTCTCCATAGGTTCACATTCATTACTTTCAAGGCAGCACACTGTGCACAACAGAAACAGCAGCAACAGGTCCTGAATTCTTTCTGTTTGTACCCAATTAGTTATTTTCAGTGAACTGATAGGATCGGGGGTAATTAAAATATGTGTGGCCTTTTCCAGCCTCACCCCCTTTAGCATTGTTCATGATCAAATGCCAGTTCACAGCAGCAGACAGCTCTAAAAGAAAATAAATCTATCATAGACTTTAGAAGCTTAGAGGAGTTGAAACTATCATTTCAAAAACCATCATTTTGATTTAGTCATGTAAGCTTTTGTCCACTTACTCTGACATAGATGAAAATTAGGTTACATTTTAGTGACTGTGAAGCAAAGCAAATTTTATTTTCAGTACACATGCAGCTTTTAAAATGACGTGTGAAACGTAAAACCTGCAAAATGACCTGTAAAATGTAAAACCTGTAAAATGCAGTTGTCAGTTTTACAGCAGACGAGGAAAAATGCAGTATTAAGTAGTAAGTATCCATACTTACATGAAAGCGTCAATCTGTAAGATAGGAATTAAATTGAGAAGCAACACTTTTCTCTATAAAAATGGTAAATTGGATACAGGTCTGTAGTTATTTAGAGTAACTGGATCTAAATTACTCTTCTTCAGAAGGGGCCTCACCACCGTTGTTTTCCAGGCAGAAGGGAAGACACCCGTCTGAAGAGAGCAGTTTACTATGTTTAAAAGCTCTGGCTCAAAGAATCCATAAAATGTTTGAAAAAATGAAGTGGGACCTAAAAGGCAGGTTGTGGTTGTTACTTGGGAAAAACTCAACCAAGTATCTCCGCATTAACAAGGACGAAACTCACAAGCGTTTCCTCTGGTAAAAACAATGCTGATGATCTATTAAAACAAAAGTATTGCATGGATGAGTTTTATTAATTTACCCTGGTTTGTTTGCCTTTTGCTGTTGCATGACCCAAATTCAGCACATTGTACTTTCTCAGTTGGGCCAATTATTTTTGGACATACAGAGTAGTTTGAGTTGATTCATCGACCAAAGCAGATTGTTTCCTCACCAGACCTGCCTTAGTGCTCATCTCACCCAATAACATTGTTTCAGTGTCTTGATTAGTTCATATTTAACTTAGTTAATGTGAGTTATTGATGTATTAGCTAATTATTAAAGAGTAGTCTTCTTAGAATTAGGTCTTCCTCCTGGTAACTTTATCAAGTTTAATGTTTGACGTCCTGATTTAGGCTTTTATAGAGTTTGAGATTTAGCTAATTGGTTTGTCCCAGTTTCTTCAAAAATAAACCTCCCCAACTGTAAAAAAAATCACTGTTCCAGATTAATTATTATAATATTTTAAGGATTTGGTTCTAAGTGATAAACAGCAAGAACTGTTAGCTCTTTGTTTATTTAAGTTGTGCCAAAATAAAACTCAGAGCAAAATATCAGAAAGTTGCTGACAAGATTTTTGGAGGCTTTCACATTCTTAAAGTCTAACTCGATATTTTGATTTATTTTAAAAGCATTCCCAGTGGTCTTCTAATAATGATTATGATGTTTTTAGGCAACATAAAAAAACGGTGGCATTATCTGGGGCATAGTTTCTGCAGAGTGGCAGTTGAAAAAGTAGAAATTTGCCTCTGAGTTGTGGGCGGAACTGTTGGCACGGAGTAAGCCCGCCCCAATTTCCCATCATTTATCTGTTTACACGTTCTCTCTCGCTAGCTTACAGCCCATTACAACTCCAACCTAACATTATTGGTGCAACAAAAATGGCGAACAACATTGGAGCTAGAGTCTTGAGCCAGATGCCAGATCAGATCAGATGAGGAAAACAAAGATGTACATGGATGTATTTGTCTGCAAGTGAATGCATCAGAATATGTTCTGATGGACCGCTGACCGTAGCACCTACAGTCGGCAGGCTGCTACAAGTTTTTTCAAGCTAAATTTTTTAAACTTCCCCTGATTCACAATGATTTGAATTAAGAAAATTAAGAAATTTTAAGAATATTTTTCTTTGTATATGTCCTCTATAATTAGAAAAATGTCACAAGAAAATGTAAAAAAGAAAAGAAAAAAACACCAACAACTCAATTTTCATTGGAGTGGGTCTTCAACAATAAATACTTTTTAAAAAAATATTTGACAAACCAATGTTGATTACCAGCCATATGTATAAGCCATATGTAAAGGTGTTTTTATTTTTACTGTATTTGGATTTTCTCCAATATATTGAAAAATCAATGACATGCTGTCAACTCAAGATTTAAATTACTACCTACAACCAATGTAAAGTCCAGATGATCTTAGTTTACCACTAGATCTTTTAAAAATGGAACCCCTTAATTCCAAAAAAGGGTGTTCTTCATTTTTTTTCCCTTAAGCCGCTGAGACCTGAGCAGTGCCAGTGAAGCATGGGTTTCTTTTCTCTTACTTGACTCTCCCACACTCACTCACAAGCACACATACCATACCTTGGCAGCGTGTCTGTGCCAGCGCAGGTGCTCGGTGAAACTGTCAAAGCTGACGTAGTAGGATTGACTCTGAGGGCCTGCCGAGCTGAAAGCCAAACAATGATTGTGCTTCTTCACCTCTTCTACCTGCAGTCAAACAGACACAAGAGTGACATCTGAGTTTGAAATGCTGACATCCCTGCTCCTGCACAAAATACACCTAAAAAGCTGGTGCTTTTGCTGACAAACAGATGTATTATGAAATCGCTCCCACATGGGGGGGGTAAATAAGAATTGTAATAACCTGCAAGGCAAAATACACACTCACCCTGCAAACACATGCAGAGTCACGTGTGAGTGAAAGGTTAAGAAAGCGGGTGTGGTGGGGTATTGTGTGTCCTTTCGTGTTAGGTACACATAGCATAATGCTTTCGCAAGAATCTCGCAGATACACTCACGCTGTTGTAAAATGATAAAGGTAAATACAACCACTCTAAATCTTTATAGTGATCTATCACATAAAAGTGGGTCATGATTCCAAATCAGAAGTGAACAATACAATGCTTGGTAAAAACAAGCAGTTTGCACGTCATGGCTACTATCACTTCTCTGTGACCTAAATTTAGGCTGAAATGAGCAGAAAGCCTTACGGGACATGACACTAAAGAGGAAACAAACATTTAGAAGAATTTGTCTTCACTTTATAAGCATTTCCAGAGTGCAACAAAACCATATCACTTTATTGCGAGAGTTTACTATCTAACGTCTCTATAAAAGACAAAATAAACAAATAAAAACAAATCTATATAAAGCGTGTTTCGATTCTGTGACTTTTACATACTTTTCCTCCAATGAGCGGCAGGATGTGCATCTTCCCTGATATGCTCTCTTTGACGGAGGAGACGATGAGGCAGGTGCCACACAGGATGACCTGCCGCCTGGTCCAGCGGTTGACCGGGAGCTGGAGCTTCCCTTTCCGAACGTTGTAGGTTCCAGACAGCTGCACCCGCTCAGAGTTCTCAATGGTTTGGGGTTTACCTGCAACAAAGAGAGGTTCTAATGTCAGGTGATCAGAGGTTTAAAAAAACAACAAATGACGGTCACTGTGTCTTTTTATTTTAAGCACTAATATTCTGATTTGCAGTACAAACTCAATTGTCAGGATTTTATTCATTCTGAGCAGTGCAGCTCAAGTTATTCAAGTGTTAAATTCAACATCAAGTTTTATTTTTTATTTTTTTTACCAAATGAAGTCTCTGAGCTTCTTTTCTCATTTTTCCATGTCCATCCTTACTTAGCCTGGATCTTTGAACATCATCACCACCCCGCCAAACCCAACAGTCACACCACTTATCAGGCATTCTGTCAGCCAAGCTCCGTTATCATTCTGTCTAAATATCCACCTGCTTTCTGTCTGCCTCCACCTCCGCATAAACCTCCCTGGGCTAGCACAAATAGTCCTCCTCCTCCTCCCCTTCATCTCTTTTTTCCCTCTTTTTAACTGGCAGCCTGGTTTGCAATATCTTCACTTTGTCTTTCTGTTTCCTGCTCACAGCACATTTAACTGCATTGTTTTCTCCTTTAACTTTGGGATTCGAGGCTTGTTTGTGCAGATTTTCTCTCAAAACATGAGATGGCTTAAAGAATGGCAATATTCTGCCCTGTAGTTTGCAGTAAACTGGTTCACCTCTCTTGTGCTTCAGCGAGGATGACGTTGGGAAGTCGGGGGGGGGGTTGGTGGAGAGTCCATCAGTATAAAATACAAGTGTGAACTTGCACACACTCTCATAGCTTTAAATAATTCAGAACTTTCCCGTGCTGACTGTAAGCTTAATGCATTAGTGAACACAGACTGAAATTATTTCAGCACATTCTCAGAAATGGTCAAAACGTTTTAGCCAGAAGCAATCCTCATGTATGAGGTGATGTGCGGTTAAACCCGAGGTCATGCAATGTATGCACATTGGAAAGCTTGTTCGACGCCTTGGATTTCTTTGGACAGCTGTAAGACTCAGGTCAGATTAACCTGCAGCTCATACTCAGGTTAACATATTTGGGTGATAAGCTGTCTTCAGAGTATGGAAAAAAAAAGATTCAAAGAGACAAGGCATTTAAACCCCCCTGTAAAATGTGAAGGCGTGGCTTTCTGTATGAAAATTCAAATATTTTTTTTTAACAAACACAACCTTAAGACGTAAAGCAAATATTTTGGGGTATTCATGTTTACATATCCTCTGCCAGTTATTCTCAAGTGCACTGCAATGGCTAAGTCAGTATCGTATTTGAGGAGAAAATATGAAATGAACTACCAAGGTATGCAAGAAAGCCATAAAATCAGGGTGTTTTATGCCAAATTTGTAGCATAAATAATTAAATAAAGCTAAAATCTTATTAAGCAATCCAGTTATAAGTAACTTTCCCTTCAATATCTATACAATAGATGAGAGTTATTTGTGCCTTTTCCCTAATATCTTCACAAACTTCTAGCCTTTCACCTTTTTTTTTTTTGGTCTTCACAGACAATCACACACCTGAAACAAGTGGAGCATGGAAGTACAAAATAGGCAGCTGGCTTTTTAACTTTGTAATGAACAAAAGGGAGTTTGTCTTCTAATGATAGTGTGCGAGCATTGAAAGATGAAGCTGAAGGTTTAGACCCGGGGTCGGTCGGGTGGGCAAAGGGGAAAGATAGTGGCATGCATGGGTGTGGCAACAATAAGCACTTGATCTGTCGTCTGTATCTTTCAGGTTTAAAAAAAAATCGGGTTTGAGTAACAATCCCTTCTCACAATGAACTTTTTTCCCTGTGGGCTGATAAGGAAAGGGTCCATTAACGCAGCCTGTCATCTTTAAAATACTCAGCACCTATTTTTTTAAGTCTTCCAGAACTCATCGCTCCCTCACGGCAGCATCCCGCTCCCCGCTCCCCGCTCCCTATACAGCAAAAGCATGGAGCTCCCCCAGAGAGCCGGCCCCCAGCCACAACAACACTGTAGTACGAGGCCCCTCCTCCAAACCCAGGGAGCGAAGCGGGACGCAGGGCTGATCGACCCACAACGCTCCCTGGGTTCCCTGGGAACCAGCGCTTGCGAAAGAGCCCCATGGCAAATGCGTTAGCAGGGAAAGCATAGTCGTGAGGGGGCGATGAGAACACTAAAGAAACACTTTAGCGTTAAGTGTTTTTTAAATGCATATTTAATTTTTTTTATTAATTATTCAATTTCATTCAATTCAATTTTATTTTATTTTTATAGCCCAATATCACAGCCATAGCCATCTCATTGGGCTTGCACCGGTATTTGCAAAGAACATAAGGTCAGTCATAAAAATTGTAAACAATAAACATTGGTGAACAACATGAGTTTGCATTATAGTTTGTGATGACAAAGTTATTAAGGAGAAAATTTAGAACTGTAACTTCATGACATAAATGTTGTTGACCCCTGGTTTAGATCTGTTGCTTAATAATAGTGATAACAATGATCATCTTATTTCTTAAAATAAGTAAACATGTTTTCTTTTACTTTTAAAGCATGCCTAAATGTTTATACAAACAGGCTCACATTGCTTTCATTTTCAGTTTTAAATAATATACTTAATATATTAAATAAATACATAAATTCATAATATATTTAAGGGGTTAGATAAGTGAGTTACAGTATGGTCTTCAGGAGGAAATACTCGGGTCCAATAGATAAAGAATTTTAAAGAATGATGAACCAAATGGGTCATTTTAAACCTGTCCTTTTAACTTTTCTTATATCTCACCAAAAGAAAAGGCTTATACTTGACTTCTTTGTGGTATAAGCATCAACTGCAACTAATTAAAACTACATAAAATTATCTCGTTCATGTGTCAAGAGCAATCTGTCCACCAAATGTCCTCCTAATCCATGTTACTTGCAAATCAACTCAAAGCCCAATTGGGGAAGTGGAGCAGTCTGGTTCCTCCCCCTTTCCTTCCAATGTCCTGGCTGGCAGAAGTAACCAGCAGGAGCACATTTGCATGACTGAGCTTGGGAAGAGAGTATGTGTTGCATTAGACAAATTATTCACAAGCCTTTAGCCTCAATGTGTCACATGGGCAATTTCCTACTATTTTTAGGTCTTTTGTTGAAGCAAGTTTTCTCCCCAAACAAGCATTTGCTCCAAACACATACCCCTTCTCCTGGTTCCTGCTGAGGTCTTCACATCTACACTCAGAAAATAATCATCATTTGACTCTTTTTTAATTTATCTTAAACAAGACTTTTGACGAACAATATGAAGGAATTTATTTATTTAAGGAAAGGATGAGTTTGTGATAGTAGAAAGATGCCGTCAGTGTAAAAGTTAGATGTTGCATGGACAGTTTGATACAGACACACATCTACATACGGCCGTGGGAATGCACAATGAAGGACAAAATGGCAAATGGGTGTGAATCCCACACAAATATCCTGTTTACAGAGGAGACCCAGACAACAGCAGGGGCCTCCCTGTAAGACACAGAAAGACATGATAGATTTTCCATGAACTAAAGGTCGCCAACGCAACAAAAAATGTGATGAAATCCGTCATGATCGTCTCTCATCCCATGATCAGTGTGGAATGCATAAAATGGGGATTTAAAAATAGTCACAGCCTACAAGGTGGGTGTGTTCCGGTCTATTCCTAGATATACTGTAGGAAGGTGCAGGAGTACTACAGTGTCTGTTTGTTACTACAAATAGTTTCCTTCCCTTTCCCTGGCTCAGGAAATAGGCGCTTCTCCTCGACATTGGGTTCCAATACTTGTGCTTGCACTCCTGCTGCAATTACACAAACCCAAATACACACACTCACAGGGTCAATGAATGAGCTCTACTAAGCACTAATCTGATTTCTTCGAGCATTTACAGTCAAAATCAGGGATTCATGAGCACAGAAACGGAGAGGCCCGACAACAACATCCATCTTTGATTACATCCTAATTTACTGTGTTGTTTATTTCACAACGATGAAAGCAGACTGCAGTACTTAAAGAAAATTGGCTAAGACAAGACATGGACTATGTCTGAATCCCCACCCTAATCCCTAACTACTAAAAAATTATATAGTGCAGGACTATCTAGTGCCCTGGATTTTAAAAGCAATTCAGACACCATGCTGACTACTTTTTTTTTTAAACAGCAAATATGACATCACTGATTTAACAAAGTGAAAACTTAATAGCCTATTTATAAGTCAACTATGTTCGGATGATGAAAAAGTCAATGGTTTACTGAAGAAATACATTTAAAAACCTTTTTTTACATTGAAATTGTTCAAACTCATTGCATTGTGGTCCATATTCCACAATCTAGTGAGCATCAATGCACACTGGTTTTTCGCAGGGAATTCTGGGATATTTCTAGGGAACTCGGTTTTGGAATTATATTGGGACAGCACTACAAAATGGCAAACACACTTTATAGTATAGTGCACTATGTAGTGAAGGAATTTGGACAAGTAATTTATCGTTTTAGACCGAATTCAAATTCCTCCCCTACGGCTTCTCCCTATCCCTACATTAGCTGCCAGCACTCAGAAAATACACATCGCTTTTATGACATTTAAAAGTCTAGCTACAACGAAAAGTGATTATTTACATTTAAATGTAAACTTCTGTGCATCAGAGCACCATGTGAAGAAATGCATTTCTCCTCCACGGCACAGCGCAACATGGATCACTCTCTCGGCGGAGGGGAAACACAGTCCTAAGTCCCTACGCCTTTCCCTTCCACCACAAAAGCTTTAAAGGGCCTATGCTATGCAAAATCAACATTTTGAGATTTAAGTGTACTATAATGTTCATTCCTCGCTACAGACAACCACAAATCGGTATTTTGATCTGTTTTCCCATTTCGGAGTATTCCTCTAAAAGTCTGCGCTTTGAGCATCAGCCCCTCCCAACCCACTAAGGGTCTTTCTTCAAACTGTATGCGTAAAATAAGAAACACCATTTAACAAATGAGTGTGCAGAAGTGAGACCTTGCTTTGTTTCTTTGCAAGAATGGCCACCCTGACTTGGAAGAAACAACCTCTGATTGCTCAACATTACACAGCTGTCATCTTCCGGGTCATTCTACAAAAAGTGGTCAACAGCTGCTACAGCAAATAAATACTTCTTTCCTGCAGATCTTTTCAGTACTAATAACAACTTAGCAGTGGCTAATCAAAGTGCCCTGCTGGATAAAATCTGACATGACCACACCTTTCATTTAAGACTGGGCATGCAGTACCATAGGGCATCAGTGACCCACATAAGTCACCACAAAGCATGAGCGTGCAAAGACACTCCATGTTTTTTTTTTTCTATGGGCAATGACAGATGTGATCTACATAAAAGGGAAAATCTTTAGAAATCTTTAGTAATGGCGTCTACAAATTTAGCATGTGCTTCTCTTTCTTTTTGAAAATAGCTGTTCTTTTTTAAAAACGGGATATTAAATGACAGTTTATCCATTAAATAATGTGTTTATTTGTCGTTGTTGAGAGATAAGAGAAATGTATTTTCAAAAAAAGTACAGATTGACCGTTGTATATTTGGGACACAAATAGCTGCGTTGTCTGTCTGATTTAAACACAGACGAGCCTTCTTCTCCCTTCTCGTCTCTGAAAATGACTTGGGGTGATTACTCAGATTCAAAGTGACAGGCTGTGATAAGCTAACTGCCTTACAGCGGGTGATGAGTTTTGCTAGAAGGTGGCAAAGGACATCTCAGATGACAGGCGAGTCACTGCCCCCACCTTCTTGCTCCACTTTTTTCCTGTTTTGTACCTTTTAGCACAACACAAGTGCCAAACTATGAATATGCAACATAGATTAACACAGTAAAACACATTTAGAAACCCAAGTATAACAAATATTTCACCTTTAATTGAAAAAAGTTCTCATTAAACTCATTAAAAATTCACTCACAGTTGACAATCAATACACCTTTAAAGCATTCATGTTTTATAAATACTGAGAATGTGATGATTTGACAACTGTCATAATATACTTGATAGTAAAATGGGTAGGAAGATCAGGTCCATTCCAATGCAAAGCAAGTGTCCATGCATGAACGGTGTGTCCTCACATTTCCATACACTCACCATGTGTTCTTACTCGAGATAGTGTTCAACATGTTGGCTTAAGTTTGACTTAAGTTTGAACACTTTGAATACCAGAGAAGATATGTAAACAAAGTGTGCAGCAGTCTAAACATTACACAAAGACATTCTACATTTTGCTGGCATGCTACAGAGAGAATATCCTTGGTTTGCCTTAATGCTCTTTTGATTTTCTTATATTGTAAAGAAATGCTGTAGATACATTTTAGCCAGTGTTTGTGTCTTGCACATTTTGGATTTGGATCAAAAACACACCCCATACACGACATAGTCTATGAATGTCTATAAACAAATATCAGACTTGTGCTAAAATTAGAAAATCAATACTAACTCGAATTTTTTCGGGTTTCAATTATAAAAGATGAAAGTATTATGATAATTGGTTTGATACAAAGACTTCACAGCAGATGATAAAAATTGGAATTGGACTTTTTTTGGTTTTCCTGTGGAGGTCCAAAAGAGACAAAATGAATACAAATAATTTATACATCATTAAATCATTAAATAAAAGTGTCATTTTTTTAAATTGACATTAAATAAATAAAATTGGAAGTAGATAAATACAAATTTAAATATATTTGGCCTTAAAAAATAAAATTGACAATAAAAAGCACATTAAATGACATATTTAATTATTTCATGACCATTGCAGGCCATGATTTCATTAAATTATGAAATTATTCTTTAAATGTTGAAATAAAAACATGTTTCTTAAATCATTTAAAATTAAATGTTAATGAAATACTGACACATTTAATGATACTTTAATTATGTATTTCCAATTTTAAATAATTAATGACACATTTGTTTAGTAATATTATATTACATAAATGTATTTTAATTTTTCTCTTCCAGCCCACACACTGACCATGAAATAATTAAATATGTCATTAAATATTTAAATGTGCTTTTAAATTGTTATTTTTATATGTTAATGCCACATATATTTAAACATTTATTCATTGATATCCAATTGTATTTATCTATTGCCAATTTTAAATAATTATTGACATTTTTATTTAACAATTTAATGGCGTATATATTTATTTCATATTGTCTCTTCTGGACCTCCATATTTTCCACCATATTTTTATGTTTGTTTGTGCTTTGATGTATTTAAAAAAATAGTTTCATACATTTAGATTATAATTGCCACTATAGTGATAACTACAGACTATTAATATTTTAATAGCGTAGGGCTGTAACGGGTATCTGAATACTCTTTGACGTCCAAGATCGCTGATTTAAGATCTTTAGAAATACAATAGAGTAGTAAAAATACACCTCAAGCAATGTAAACATTGCTCTAAAATTGCAGAATAATGTTGACATTTAAATATAAACAAAACTAAATGAATGTGCTACTGTCACCAGAAGTAAAAAATCTTCAATGTAAAAGCATTGGTGAAGGTTATAGTTTTGAAAGTAAAAGTACCAAGTGTATCAAAAAATTAGACTGAAGTTCATTTTACTAAATTAAGTTCAAGAAAAGTAATTTTGTTTTAAATGTAGTAAACAATTTGAAAAAAAAAAAAAAAGAAATATATATATATATATATATATATATATAATGAATATTAATTTAAGAACATTACCAGAATTTTTAGATCCATTTTGTATCGTCATTTGACTCTGCAAGTACTGCGGAGAAGCCACATCAGAAAACGTCTGTAAAATGTTCATTTTAAGTGTGGGAGTGTTTTAGTATTCCCAAAAAGTTTGTAAAACTTTGTCAATTTAGACTTAAGGACTGTGCATGTTTACAATTTTTGTTTTTTAAATTTAGGTTTTGCTGTGTCTTCATCTAGCTTCTTATCATTCATTTACTGTTACTGTTGTCAGCTAAACTGAGATTGGAAAAACTGTGGATAACAAAAAAAAGATTTGTGGTAAGATGATACAAGGCAACAAGGATGTTTATGTTTTGTTTACTGCTGAAGTTAATAAGGAAGTTCACAGAAAAAAACTTTTTTGAGGTTGACATTGTCAAAAGTGACAAATACAATTTCGTTCTTTCAAAATCTTTGTGGTTTTATCTGTTATATTGATTCTGATCTAAATACATGTAAAGATGATGGTGATGAAATGCATATTTTTTTTCATCCATCCAGTAAAAATACATGCATATAGCAACCATTTAAACATAATATATTAAACAGTAAGAATTGTGGTTTGATTAGTGAATTGTTTTGCTTGATTTGTAAGTCAAATCAGATCGCCCCTTAAGTATCAATCAACAGCTTTAGCTATGTGAGTGCACAGTTATTAGACAGACTGCTGTTCTGGATCTGTATCTAAGTCTGTTTGGTTCATTGTTGTTCTAAAGAGTCATAAGTGCCTCCAGTCCCTGAAAGAACAGTTAAGTGACACCCCACGCTCCTCTCTGCTGTTAAACATCGAGCATCCTTCAGCTCAGACAGCACAGTCAGGATTACAGAGCTGGGCCAAGGAGACGGGGCTCTAAGAGAAATGATGCTTTACCCATGGCTAAGCGACTGTGTGACATCTCACTTTCCCCAGAGAGTGGACAATTAACAGTAGTATGATGGATGATCAAATTCCAAAGGCTTACGTCTGTCAGGCATGTCATCATGAAGGATGCAGTCACACAGAAATGTGTGCGCACACTCAGACACCATAAAAAAGCATTCTCTTTCACTAGTGAAACACATCCTGAATCCAAATGAGGTCACGGCTTACAGTATCCTCCCTATCACACCATTATTACCCTTTGCCTCAAGGGAGAAAGGAACTAAACAACCCTCTGCTATTAAAGGCTTTATTCAGTTCCAGTTGTCAGGTCATACCATTACCACTGACAGCTCGTAGAAGCAGTGTGAGCTGCATAATACTGTGAAATAAAAAAGTTTTGGGCATTCTTTAAAGCTGCATTGAAGCATTTAGTTTTTGTTTGGGTTTTTCAACTCTTAGAACACTTGGTAGTTCTTCCTTATTCCCTATTTCAATACAGAAATATAAAGTCAATACTGCCATTTCAAAGCAGGTCCTGTTAAGCCGCTACAAATCTGAGTTTAGCAGCTGAGGCAGAAGCAAATGCAAATCATCTATAAATATGCAATTATAATTCATATCTCTGAGAGCTGAAAAAAAATAACAAGGCTTTTCAATGCTTGCCGAGTCATACCTTGCATCCAAAAAGATTTAAAATAAATCACATTTGCATCCTCTTAAAAACATAAACATAATAGCCTTTAGATTGCAAACTTTTGCTGCTTTAATAATATTAAGTAATCAGGGCCAGACAGTAGAAGGATTTTTTTTTTGCTTTGCTATTGAAGCTTAACACTATTTTTTTTGTAAAGATGTGTAAAATATATATGTACTGTGACTCCCCATGCAACACACATAGATGTGAGCCCCCTCCCCACCTCCAGGGGTGTTACTGCTTCTGTTATGTAATGTGTGCGTGTGCTATGAAACCTTTCAGTGAAAAACACATGCTCACTGATCAGCTACTTCTGAGCTCATGCAGTCATGCACAGACACACAAGAGCTCTGGAGATTGTTTCATAGCCCTTTGTTTTTGAGCAAGAGAATGCAAATGCTGAAAAGTGTTTTGTGTGCATTAGAATCTACAGCAATTTAATCAAATGCATGAGATGAAACACAATTGGTCTGCAAAGACAAAAAAAATGTAAAGTTGTGGAAATGTGTTTGCAACTACGCAAAATAATATGATAAGACGCCAGGTTTTTCTTGTATTTTGTAGATTTAAACTGAAAAAATAAGAATGTTAACAGTGTATCTGTTCAAATGGGGTTTCCTCTGAGTCTATTTAAAGATGAGGTCATTCACTCTTGAGCCATTTCCTCTATCTGTTGGTTTACAATTGATGCACACCATTGAGCGCCTGCCAGAAGGTCTAAGGGCACTTTCACATTGAGCTGTTTGAAAAAGCAACAGAGTTTCCTGAGAAAGGCTGTTTCATTAGAAAAGCTCATCTGAATTCTGTTGCCGAAAACAAGCTAAATCTGGCTCACTTTAAAACAAGGATCTGTGTTCACTTGCAGGTGAACACAAATGTTGTTCAACAGAGACGTGAATGCTCGTGGACTCTTTAGTGGCTGGATGTATCACTCCTAAATAAAAAATTTTAAAAAATTGAAATCAAGAAGTCTGTGGACACCCCAAGCCCCTCTGGTAAACATCTACATGTGAGAACTATAATGATAAACCTTAACCCCTTTGGACCAGAGAATCAGCTCCATTGTTTACATTCTTTTGACTACCATAACTCTTCGTTTTACACAATTAACATAATTCCAGCAGATTTTGAAACAAAGAAGGCAGTATTGCACAAATAGTCAACACACACACTGATAGTCAATTTTGGCATGTCAAAGAGGCTGTGTTATTAAGGTGTCATCTGCATCATCTCTGGTGTTGAAGGGTTAAACAACCTGTTCATTCTAGTTTACAATCCTACCCCTCCTATGTGTTTCTTTTATCATTCTCCAACTACCTTACCCCCTTTTTTTTTTTGTACCCCCCCCCCCATCTTTAATACCATCTTAATTGTATCTATTCATTCTTAAAATGTTTTTTTTTTTCCAATTTTCCAAAACAACCAATTTTGCTTTGTTTAAAAAACACAGTTTTCATGTTATTTAAATTAAAGAAAAATAAAACTTAGTAATAACACAGAATTTCCTAACATTAAAAACTAACTGAAAATTTGTTTTTTTTTTTATGCAAAATAAAAAGAAAGGGTTTTTGCTAGAAAAAGGAATCCTCCTACGGATTTCGAGAGTTTATATTGCATTCATGAAGCCATTGAATAATTAAACCCTGTATGTCGTATGTCAGCAATTCCCAACGTACTAATAAATCCAGGACTTAATTAAAAAAAACACACAGAAGAATATGTTTTTATGTAGTTCTCAATAAAGTCAGGTATGAAGGGGTTAATCTTAGCCCTGTACAGCAGATAAAAAAAAAAGTTAAATGAACAAAAGGGAAATCCCAACAGCAGAAGTCTTTAAAATAATACAAAGTTAGCAAATATTGAGGAAGTAATTGCCCTTTTACTCTCATAACGGTCAGGGCTGCTGAATAAATATTGTCCCCCACCAAAAAACTACTGATATAATATTTTAATTTATTTGTCTTTATTACAAAATGAAAGTGTTCAGATTGTTCTGCATTCCCTCCTAAATCCCATCGAGTCAGCAGGATTATTCTAAAGTGGAAAAAAAACCACCCAAAGTTTATAAAATCTGAAAGAAAAACTAAAATGAACCACTGCTTTCACAACATTTAAGCAGAATGCAAATTCTTTCCCTATACGGCTTTAATCATCTACATTAGCGAGAAGCTATCAGTGATCGGAAAATACATACCAACATCAGTTTTAGAACTTTAAAAAGTCATGCTAAAAAAAGGTCACTACCGGTACTTAGATTTAAATGTTAACCTTTGTGCTTCAGAGCACACGCACATAAAGAAATGTGTTTCTACTCCACAGCACAGCTCAACACTGAAGACTCTATTGGCGGAGGAATACCCAGTAAGTCACCACGGTTTCCCCTTAAAAAACAATTTCGAACACCATTACAGCTCCAAATGCCCTTACAATTGGAGAGGTAGGGAGAAGCCATAGGGGTAAGGGAAGAATTGAGATTCGGCCTCAAACTGTCCCATCATGGAAAAGTAAACATCTTTTTCACTATGATCCTTTATACCAGAATGTAAGGTTTCATTATATGTGTAAATTATGAAGATGTTGGAATTACTATTTCCAGTGACATAAATGTGTCACTGCTAGAAGCTCTGGGGTAATCTCGTGAAATATACATAATGACATTACAGCTTTAAGCAAAATTATTTGAATCATTTTGTAAAACACTGTGTTTATCTTTTTAAAATTAAGCAAGCCTTTTAGTGACAGAAAAAAGCAATGTCTTTTTGTAAAACAAGATGGCTCGAAAAACAAGGGAAGCATCAATTCACTTTCCCTGCGATTTGGTTAAAATCTCTATGTTTGGGTCACAGTTTTGTTTGATATATGTATTACAAAACAACAACAAAAAAACTAAAAATTCAGAAACATCTTTTTTTTAATCTGTTAATAAGGAAGGAACAATGAAGAAAAAACTTTCACCTCGATTATACTAAGCCTAAGGAGCCTATTAAGAAAAATAAAACAATAAATCCTTCTTAAATTTAGCACAGTTATTTGAAATGTTCAACGTCAATATACGAGTAGTAGGGATGAAACAATTCACTTTCCTTACAATTTGGTTTAATGGTGTAACATATGGTTCCATTTTAAACCGAGAATTGTGGAATCCCTATCAGAAACAATCAAATTTTTTCTACAAAGTACAAGATGGCTGCTTGATCTTTTCCGGTTATCCAAGAGTTTTCAAGGCGTTACGGCTTTTAGAGTTTGTATATCAGCTTAGAGAGCGGCAGACATTTGCATGCAAGCCTGCAAATGTTTGAGCTAAGTAACTGTGGTGGTGAACTGGCAGAAGAACTGGTGACCACTTATGTAATGCATCTTTTTCACTCCCCTGCTCACACAGGTTACGGCTGGAAGAACTTTAGTACAATGTGTGTGTACATAGTAATGCTTGAGGGGTAGAGAAGGTCTCAGCAGCAATCATCATCTTCATTTCTTTTCTAATACGCTGTTTTAGAATTCTTTATAACATGTAACATCAGGCCTTAGCAACATTAGCCCTTATGCATATTCTATTCTCCTGCCTCCTCCATACTTTCTGTCTTTCTGACTCACTCCTTGTAGTTAAAATTTTTGTCATTTTAGTTCCCACCACCTCTGCTTTCCATCCACATAACCCGTAAATTTATGTTATTCTTAGTAACATGTCAATTAAGTTTGGTTAAGTTTAAGCTTTTCAACCTCCTCACAGATGGGATAAGACCACCATTAGTAATGAGTGCACCTGGTTTCATTATATTTTTGGTCAAGACATATGTTTCTTGCTTGAGGTGTGAAAAGTCCTGGGTTCAAATCCAGAACAAGCACACACTTGTTACGCCACCACGAGGCTCTGTAATGTGGGAGACAACACACTAAAAAGAAAAAAAAAACAATAAAGAACTGTAGATAAATAATCACTTACATTTATAATAGAAGCATCATAACTTCGGGAAGAGCCAAGGCCAACACAACAAACAAAACACTTCTATCTAAAAAGAAAACACACAATTTCCTCAAAACTGACAAAAAAAGTTACAAGCATACATTCTTACTGCTTGGCCACTGACGTAAACAGAAAAAAAAGATTTCTTACAAGCTCCAACCAAAAGGACAGTTTTTCACAGATATAAGCCCGTGAACCTGGCCTATTGTCACCAGTGTTAGGCCCAATCCAAATTCTTCCCTTCCCCCTACCACTTCTCCCTACCATTCCATTTGTACGAATCCTTTGTTGTGAAAGTAGTGTCCGAAAATAGTTTTTCTAAGGCCTACCCAGCAAGCGGAGTGATACAGAGCCTTCCGTCACAAGGGGGTTCTGTGTCGCGCTATGCCGCGGAGGAGAAGCGCTTTTCTTTACCATTTGTACGTTCTAAAGCACAGTAGTTAATATTTAAATGTAAGTAATGACTTTTTGTTTGTCACAAATTGATTTGATGTTTGATTCAAGACTGGCGACCTGTCCAGGCTGTACCCGTCTTTGCCCAAGGGCAACCCATATGACCCCGAAAGACATCCAGCAGCTTCTAAAGATGGACGGATGGTTGGAATTATGAATTCTTAAAATAAAAAAATGAACTTTATTTTTGTTCTGAGCATGTCCCACTGGGCGGAGGCCCAGGGGAAGACTCAGGACACGCTGGAGAGACTACGTCTCTCGACTGGCCTGGGAACGCCATCGGGTGACCCCAGAGGAGCTGGAGGAAGTGGCCAGGGAGAGGGACATCTGGGCATCTTTGCTTAGACTGCTGCCCCCGCTACCCAGTCTCGAATGAGTGGAAGAAAATGGATGGATGAATGGAAAAAATGAACTGAAAGCATTTCTATGTATGAAAATTTTCAAGAGATAGAAGGAAAAATTCATGGTTTTGATCAACTGATATTCAATTGTAAGGAAAGATTGATTCTATTTGGATTTTTCATACCTACCCCATCAAAATGTACAGACAGAGTTAGAGCTAAACAGGAAAATATCTCGTAAAATTGTGTGGGAGTAAGAAATGTCCTTAAAGGTCAAACTCATTTTCCATATCCAATATACAAGTATACTACAGAGGTCAATCAATGATTTAAATAGCTAATTGTCATGGCATTTAAAGAATTTAACCATATTGTAACTTTCCATATCATTTAATTTGGACTGTTCACAAGCAACAGAGACTATTTGTTTGAACCATCCAAAGCCCCGCCCACAGACCTCCACACTCCAATGAGCCCTGCACAGTGTCCTCAGCACTGCCGTGCCGTCATGCTCAAGGGTAGACTCCTGACAGCGACGGGGTCACTGCAGTCCAGGCACAGAGTGGCACTCACTCATGAAAAATGCAGCGCTTGTCTTTGCATATGAACATATGAACACCGTTCCCAATGACAAAGGGAGGAAATTAATTAAGGGATGAATTAATTATTGATTGTGCTGTCTAAAAAGGGAATAATTTCCCAACATAATTTTAAACTGTTTTTTTTTGAGTGCTTAGATTTTCTATTTTTAAAGTTTATTTTAAAATTTAGTGAAAATAAGTTCCAATAACTAGATTTCTTATCAAAAAGTTATACAATATTTATATGAAATCTAAAATTGCCACACAGCAGTGATTAGGAGATTGTGCAATTGTTTCTACAAGTATATATATGTGGACTTGGCAACTCCATTCAGGTTGTAGTTTGACTTGACCAAAAACAGCTGAAATAATTTTCAAATTTTGGATGGATGGATTCCTGCTTCCCTTTAACCCTACAGAGAGTAGAGTGGGTATAAAAGATGAATAAATGGACGGTATCCATACATTATTTTCCAGTCTCACACAAAAATATTATAAAGGAAAAATAGGATTTGAAATAAAATTTGAAAACTTGAGATGTCAAAGGTTCCTCAGATTTGCATTATCTTTGCATTCATGAGACTGCTTGCTCATCAGTAACTTTATTGTGGCGCTTCAGCCTTAAGCATTTGCCAACAGGCTGAATGCATCAGTAGTCTGCAGAAGTCTTAATTACACAGCTTTAATAAAGTTAAACACATTACAGTGAATGATGGGTATAGCCCCCTTCCAAACACATGTTTAGACTTATTAAACAAGCATTCATCAAGAACTGAGAAAGATAAGAGCCAGGATGTTAAAACAGCAACAACTTCAACCTCTAAATTTGAAAGGTTGGTTTTAATGCAAAGCAAAATGCTACAGCTCAACGTGACAGTGCGTGCACTCTGCATGTGAACTTGAATGTGTCGGTGTTTATGTCAATGATTAATTAGCTTGCAGAGACAAACCCATTTGTCACAGAGGACTACAGGTCATTTGTTTGCCTGCAATATTAAAGCTATTGCTGTAAGAAAACAGTTATATAATTATATGCTTAATGCTAAGATTTTGGGTTTACAGATATATTTTTAAATCACACCAAACTCACTTTTTTCTTTTGATCACAATTTTGATAAGAAATCCTAAAATATTTGCTTTAAGACCCACTCCAATCACCTGTTGATCCATTTTAAAAGCATTCCCAGTGGTCTTTTCATTATAATTATACAATTCTTAGCCACAAAAACCTGTTTCGTTTTCTAGGACATTGTTTCTGAATAGCAGCAGGAGTTCATTAACCTGAGCGGGACTGTTGGTGGGAAGCAACCCAACCCTTCTTTCTTCTCCCTGTTGCTGAGAGCTCTTTGTTTACACACTCTCCCACTAGCTTACAGCACCTTACCATACACCTTAGTACAGTTTTAAGCAAGATGCCAGCTCAGATGAGGAAAACGAAGACGTAAATGGTTCTATTTGTCTGCAAGTGGACGGATCATAATTGAGTGGAGCAGGAAGCTTGTGGCCAATCCAGTGTATTTTCTACGTCAAAAATAAGGTAAGCTTTTTTCAAAAGGCATTTTTTCTTCACTCCTGATTCACAACGACTTGAATGAAGAAATCCTCTGAAATACAATTTTAAGCTTCATTTTCTTAATATATGAGTATATTTGACCAAAATCATCAGAAAAAATGAACATGTTGAAAACACTAAAAACACACGTTTTAGATCATAAACTGCAGAGCTCACTCAGTAATTTAAATTGTCAAACTTTATTTAAAAAAAAAACAATTCCAGTTTAATGATAGGCTGATTCCGAAACCACAGTTCGAGATAATTAATGATTATTTTGCCACTAACCAGCAAATAAATCTGACTGGTATCAACCATGGACTGAATATGTGAACTGCACTGAGTAACTTACCCCTTTCCCCTGGCATTCCAAATAGGAAGTACCAGCTGGTCCCCGAAAGCCAAAATCCCATAGACTTCTTTAGAGAAATAAACAGACATTACTTAGCTAGAATAACCATTCTTGTTCTGATACCCCCTTTTAACATGTTCTTGGTAATCCTAATTTTTTTCTCATATATTTTCTTTACCGCAAGCTATTCAAGTTATAAATTGGCCAATCAGATGCCTCAATACAAGCATGTGGTGCCCACTGACTCCTAACTTCGAACGTTTGAAAAGTTTGATGGACAGATTTTCCTGCACCCACTTTCAGTGGATGGGGTGTGGCTTTCCAACAAGATCACTCCTGATTAGCAAGAGTGGTTGCCATCGAAATAATGACTCAGACCGACTCGGACCAATCACTGCTTACTAATGTCGTCTGGTTCCAACATAGCAAAGTCTGTAATGCGGGAAAAATGGCGACTGAATTGATTTCATTTTGTTGAAACCAGAAGTAAGGCATTTTCTATGGATGACATCACACTCACTATATCCACTTCTCCCTTGTAGAGTCAGTGATATCAACTGAGTAATCTCATGACTTTGTTGCAGAATTGACATTGTAGTCCTAAAGTTGGAATGGATTAAAAAAAAAAACATTTTATCTTAGAAAAAAAGTACAAACTTTAAAAGTTTTTCTGAAATATTTTGCAATAAAATAAGGTATGTACGAAGTTTTATAATTTGACATGCAGGCAATCTGGTTTCTAAAGATTCACTATTATTAACAATGAAAATCAAGCAAAAATCTGATAAAATAGTAACATGTGTTTTTCCAGTTTGAGATGAGAGAAGTTTAATCAGACTGATTTATTTTCCACAGAGGTAAAACCCAAAAAACAAGGAAATTTTGTGTTTTCATTTTTTGTATCACCTAACCTCTATGATTTCTCATTAACAGAAACAATAAACGAAAGGAGAGAAAGAAAGAAAAAGGCAAGATCAGGACTTTCACACCAAGATGGACTGAAAGCGGCAGAGTTAAAGCATTCCTGATGATGCACGGAAACCCAACGAGCGTATGAATGAGATTGTGCTGTTGCTTCACATTGGCCCCATGTGCTCACTTTTCTCTTTCTCCTGTCTCCCTCCTTCGCTTTCCTTTTGTTTTGTTTAAAATTTAACAAGGTCTGGAACAGCGGAGGGCTGAAACGGGCATCCGGGGTGTTTTGGCTCAGCGTCATGTCACATGCAGGGGCCATGTGAAAACAGTGGCACTGGGGGGGGGGGGAGCAAAATGGAGAGAGGGTAAGAATGAGCAACAGTGAGAAAACTAAAGAGGGAAAGCCTTCCGACCAAAGGCAGAAAACAGGTTGAAAAGAAAGTTGTGCCTGACTTGAAGTTAAGAAAAAAGAAGCGTCAGCATCTAGGGAGGAAATGTCACAAAAACTGCAAAAAAAAAGTTTTAACATCACAAAAGTAAATACAGCAAAGTGGGTAAAATCCCAAAGGAAAGGAGGAAGAAGGTGATGAGTTTCCCATATAGCAGGCAACCATGCCTCTTTTTTTTTCTAAGCCAAGCAATTGTCAAACGCAATAAAAAAAAAACTGCTAATTTTGACATTATATCTGAGATCAGCAGGAGTTGCAAAGACCCTTTAAGCAGAATCTGAGCTTCCATCCCACACATCTAAGACCCACTGCTGTGAATTTTAGGGCCAAATTGAGGACACTGAACATAATTTCACCAAATACTGAAACCAGAGCCCTGATTTAAGCATATATTCACAGCATGAACATTTTATAATGTTTAGCTGGTGGAAAACAGTAACAAAGCTGCATAGGAAATGCATATAAATGATGTTAAATCAGCTAGAGAGCAGATTTGCCAAACCTTCTGATTTAAACACAGCTGTTTCCCCACCTGTCTGTAAAATATTTACCAACCTCTCTGACTGATGATGGAAACTTGGCACCAAACATATTGTTGACAAAGATGGAACCAACCTAAAGGGTTAGGAGGCTTTAACTCTTATCTTGAACAAGGTGATAGTTAAAAAGCAAGTTAGAAAAACCAGAGAAACTTACCTGCACAAACTGAGCTATGGAAGGAGCTATAATAAATCAAGACATTTGTTTCCAATCATAAGTCCAACCATCTCAAAGTTTTATTTAAAGACTTTTTAAAGTCACACAACTATATTTTTTTCAATTGTAAAATCATTCTCAGTGGTCGTTTAATTAGGATTATGCAGTTTTATGCAAAAATAAAACAAAACTGTGTTGTTTTTTAAGAAATATTTTCTGCACAGCAGGAGTTAATCAGAAATTCGTCTCTGGATTTTTGGGCGGGACTGTTGGCGCAGGAGTAATCCTCTGCTGATATCCCACCATCCCTTTGTTTACAGTCTCTTCTACCGCAAGTGAATCGTGAGGTATTCATAACGTTAATGTAAGTTGCTCGCACTAATGATGTGGAGGTGATGCTTTTGTACGGTGATCTTATGTTGCAGTCTAGTTGTTTGTAAGGTAAGGTAAAATATTGACTCCTTAATGACCGTGCACAAATGTTACATGCACGAAGTGTGCAAGTGATACGTCAGTGCCCACGTAAACTACATGGATATTGTCTGATTTCCTAAATTTGAACAGTCAGGCTGCATACAAGAAGTGTACAATGGTCACGTGAACAGCACTAACTAACGGGCTCCTTACGCAGTGATCAGGATTTGAAGCGGGGTTAAAAAATAAAAAATCCATTCAAGCTAAATGCTCGAAGACAAATTCCAAATTCCCTCTCTGGAGATTCAGGCTTTCGAAATCAAATCTGTGTTCGCAGGGCTGGAGCTCTGGTATTTAAAGAGCTCAAAACCAGGAATTCACACAATTGAGCTCCGTACATTAAGAAGGCAGGCAGACAGACCATGTGTTCCCTAATCAGAATTTGTGGGCCTCCTTAAAGCTGAGAGTTGCAGATGTTGTTTAGCATTAGGCTTTGCTGCTGCTGATCAAAGTTGTGGATAGTGAGCTCCCGCTGGCCTGCCTCTAATCCTTCTGTATGCATGTGCTTGGGACTGGGGCAAGAGCTCAGCCTGGGGAAAGTCTGTCTCCTCCATGACCCTGATGATGAAGAAGAAACCTTTTTCTTTGCTTTTGCCGGATGGCACAACAATAATAAACCGCACAATGAGAACACTTGACAAGGAGGGTTTGATTGGCAACGGAAAGGCTAAATCTTTCCCTTTTAGGCAGGAGAAGGTACTATCCCTCTCAGCCAGTTCCCATTTCCCTCTCTAAGCTGCGCCTGCTGGCAGACAGCACTGACATATATGCCTGAAGCTGCCCTTCATGAAATCTGCTCCTTAAAACAAAACAACAGTAATTTCAGTTTGAGTTGTTTTTGATTTTAACTACCTTTCACAGACGCTGCAACCTTATTGCATGCGATCTACATTAGAGCATGCAAATCTGCTCATAAAGAAATGCCAATATGATGGGCTATTTGCTGTGTAATACACCTGTGGTTGTTTGCATTAAATTTTGGATGTATAAGAATGCCAAATAACTCTTGGAATTAACTCAATTCGCTGGGAAAAGTAAGATATATGAGAAGATAAATGGAAGTTGTCAGATGGTGTGAGGGTGGAGGAAATGGAAGAAAAGACAGCAAGAGGATAGGGTGGAGGATCGATGATGACACAAATTGAGAGAGGGTGTGAGAAGAGAGAGAAGATGCTGGCAAAGAAGACAATCAAACTGAAAGAAAGTAGGAACTAAATACAGACATAAATTCTTTGCTTGTTTTAGAAAACGCGAGCACTATGAAGCACCAACACAACAGACTGATGCAAACATTAAATTTAAGTTACATAATAACATAGCAATGGGTAATCTAGAAAGAAGCATCAGTCATTTTTCACATGAGCTCAAATACTGCATTAACCACTCCCAAGACTTTCCAATTGCACCAATTACTGCAAAGTTAAACACACTTTTGGCACATTTTTTCTCAACACAGCTACTTTGTTCAATCATTTTGTTGAAATTTTGTCCAATTGTTCTAAGTTCAGTCAATCCAACTACCACCGGCTATCAAGTTTAGAGGCTCAAACATTTAACTCATCCAAACAATCAAACTGGCCCAACATCACAATTTTTTATTCCTGCTTCCTTGTGACGGTGATGCCAACATGAGCAATAAAGTCTCTTAGTTCCAACAAAAACCACAGCTAGAGATGGTGCTCAGCAGTTAAGAAATTTTCGTCTTAAAAATTGAGGTAAACTATTTTGTTCTCCACATAATGTTGTGTAAGAGCACAAACAAAAGTTGACAGTTGAAGACTACTTTACAAAACGTATGCAGAGAATGTTGGTGAATATTTTACAACAACGAAACATATGCAGAGAATGTCAGCAAGTCATGTACAAAGTATGCAGGCATGAACATCATAAGAAGCAAATACAATCTCAGAATGCAAACTTGTTTTCTTTGTTTTAAGAGAAGTTTTTCAACATGAATATAATGTTTGGTCATTTCTGTGTGAAATGTATTAATCATGGGGCTAAATTATTTAGGTTTTACAGTTGCTCTTGCACAAAAACAAAAAAGTTTATTTATGAATAAATCAATGTTTTTTATAAGGAATTTCTTCAATACTGTGCTTTTCTTTTGGAGTTCCATAAATTTGTTCTTCAATAAACTAGAAAAAAAATTTAAATGTGCACCTTCTCCTACAACCTTTAACTGAAAAATTATTGAAACGTGTCGTACCTTTTCATGCAAGTTTTCTAAAAAAACATTGTGGTAACTTTTTGTGCCACAACAATTATAAAAGATGGCCGCAAGATCCTGGATGGACTGCTTAGCAAATGATACCAAAAATGAAGCATTTTAATAGCAAACTTCATGCAAATTCAACTGGATTCTGCTTTTCACTAAATTCTATAACTGGTTAACACAACAAGGCAACAAGACACATTTGCACAGCCTGTTCTTCTGTCTTTGAAAACTGTTCAAAGAAGTCTGAGAATGGGAGAAATCTGGCATTGTAATGGTTTAAAAGGTGCAAATTGTCAAAGACAAAGCAGAGTTTGTGTTTTTGTCAAAAGCTGTTTTGGAAGACACTTGAAACATATGGAGTCTTTCAGTAATATCTGAAACCATCCAGAGTTCTTTAGCACCTAGATTTTGGTCCAATAATGACATTTTTTAGAATTACTGTAACTCTTAGTTATTAAAGTGTTGTATCTTAGCACAAGGCTGCTTTCTCAGTTTTAGAATCCGTTAAAATTACATTAATTGTATAAACAGTGGAAGAATTATTATAGTTCAATGGACATTTTATTTCCTGTTGCTGGCAACAGCTGCAGTATCAAAGAGTTAAGTCATGACTGCTTGAGTCTTCAGACAATCCCTGAGGTAAAATTCAAAAATGTTTTGATTCAAGTAATTCTGGAAAATAATTAACTTTTAAACTTTTGCATTCAGGTGGTATTTTATCATTATTAGAAGAAAAACTTTTACCACAGTTTGCTTTGCTGAGATTCTTCTTATGCTGAAAGAGGTTTTTTTTATGAAATAAAGAACTCTTAAAAACAAAGTCTTGAAGTCATAAACCTGTGTACAACTGTTTTTAAAAACTATGGTTATCCATCTGTTAAATCCATCTGTTACTATTAATGAAGTGATAGAAAACTCCACTTCTAAAATCTGCAGGTTCTGCTAAAGTACCATTTAATTTTATTCCATTATGATAAAATGATAAAAACTAAAGCTTGCTATCAAGTACAAAGTACAGGTACCAACTACAATGTACTCTGCCAGGTTGAGAAGTAATAATAAGACAATTTTCTGAAGAAAAAAAAAAGCATAAAGTCAAGTTACAAGCATTCACTTACATTTTGTCAAAGTTGTTCTAAAAAATTTAACAACTTTTTGCCAACTGACCTAATCTTCCTAGTCCATGTCCTGGATTTACTGAGAACTATCAATAATAGAAAAGAAGAGAAAGGGGACTTCCCTCAGCAATACACAGAAGTTGCTGTTGGACATTATGGTGGCCAAAATTTATTTAAACACAAGGTTTAACGCAAATTAGAAAAAAACACCTAACTTCAGTAGCTTTTACAGGTTAAATTACATAGTTTAGATTATCAAATTTGTGCAGCACCTAGATTGAAAAGAAAGTCAATCTAGGTGACTAGAAGCCACAAACTGTACCAGCTCTACAGCAAAAACAAAATCATCAGAACCTTCATCACAAACTTAATGGTTCTGTGATAGAGGGGGACTCAAACCATTCATTATTTTTTTTTACCAATGAGCTGCTTTGTTAGCGCTGCTCCTCTGTACTCAATAAGGACCTGATCCTGCACCTGGATTCCAGAAAGAAACTCAGAATTAAATATTTGAGGTAGCAGACATCTAATAAAGAAGAGTAAAAAAGAGAAGTCATCATGGAGCACATCAGCTGCACGCAAAGAATGATAAAGAGATTGCTTGTCACTGGCTAGAATAAGCCGGTCTGAAAGACTGCATAGTTCCCCTAATCATGCTAACAAAAACGACTAAAGCTTAGAACAAAAACAACAGATGATGGGGTCTACCACCCCAGACACGACTACTTGTACAAGCTGTGCAAAAATGCCATAGAGGCTTTCCAACAGTGTAAAGTATTCAGGTAGGAACAGAGTTCATGGAGTACCATAGAGTGGGACAAAATAGTATTTGTCAGTCTCCAAGTCTGCACGTTTTCCAACTTAAAAAGATGTGTTTGGTCTGGAATATGCATTAGAGATTCACTTCAACTGTGAGAGACAGAACTTATAAAAAATCCAGGCACCTGTTTGAGCTGGTTATCTGTATAAAAGACACATGTCCACACCATTAACGAGTCAGACTGCAACCTCTCCACCATGACCAAATAAAAATGGGATAAGTTAGCATGTCAACACATTACAACTTTATTAAGGTAAATAAAATTGTAGAGCATCAATGGGCATGTTTGACATGTTGAATTAGCAGATAAATCTACTGTAAATCATTTATGGAACTTCAATGGAAACTTATGAACCATTTGTGCTATTTTTTTCCCTCACAAGTCCCACAAAATGTCATTGGCTCAGTGGCTCAGAGAATACAAGTGTTTCTTCACAGTTCACCTTTCGCTGTGACTGCTGTTTTTTCCAGTGTAATTTTGCATGTTTTTTTTTCTTCTTTTACAGTGCACCGTGTTCAGTGTGCTGGTTGGCTGTTGACCTTATCAATCCATTTCCTTGTCATGTCTTGTGTCTTGAATGTGTTCGGTTTATTATATCTACATAAATCTCCAATAACAAGCAGATCTTTGGTTTTATAGTTATTTTTCTACAAAGGTTTAAACCTTGAGAGCCTAAACTGGAGAGAAAAGTATGAAAATGTTGTCCGTTTGTGAAAGGTGTATAAAGTGTGTAGTGAGGGCTTGTACAGCATTAAAACATCTGTAATCATAACTTATAAATTTCCCCTATCATGGGTTGTTTTTTTTAACATAACTCTTGTGATAAACGAGGGAACACTGCATATCAATCCAAAGAGGGGGTGCCGTCTTTTTTTTTTTTTAGCACACCTGAAACCCAGTCTAATGTCTTTGGATACAACTTTTGTTTTTGTGTAGCTCACAACAGTGTGGAATCAACTGTTCTGTGCAAAAACTCATGGCTTCTCCCATTCAAAAACCCATCTTGCTAGGAAACAAACCACAGACAGACTCTATTGGCAGTCAGAATATCAAACCGCTGCTTAATAAGGCTCTTTAACACCCCAGGTCTAAGAAGGTGCCAGTGAAAGCATTTACATTCTGCCTGGACCAGAATACACTGATTAAACTGCTCTGTCTCTATTTTTTTCTATAACAGAATTTCTCCCTCACACTAAAACTCTAATAAAGTGTGCTGGGTATTACAAGAGACTTCTGTGTGGGCAGCTCTGAAAGGATCCCTCATCAGGCTGCCAAAGAGGACAGGGGCCTTTTGATCTAGGCAGCCCTCCATACATGTGTATGTGTGTGCGTTTGTGGGGCAAAGTGGGCTTTTTTTTTTAATTACATCTGCCCACTGCAGAATCTGCACACTCAAAGCATGACCTGACCCCTTCAAAGTCAAACTGGTCTTTTTATTGTCCGCGGGACATAGCGTGATGCACCAGGACGACTCCTTAACTTAATAGCTTCTTCCGATTATTCTGGTGCTGCTCTAATCACAGAGCAGCTCATCTGTCATTTTCAAAATGCAAAAGACCCTTTCTAACAACTTAATAACTAGTTTGCTATCAAAATTACTTTGTGCTTTGATTAAACAGCTATTTAACTGTTAGGTAACGGAAAGTAGAATATCCAAAAGCCAGTCTGCACAGGCCTGCTGACATAAGAGGCCTTTAACGTGACTGAGGTCTACAGTTGTGCCTAAAAGACAACCAACAAGTCAGCTGAAGCTGCTCTTATCTCCTCTGTCTACGTTGGAAAAAAACTATCAACTTAAGATGTGTCAGCACAATATCCCCTCATTTATTCTGCCCCCACTTCCTCCTCAGAAGACATGCCTGACATTCTAAAAGAACAAGCCTACATTCCTCACATGCTTCCTCCACATGAGGAAATGGTAAAGCTCCAGGCTGTGTCACATGAGCATTACAGCTACTTTTAACAGTGAGCGCTTGTGTGTGGGTAAAATTGCTCTTCATTGTCTTGCTATGGACGGCTGAATGAAAAACTAAGCCTCTTGTAAGAAGCTGCAGGCTCAGAATTTGACCGTGGGGGAGCTGAAAGAGAGCTCAGGTGACCACAGTTAAGCTGTCTCACGTGTGATTCAGAACTTTTACTGTCAACAACGTCTTCTGCAGCTGACTGCACAGGCGCTTCTTCAAAATAAACATCTACAATCTCAAGTGCAAACACTCCTGAAAGTATGTGAGTTTCAAGTGCAGAACAAGTCATGTGACTAATGACTAATGCATGGTAAATGTGTAGTTTCGCTGCTTCCCACTTGCCCACGTTATCACCAGCAGCAGCGTTTGAAGCAGTGGCGTGGTGACGAAAAGGGCTTTGAAAGCTTCGGCGGAAGACTCTAACCACAGTTGGCAGGCACTTGGTGTGACAGTGGCCATGCTGGATGCCAGTAGGACAGGCACTGTGCAGCATTTCAATGACCAGAATTCACTGAGTCCACAGAAGAGGTTTATGGTCTTCCCAGCCATACTGCTCCCACCCCTATTCTCCATCCAACCTCAAAGGCATTCAGTCTTTTCATTAGGATAATAATGGGACAAAAGCTGGAAAAGGGCCCCCGTGTCTGAGCACCATAAGTTGTGGTGATGGCTTTGTGGCATTGTCATGCGTGTCCATGTGAGCAAAGTATGCAAGTGCAGGCCAAAAAAGACACTTGATGCCGGAAGAGGAGAGACGAAAGCACAAACTGAAAACTGGATGAGCAGTCTGAATAAGGAGTCCTCTGTAATCCTCTCATAACTGAACAGAATCGTAAAAAGAAGACGTATAACAAATCATTAACCAACCCTCTTCTTCTATTTCCTTACAGTATGAATGTTGCACAGCAATTGATGGCGGATCAATCCATCCTCCACTCCAGCCAAAAACCAAGAACTCATTGATTTACCCTTTATAAAAGATACTGCATAATTGTATGTATCCCACTGAAACACAGGTTGACAACCTGTTTGAAACAAAAAATTAAAACACCACCTCACAACTGCAAAAGCACAATTTTTTTTTATTTTTCAATTACCTGCATAAAAGCGCAACAAGGAGCCAATTTCTGTGTCAAGGCCTTCCTCTTGGACTCTCCATGGATCCTTAAATCCAAGCTTAAAGAGAAAGTCATTCTGAATCTGCAAGGGCCTCTCATCTGGGCTGAGCCTCCTCACAGTTTCACCATGCAGCTGAACATACAGGGCAGAGCTGGAATCAGAAGAATCTTCAGTTTGGTGCTCTGTCGGGCCCAGTCTTACAGCATCTTGTTTGCTGTCTGGATCTTGGCTATCAGTTGCAACACCTGTAGAACAGCCTCTTGACAAAGAGCCAGCACTGTTGCTGGGGTGCAAGCGACCCTGTGTGTTTCGACTGATATCTTGACCCAAATTGTTTGAGGGGTCGGTTAAAAGCCCCCCGCTGCAGTGCTTGTAGTTGGCTGTGACAGAGGGGATGCCATTGGTGTGGTTTTGGGGGACAGAGCCTAAGCCTGTACTGGACACAGGACAGTCGAGCTCCAGTTCGTCTGAGGAGCTCCCATACATGTCATGGCCTTCTGTGGCACTATCAAAAGAAGGACTGAGGATGGATGCCTCAGTGCCTAGAATCATATCATCACTGAGGGAGTCTCTGTGCTCACTGAGCTGGGCCCCAGAGCTGAGGTCGTCAAATGCACTGCTCTCCACATCTGAGCCAGAGTTCAATCCAAAGCTATCCGTGCCATTTTTGTGCTCTGAGTCCTCATCGTTGGGCGTATCGATGTTGGAGGTTAAGTCGGATAATGAACAGGTTATATTGTTTTGCGACTCTGACTGCGAGCTGAAAAGTTTCTCATCAACGTCCTGTTGCTTTTGCCTGTCGCCGGTGTTTTCCATCAGCAGCAGTCTCAACCTGTCACTCGGACGGCCCCTGACTTCAGCGGAATCCAGGTGTTTGCAGCTCGAGTCCTCTGCGTTGCACGCGCTCTCATCATCTCCATACTTCAACTTGCAGTTGCCATTTTGGTCAATCTTGGAGGTATCTCTTGCAAAAATGCGCAGCACGGAGCTCGACTTGCTGTGGGATTTGATGCTCAGGCGGAGCGCCACCTCACCGGCAGTGGTGTCCATGGTGCAAAGAACCGGCCTGGGGTACGAGGCTGTCAGTCTGTGATGGACGTGAATGCAGCCGCGGTGGAGATCCGCTCTCACCCAGTCGCGGTCTGCGGGCTGCAGCTGCAGGTTCTGCCGGTGCTTCAGCAGAGTCTTCCTGTCCAGACTGCGTGTGTGCAGAGACGCGGAGGACAGGGCCGAGCTCATCTTAGCGGTGACAGCTGAGGATGATGCTGCTGCTGCTGTGGCGGAGAGGTTCCTCTTCAAGCGCCGCCGTCGCAACAGGAGAGAGCTAGAGTTGCTTGGGCCGTTAGACGCCGCAGCGGCTCTGTTTGACGCACTAGACGCGGTTGTTGAGGCGGAATGAGAAAGGTTTCTTCCGTTCTTTGCTTCTACGCGGGAGGGAGCCGACTGACCACCGCCATCATCCCCCGGAGTCCCCCGGGCAACAGAGAGTCCGCCGGGTTTCTTTAATAACTTGGTCGCGCCTCCATCCACGGCGACAGCCTGCACACTTTCCATCGCCGCCAATGAAAAGACCTCCGCTCCAAATAAACAACTGCGCACAGTGGGTTAGAACTAAAACGTCTACATTTAGAAACCTTAAAACGTTCCTGACGCGACAAATGTCCGCCAACTGGGCGGTGTTTCCTACTTATTCCACTAGTAGTCATTCACTTCGTGCCTTCTTTCCCTTGTCGAAGTCCCTTCCGCTGCTCCCGAAGGAAAAAAAAAAACATTTTACTGATTAAAAAATTCGTTGTGAAGAGGCTGGACACTAAAGTAGGGATCAGGGCGGAGACGTGACTGAGCTGCGCGTCCCATTTGGACCAAAATACAGCGCTAGAATATTAAATGAACGTCGCCCGACCTCCTACGCAAATGCTGCCTGATATATATTCATGAGGAGGACCGAAGACAGGGAATTAGCAACAACGCGGTGAATTGTGGGATAGGCGTTGGTGCGGGCGGGTGTTGGCAGCAACAGTTTCCCATATGAAATACATTTCCCAAGAGGCCTTTCTCCCGTTTCCGTCGAAGTAGGCGGCGAAAAACTAAGAGGCGTAAACATAGCTCCCATAAAATGTTTGGAGACTCAAAAAAAGCGTCCTCGTCTGTATTTCGCTTTCAATAAACCTGGAGGTTGAAATAAACAATTGTCCAGGGCTACGTTTAAATAAATAAATATCCAGAAACAAGCTAGCAGCGTCAGATAACGTGGAAAAACGAACTTCATACTTCCTTTAACGATCATTTCTACATGCGTTCTCGTTTCTACTACGCGGTTAGTGAAGATTTGGCTGCAGCTACAGTTACTTTAGACTAGTGGCGACGAGGGAAATAACTTCGACACCATCTCATCAGGACGCCATTTCACAAGGCCGCACAGGCCCGCGTGCACTCCAATACTTTTGGACTTTGCGTCATCTAGTGGAAGAGCGGCGTCATTGTTCAGGATCTTCAAGTGAGACTATTCTTTCTTGTTTTCTTGAAATTTGAAAACCTGTGTTTGAGGGCCCCGGGCAAACAATAAAACGTCTACAGCGATTTTATTTTTCAATCATTATTTAGGGTAAAACGTTTGTCAAATAACTTCTTCACTGGCCCACATTTAGACAGCATCAATGTCAAGAATCCAGATGTTTTGATAAGCATCTAAAAACTCAAATAACAAATGTTAAAGAAATGTATTTTTTATATATTATTTTTAATTTATTTAATCCACTTTTGGTTTTGTTCTCCTGCACTTTTTGGAAGTGCGGCAACAACTGTCTCGATATCTAGGCTGCAGTTTATCACTTAAAAAAAGGGTTTCTTTCTACTTGCTAACTTGCTGTTGATGGAATGGTCAATGCTGCAGAGGGACTGGGGAGGACAAACCTTTCACATAAGCAGTCTCAGGCCATTTCAGTGATTTTGTTTTTTTTATGACATATTTAAACAACAATAATAATACATTGTTTTAGACGTATTTTATGTGTTCAGCTCAAAGTCTCCAACAAGTTGGGGGCCCTTGACTATCACCTGCCTTTGTAGGTGTATGGTATTCTGCCCCGAGTTGACTTCATCATCAAACGTACACATCCAATACATAAACGTGATTGCAAATGTTTATCCCAAGTTTTAATCTGCTTAGATTCTTGTAAGAAAAGCAGAAGTATCCCACCACTTTAGCCAAAATAAGGCATTTCAGTTGCTGATTTTTAAGTTTCTTTCAGTAACTTATTTAAAATCAATATAAAGTGATACATCCTAAATTATCTGAAATGTTTAAACTTCAAAGAGGTTAGCATAAGTAAATGTTAGGGGTGTAACAATTCATTGACTTAATCGTTTTACGGTATATGATCATATCAGACCAATCTGTCAGCGGCAAGCTGTTAATTGAAATGACCTATATCATTTGAAAATCAGAATATAGCGGTATAAAATGGGTTTGCCGTTTCTTGCAAGAAACTTAAGGAACCTGGGAAACTTAACCTGCACTGTTCAGTTTATCTTTGAGTCACGCTGATCGAATTTTTGCTTACAGATGTCCGGTATTGATTTAGGTCAGTGAATCAGATCCAATCAGATCGTTCAAAATGAACTAACATCAATTATGAATTGCATCAGCAACCACAAATTATGATATTAAATAATTGTTAGCATGAATCATTACACCCCCAGTAAATGTCCCTATAGAAGGGTCCAGTTGGAGAAAGTTCTCGACTTGGGGGACACCAGTGGCATGGGACATATCTGAAGCTTGCCGTACAGCACTGCTGTGAAATGAACTGGAAACTGGGTATTAATTCAGCATCAAGTGGCCACAGAAGGGCCTTTGAAGGCCTTTTACATTTAATGTAGTTACTTTATTTAGAGTATGTGTCCACTTAACCTCTGTATCAACTATTCTTTTCTTTGCTGTGAGCTCTATTGTAATTCTTATTAAAGAATTCCTCACCTCCTAATTTCCACGGTGTACCTCAAATCTTACTGGGATTTGGTCTTTTACAAGCCCAGTAAGTATCATCTTTTCACAGTGACAACCCGTCACTTTTTCTCACATTCACAGCACACATTTCTTGTGACTGACATATGCTATTCATTACTACAAAAAGCCTAGTTTTAATGCCTCATTATTTTATCTTTTTGCTCAAAAGCCTCAGCTATAAGTCATATATTTAATCAGAGTAACGCTTTGGAAGATTTATGGAAAACAGGATTAAGAAAAATAGGCTGGCTAAATTTAGTTAATACAATAATAATAATAATAATTAGGGACACTTTTATTCAACAAATATGCAAGATTTGCCACATAATAAAAAGAAAAACATTCTGGCAATATGCCTCAGTGTAATGCTGCTAGTAATGAAAGAGTTAAAAAATAATACTCTGTTTAATTCATACATCTGTAATTAAGTAAAAATAAATCAATACAACACAGATCCCTTAACCACACAGGTCTTGGGTTTGATACAAAAAACATGAATGTATTTTTTCCCCTTTGCTTGTGGTGAAAAGACACAATAAATGTGGTGAGAAACCTCCAAATATGAACCCAGTCCCTTTTCAGTCCTTTTCTTGCATCAACAAATCACGCATACCAATTTTTTGCTGTTCATTGCCAGATTTTATTGGGACATAATTCCCCGATCAAATCCGGGAAGAAGGGAAAAACACATTCCTTTGCAGACAGATGGATTCCAGCGGGTGGCTATCAGCCTTCTTCATCCACTCAATTTCCTTATCTGATAATGTAATTTGTAACTTTGAAAGTAATACAGTAAAAAATAATAGAAATATTCTGTGCACATAAAGCTTCCGATGTGCTCACTGGAATGAATACTGGTGTGAGAGTACTTATCAGGTGTTTACAGCTCAAATATCCAACAAGAATTTTACATATTTGAAAAAAAAAAAAAGGTTTAAACAGTGCAAAATACTTAAGCAGTAAAAATATTCAAAAATGTTGACTCTGAGAATACACTAAAACCTCTGCCAGTCTTTTGGGTTTTTACAATACATTAAAATAAACGATCATTGCCTAAGATTTTATCTAAACATGTTGGTAAAGCTGTTAAACAGGCAGATTTTAGGTAACTCAGTCAAGAAAACAATGAAAAGATGAACAATCCCTCCAGAATAAAGCCTCTCAAAGTAACATATCAAACCCTGAAGTGCAGACAACCTGTATATGCACAGTAAAAAACAGTGGCTGGGGGGAATTCACCTGCAGTCAAACCTTTCACTACAAACAAAGGATATTGCTTCGTCAAAAGCTTGTGTGACATGAATAAAAAATAGTTGAATCCAATGCACGCTATGAGCCCAGATTATTAAACCTATTGCATCAAACGCACACAAAGAAAGTAAGAGATAACGGCAACAATGCAGTGAGTCATCTCTTGATATCCATTTCAATGTATCTCTGTTGAAAGTGCTAGAATGTATATTTAAATTAAGTGCATCTAAAACTCACAAGTTTATACAAAAACAGACAATCGTTGCACATTCTGGAGCCAGAACACATCTGTGACTTATGGTTTTCACCTTGATTACATAAGACTCTGACATGATTGAAACTGACATGATTTCCTTTTTTCTTTCTTTTAATGTCCTAAGTTCCTCTTAAGTAAAAGCAAAGTGAACATTTGGAGAGAGCGTAGGAAATTTCCCAAACTCTTAGATTCACAGTTAGCAACTAGATGTCAGCAATGCTGGTACAGTCAGAATTGCACATTTATAAAAAGGAGGTCAGGACAACAGAAAGTCATGGCAAAAGGGAACTCCAGGGGGTGCTATAGTCAATGAAAAGCAGAGGAAAAACAAATTGCACAACTTGTAAAGTTGGAGGCCTCCCTCCCTTTCAGTCTCAGTTTCCAAAGTCCAAGCAGGAGTTGTAAAGATGGAGCTGCTCCTGGAACAATGATTTTTATTTCTCCATTCTCACATAACTCTGTCCATAAACAGAAAAGTCCAAAGGAACAGATCAATAGTGAGAATGGATTAAAATATGCCCATAAAGTCTTCATATTTGCAAACAAAAGATTTTTCCTCCCTCCGTCACCACAGAACCAAACATCCGTCTGAGAGCTCAGCAGATGCTTTGTGGAGACAAATTGCCTCAAAGGGCAATGTAAACGAAGAGTCACTATGTGCTACTACGGTGGATGAAGCAGGGGTGTCTACATTTTGTGGATCAGCACTGATTCAGTTGTGTGGGTCCTAAAAAGGCATTTCAGAAGACATGGCCTTGCTGTAGAAATGGGCACCATTTTACTGTCCAGCACTTAAGGTTCTCATTTGAGCAGAGCACCAGGCCAGGCACTGCTCAAGACAGTGATGGTCCACTATGGTCTGTGAAACCTAACAAAAAAATAAGCAACAAAAATGGTTAAATATTTAAATAATGATCAAACACATACAGAGCTTAATATAGATCCAAGAAACACATCACAGAGGTTATACTCGATCATTCCATACATCACCTGGTTAAATGGCGACTTGACTCATGCACCTCCATTTCATTGCTCTTGAAATCATTGAGTTCCTTTCTTATAGCTGCCTGTAAAAGACCATAAGAAAGGGTGTAAGAAACAGTTTGATTCCTTTCTATTATGGTACCTTCACACCAGCTCAAAAACCCATGCTTCCGATGAAAAACCAATGTAAATACGCGCAAATGGGCATTTTGGGCGTCCGCATCTAAAACTCTTGTATTCACACGTCACTACGCAGGTTTTTGAGTCCTTTTGCAGGCTCCATGTACAAAACACGGCAACTGAATGTGCACTGAAAGTTAAAGCAGTTGAACTTTGACTTATCCGGGACTTGGATTTGGTAGTGACGTATGGGTAGCATCCTTTTCAAAACATGGAAGTGTGAACCGTTTGAAAATCAATCATAAAGCAGAAATTAACTGTGGTTGGTGTCTGGCCTTAATAATATGACACCAAGTCTTTCATATAGAGCTGTGAAAGAAAAAACCTGGAGCAAGATTCGCAAATTTTGCACCACATGGCGACAGTCTTCACTTCTTTCCTTTCTAAATACCAGGCAAATAACAGCTTAGCAACACTTCAAAAAATAGAAAAATACAGGTCAAAAGATTACTTTGTAGAATGAGGAAACTGTGGGATAAAAACATGCAGCAGTAAATGCAAAGAATGATATCTGATCCCAACAAGGCCATCTTAAGTGCTTACTTATAAAACTTTTGTTTTATTTCCTTTGGAAGAGTAAAAATGTGTTTAAAAAGATAAAAACATTTAATTTAGATGGTGCATTGAAAAGCTTAAAAAACACGTCAAAAAGTCTGTAGTGCTTAGATTTATTCAACAGGAAACACTGTATCTGTACATACAGACTCCATCCTAACATTTGTTTTAGTTTTTTTCCGACAAGGAAAAATTAAACATGTGTTCTGTAGACATCACTGAAGGAAGAAACAAGTAGGCCTGTATCCGGTGAATGTTTGGCTTCAGAGGTCTCTCTGGAACTGAGGACAGCTTCAGGTTATAAACTGTCATTTGTGACAGCAGCCAAGCACTTAGGTCACTGCTTTGACTATCTTCAGCCTCAGGGAGGATCCGCTGATGACGGCAGAACAAACACAATTCTGCAGCGGGTGATAACAAAATGAAATTAAAAAAAAAAAAAATGCCAACTAACAGCACTGTGGCCAGGAGTCTTGAAGCAAGGCTTATCAAATTACTCCCTTATGTAAGAGAGGCTGTTGTGTAATCAAGCTCTGAATGATTTTCACATGAGTGGTCCTCAGGTATGACCTGCAGTGTTTGGGGCCACGTCACCAAATCACAGGCAGCAGAAGATTTGCTCGGTAATAGTCTGACTAACTCTCATTAAAATGCTGGATGCTGACAGCAAGAGCTCCAGGGTGTTTACTCACAAACAGAAACAGCTGTCAGGCAGAACACAATCTACCAGTTCTCACCTGCATTTTGGGTGCATTAGCTTAAACTTTTCTAAAGATTGCTGCTCCTCTCAAAAAAATAATAGAAGTTTTCCTTGTTTTACCCATGAGATTATTTAAAGTGGTACTGGCCTTATCAGCTGCTGTAAGCCTGGTCCAGGGCTTATCTGCTCGCCTGTCATAGTCCTGGGCGTCTGACACCTCCACATAGTCACTGAATCGGATGAGAATTTTGGCCTGCCGCAGTTCTTCTACTGTGGGCCTTTGGCTCAGCTGGAACACAAAGACAAATGGGAAAAATGCAGAACATCGCTTCGTGTAGTCAGAAGTCCAAGTTTATGTTTTCTTTGAATTGTGAAATAATTGTGTACAGGAAAAAACAGGCAAATCTTAGGTATGTCAAGACAGAAGCCAACATCACACAACACCAAATATCTGAATGATTTTTTGAATATTTCAGTTGCTCCACAAATGATGAGACCTTTGTATGACTTAATAAGCTAATTGTGGAAATACAGATCTGCACCAAAACAAAAAAAGCAAATGTAAAAAAAGGGTAAACCAAGTAAATTCATTTTGAAATGAATTTCAAAACACACACACATACATACACAACCTCCAACCCTTCTCACACCTTTCACTCCTTTAACTGATGGAGATAAACATTGGACATCATGTCCTTTTATTTTCTTACTTTGATTCATGGGATTTGGGTGTTCATTTTTTAATTGTCCTGCTTGTTAACAGTGTTATAAAAGCATTATATAAATAAATTGTATTCAATTTTTTGGCTGCGTAGCCTCAGGTTCATCTTTTCATAATTAGGGAAGTCCACTTCAGGCCAAATGACAGCCTGAATGAAGCTCCAGCTTGTGATCTCTGCAAATGTATTTGTTTCAGTGAGCAGTGCTGCGGTGCAACGCAGGCATCAACTTCACTGACATATTGTTTACACATTTTGCCAGATTTTTTTTTTTTAAGTTCAAACTACATGCATCTAAATGCACTTTTGAAAAGTCTGGCCTGTCAGTGCTTTCTTTTTTCTATTGCCCCTCTAAATCTTTAAAAGACTGTCAGGTAATCCAAAATACCGCAGTAAGAAGAGTGAAGAAAGCTGCCACGAGAGTCCATTTCAGGAGTTCACTTCCTCTTTTTAGGTTTCCTGTAAAGCTCTAAGCCAAATTTAAATTCTACCTACGTTCCTGCATACTTTAAAGACTTCAAAGTACCATCTTATCCCTGTAGAGTGCTTCAGTCTTTGGGTGAAAGCTTATTTGTGGTTCCCAGGGTTTCTCAAAGTTAGAATCACAAGATGCCAGGTTGCCCTCCATGGAGATACAGTAGTTGTAGGTCAAACCTGTTTTATGCAGACGCCAACAATACTTTTTTGCTAAATATATGATTTTATCAATTTTTAAAAACATTTTACTGGAATATGAACAGGCTGATCCTTGATAAGAGATCCTTGTTTGTTTTTTTTTTTTGTTTTTTTGCCTTTATCTGTAGTTTTTAGAAGAAAAAGATTTTGATTTAAGGTTTCTGATTAAAGCATGTAAAAGGAAGCTTAGCTTTCTTTTTGTATGCCAGTTAAATCCTGGCACTAGTCTGCACCCACAAGCAAAAGCACTTTTACTTAATGCTTTAACACTGTAATAATAACAATAATGACATATGGAACAGGAGTTGTAATCCCTGCATAAGCAGTTCGTAAATACTCAAGAACACTATTCTTCAGTTTTCACTTAGCCCACACACCAGCCGCATTGGAATTTGCTTGTGGGTGAATAGAAAGTGTTGCGGCGGCAGTGACAGGCACATGCTCCACACCTCCTCAAGGGGTCAGGAGAACTGGCAGCAAACATGGTAAATGGGCAAGGGCAAAGAGGACATGTGTGTCTCCTATGGGAAACCTGCGGAGCACAAAGCTAGCCCTGTACCAGATTGGATATCACTTCTCACTACGGATGAATCATTGTCATCGTGTTTGTTTATACGGGTCTGCAATTTACCCCGCCGCCCTCTCCCGCCGTCTCCCCCCAGATGCTGGTAAAGCCAGTGTGTGTTTGCACTTTTTGGATCTATTTTGGACTCACCTTTCGTGTCAGCCTACGTTTTATCTCCCTCTTTTCCTCCATTTCCTCCTGCTCATTGCGAGCTGCAAAAGTTAGAGAAATAAGTTTATATTCTCAATATAGACAAACACAAACAGTAAGCTTCTGTGAAATGTTCATAAATGGCACAAACATCACATTTGCATTTCGTTGCTCATTAGATTCACTCTAAACTGGTTGTTTTTCTGAGCTTAAAATAGTTTCCATTATGGGCTGTTTAATGCCGTTAGCGATGGGTATGGGGAGGAGTGATTGCTTTGTTCTCCCCCATGCATTTACATTTGTAAATGTTGGGTTAGCTTTGAAAACGACCTACTTAGGGAGAAATCTGCCTTTCTCAGATTTAAATTGTAACTAATCAAGTTATTTTCACCGCCCTAAATTAATCTGATAAAAGTTGTAATTTAGTTTATTTGAGCTTAAAATGAATCATCTACCAAGTCGAATTTTTTTATGTTGCCATCACAGTTTGCAGTTTTGTATTATAAATGGGTCTTTTCTAGAAAATAAAACCTTGTTTGTTTGACCTTGGTGAGGTATAGGCATAAGGGATGTGCATTTTCCCCCTGCATGGTAACAATCGAACCGAAGCTTCTTGGAATGGAGGAACTGCTGGTAACTCTGCCTTTGATGTCAAAGCTGCAAAGTCTCAGGCAAGAAAAATGGCTTTTCTTAGATATTGCATCTGCTGGAGCAAAGAAACCATTCTCTGTGGACATTTTCCTGAGAAAGCCCTGCAGCTTTCTTCCCTCACGTTTAATGGAGAACAGGGGCAGATAATAGAAGGCATGCATGTCAGTTATGACTTCTGATCCACCACACTGAATTACAATGAGCAAGCGTCTATTAAAAGGCTAAGCTAAACAAACATATGCCAGAAATGTAACCTCACATACAGTATACTTTGTTCAGTCATCTCTTTGAGATTCTGTTATGATAATGTTTAACACACTCACGCTTAAGGATGTTCCTCTGTTCAAGTTCTTCCACTGTAGGTCTCTGACTCAAGCGCCTGTTGAGAAACACAAATACAATCAAAAGTTCAGTCAGTTAAGAGGCAGAGATGTTCAAAACTCCTATTCAAGCTCCAGGGTTAAAGACCACCTCCAATGAAAATTGTGCTTTTGGTGTTTTTTTACATGTTCTTGAGGTATTTTTCTGATAATGGAGGACATGTATAAGGAAATTAAGCTCAAAACAACATTTCTGAGTATTTTCTTTATTCAAATTGTGATTTAAAAGCAGACGAAAAAAATGCAATTTGAAAAAGAGCACACAACTAATTTGGGGGACTTCAAACAGCTTATATCATCAAAATATAAGGCGGCGTGTTCATATGTTTTTACAAAGCACAACAGACAGCAACTTCTGGAAACAATTCGCAAAATATCAAAACCTGACAGTTGATGGGTTGCAGCAGTAGAAAAGCTCTGTTCGGCAGCGGAGCCACCATCAGTGTATGAATGTGTGTGTGAATGGGTGAATGGGTCTGTGACTGTAAAGCGCTTTGGGCCTTCAATGAAGGTAGAAAAGCGCTATATAAGTAAACGCCATTTTTATGACAATCTGTTCTTAGGTGGTTTCTTTCAGTCAGCCAAACAAGTTCTAAAATCTATGCAATCTAGTCTGCTTTTAGAGCATGAATACCCTGCTTATTATTAAATAAGTGTTTTAAAAAAAAAGGCTCAACTTGAACAGTTGAAGAAAAGTTAACAACTTCTTTCCATATTTCATCCCAAGACTCACTTCCATGTTTTTATGTTAGGAGTGAGCCAACCTTTAATGGAATTTTTGGTTCACAGAGTAAGTGGTGGTCTGGGGCTCAGAATAAAACCTGATGTTGTCTTTCTGTTATCTCAAACTTGATTAAATATAGATTACTTCAGCATTCCTCCTTGTTCTGGCACACAATTTATTCATATGAGTTGAGTTCTTTGAGCCTTTTCCCTTTTGGATCAAAGAGAAGCCTTTTGTCTCACGACAGCTTGACAGGTGCACTTTCGCAAAGATCGCTCAGCTATGATCACCAATCCCCAATCGAGTTAATGATTTCAGAACAATCCGCCTCAGTAATTCAGCTTTTTAAGCTGGCAAAAGCCAGACAGTCCTGAGGACTCCACTTTCCTGTCACATTCAAGGGCCAACTGAAACCTACACAGATCTACCACATATTTAAAGGACCCACTACGGTCGAATATTTCAAGTGTTCTCAGTGACCTTTTATTATGATTATGCTGTTTTTAGACAAAAAAAAAAAACTTTTTCTATGACATAGTTTCTGCAGAGCATCAGGAGTTCATTACAAATTTGAGTTGGAATTGTGACTTGTTGCTGCTGAACGCGCTCTACACATTCTCCCACTAGCCTACAGCCCCTCACAGCCCTACCCTAAAAATATTAGCGCAACAAAAACGGCAAGCAATTTTGGAGCTATCCAACCATACAGTTTTGAGCCAGATGACAGCTCAAATGAGGAAAACAAAGATGTATATGGATCTAGTTGTCTACAAGTGGATGTATCAGAATTGAGCGGAGCAGATAGTGTATTTTCTAAATAACAAATACGATCTCTTTCCAACATTTTCTCATCTGCCCCTGATTTACAACCTTTTGGATAAAGAAATACTCTGAAATGCAGTTTTAAGTATATATATTTTTTAATATGTCCTAATATGTCCAATATGCCACAGGAACAGGTTAAAAACACCAAAACAATTTTCATCAGAGTGGGTCTTTAAGTGTTTGTCAGTGCGCTGAGAACAGTGATTTCTGGAACTTTTCAATTGTTGATCACTGAATGTTTAGAAAAATTTTGGTAGAAGAATCAAAATTCTTTTTTTTTTTGCCAATAGGTTTAGTGCATTATCAAGGGAAGTATTGTTTTCCAAGAGTAACACCATTATTACTTATGTTGATTTTTGTATTAGCTAAAATATATTGAGCAGCAGCATGTGATAAAGGGAGTTGTGTTTCTTTTTAAAGAAAAGGTTTGTAGGAGGGCTACAACAACCAGAAACGTTTGAAAGAACATAGTATGCAATCAAAATTTTATGATAAATACTATGTTTACGATGTGTAATATAATCACAGGACAATTTGTTTTTTTGGTTTTAAGTCATGTTTTAAATATAGTAGCCACAGGCTTTAGATCAATTACAATAAGAGTCTATTTGAGTTTGAAACCACAAATGCTATAAGAGGATCGTTCAGGCACCTGAAAGGATTTCTTCACTGCCTGAAGACGAATCCAAAGCTCAGATTGAAACATCTTTTCTCTCTTATCTGACTGGCTCCGGCAAGATTTAGAATTTATCAACCAACCTCTTAAGCTAGACCTTTGTTGACGGACTGAAATCCATCACTGATAAGTGCTGATTTACAGATGGCTTATCCGATCACCCGCCAAGTATTTTTTAAGTGGCTGCCCTTTTCCCGAGTAGCTTTCATGATCAACCTCCCAGATGGCTCTGTGCGACAAACCATCTGATGCATGCAGTTACCAAGAAACCACAAACTACAACCATCCTGTCTCTGAGCTGTGGTGTAGGCATGCAGCATGAAGGTCCAGATGTTCAAAATTCACAACTAATACACTTTATTGAGCATCTTAAATAGCAATTAGAAATAATAAAGAAAGAAAATGCCAAAGAAATTTAATAAACTGTTTAAAAGACTCATCCTCACAGAAAATTGCTGTGAGGGCATCTGCTGAATCTCTTTTATAAGATTTTTAGGGATTTCCAAGTAGATTTTTGTGAATCATTTCACTCCACTAAGGAGCATGAGCAAAAATGACTATTCAACCGCGCTCCAGAATTAAGCCGAGGTCGACGTGTCCTGTAACAGTATTATCACAATCAATTCTGATCAGCCTGGCACACGCAACCACTTTAAAGGACACAATGTCGCTGGGACAAAGGAATAAGTCCTCTTTCAATAACACTGCGTCAAAGACAGGGTCACTGAGCTTTTTGGGGACAAGAAAACTACAAAGCCAAATCTTCTGGGAACACTCTGTGTCCTCCAATCAGGAGGAAATAGGCTTCTGAGCTTTTCTACATGATAATATTTGTCCCTTGCAGGCAGGGACATGCACAGGATCATAGAGAGGCAGGGGCTCAAAATTGGCAAAGGGCAACAAAAACATTATTTTTGTCTTTTAAACAATACAGACTAACAGATGAAACTACGAAACAACTACTCAGTTATGAGACCGTGCAGGTGAAAGTGATGCAACTGTCATTTTTTAATGTAAACAAATTGTTGTCAACATGAGTTCATTCATTTTATCATAGACCCGGAAGGCATCCAAACCAATAAAACTATTTTGTGTGTCACGTCTTCAGTTTTCTGTGGGGCAGCAGCTTCTCTCGATGTTCCTCATAGTCTCACTCTCTCTGGCAGCTCTGAGTCTGAGTGGAGCCGCAAAGACAGAAGCGGTAGCTCAGAACCCCCGTGTTACAGGAAAATTGGTACAATATAATAGTGGGGCAGTTTTGCACCAACGTTTTTTTTTTCTCGTATTTCTAACTGGAATGTATTAATGTTAATACAAATAAGTAAAAAAAAAAAAAAAAAAGCAGAGAGCACTTAGGCACTTTTTAATATGAGGCAAAAAGGGCACCCCCCTAGGGCCCTATGTATGCACGTGCCTGCCTGCAGCCATGTTTCCATCATCTGTCAAAGCAAATCAGGCGTTCACTATTAGCCACACATTTGGTGGTCATTTTTCATCTCAAAATATCATAAGTCATTTAAAAAAAAGGGAAAAAGCAGAGGCGAATGAATACAGATGGGAAAACATTGTGTTATTTACTTTAAGTTACTACTCCTCATGTATGACCTCATCTGGTGGACATGTACAGTCTCAGTGCAGTGTGAAAAGACATAAAAACGCTGGTAGAAAAAGGCTCGTGTGGTGCTGCAGTGTGGAGGAGTCAGCAGGAGATAGTTTGGCACATGCATCACCGTGGTGATTCAGTGAGCGAGGGAGGAAGTTGGGCAGGAGGAGGAAAGAGGAGAAAGATAGCGAGCCAGAGAGAAGAGATGAGAAAGAAAAAAAAGGAAGGGAGGGTGCGCATCACTGAAATTAGGTCAGCTGCATTTTCAGACTCCCTTTTTAACAAGATAAAGCGCTTATCTTTCTCGGATGTTGAGAGAGACAAAAAGAAAAGAGAATGGTGAAGAGAAAAAAAATGCATTAGCTTTGGAGTGACTCACTGTTCCATCATTAAACAAAAAGCTTGGCTTGGCAGAGAGGAGCCACTGCAGTTGTCCATCAACAACTGAAAAGTTGGTTACAGCAACACTGGTCGGGTTCACCCAAAGGACTCAGCTATGATTTATCTCTCTGTATCAACAACATGTTAGAGAAGAAGTCGCAAATGTCTCACCTGGTGAGTTTGGTGCCTATCTGCTGCCTGGACTCAAGCCTCTCCTCATCTGTTTGCATGGGCAGGATGTTTTTCTCCTCCAGTTCTCTTTTGGATGGACGGTTACTCAGCTTGATGGCCAGAGAATCTTTTCTCAGCACTTTATGAGCCAGGGTGCCTAGAAACGGGAACATTAAAAGAGAAAAGATAACATACATTTACAAAAACTTCAATTTATTAATTCATTGGAATGATCTTCAAGCACAACTGAAATAGGTTAAATCAATAAACATTTAAAAAGGATGTCGTATTCCAAAAATATGAACAATAAGAACTGTTGGGTGTTTTGTCTATATTTTATAGTTATATTTTGTGCTAAAGCTCAGGAATCCGTATTTGTTGGTTTTTGCCAAGCTATGTGTTTTTTGTTCCCCTTTTTATAAATTGTTTTAAGAGGGAAAAATGTACCAATGGCTTCATTAGGTAAAAAAGGAAGAAACAGTCATTTTTTTCTCTTTTTGTTCCTCTTTAATTGTACAAAAACAAACTTGCTTGTTGTATTGTTTTGTAATTATTTAATTGGAAATAAAAAATGAATAAATACAGCTTCTATTTTTAAGAAATAACTTTTTGTTATAGATTCTGTTAGTGATGTAAACACAAAGGGCAAAGTTCTGCAGAGATCATGCATATAAACATATAAACCCCGCCAAAGTTAAGAAAAAAACAGAACTTGATGAAGTGAGATTTTTAGATTCTGATCTCTCTCCCTCTCCTTAAATAGTTGACATGGATGATAGCATAATTAATTAAGAAAACATATTGTGTGAAATTGATCATAACAGCAGACTGCATGTATACAGAAAACAGGAGCAATATAAACATATTGCATGTCAAAATTAGTGCAGGAAATCAAAACTAATTTACCTGATTAATTCAAATTATACGCACAAAGTCATGATTAGATTTAAATTCATTATTAATATACTCATCAGTCCAAAAACATGGACTAATGTTTCCAGTGGCCAAAAAGTTTTGAAATATTTAAAGTAAAATAGCTTTTAAAACTCAAATCAGTATAAATGCTGTGATTCATTCATTTTTAGATTATGACCTCATCTGCAGCCACTTACTAGTAAATATTGAGTCATCTTCATCGTCATCATCATCGTCATCCCCATCTTCTTCCTCTTCTTTATACATGCTGGGTAGATCTTCATAGTCAGACTCATTGGGCATATTCTCCTTGTCATCCTCGTAGTCGATGATCACGGATGGCACTTCTCTCTTGTCCAGGGGGGCGCACTGAACACTGCTGTGCAATGCAGAGCTGCAGGAGGAAAAAAAAAGGAGGAAAGTGAATCACTGGTTGACCCCATTGTTACTCAAAAGTTGGCTTTCATTTATGTGCCAACATAGACCGGCTCAAAGGATGAGATTGAATACAAAGTGATTTTCTGAATAAAGATTAGTCAACACTTTGGATAAAATAACCCTTCAAAAACCTTCTTAGCTCAAAGGCTGAAAGTAGCTTAGAACAATAAATGGGCTTCTGGGTTTTTCTCCAGAACATAATGATTGCTTAGTGGATTTTAGTTGAGATATAAAGGGAAGAAGGGGGGCATCCAGAACAATAAACAGTACAAACTAGGCAGTACTCTGTGCACAATGTTGAAACATTCCATAAACAGCCAAACCGACATAAAATTGGCAGAATTCAGACTCACATTCAGGAGTTCTCACTACTTAAAAATGTACATGTTTGGAAGATCGATAAACAGCAGCCACATTAAATCTACTTATGATGAATCACTGGTCTGCAGCCAGTCCATCCTTTTAAACCAATTGTGAGCAAATTCAAATTAATTACTTATCTTTGCCCCAAAAGCTTCAGTGAAAAAAGAAATCCTAGTATTAGACCTTACATAATGCCCAATCCGCTACAGAGTCGCCTTTTCCCTCCAAACTCCAAGTAACTCTGCTCTTGTCAAGAGCAGCTGGTCATGTTATGTCAGGCCAACTGCTGGAGGGACGCCTACTCCATGCACTTGTGCCCACACACACAAACACACATTTACTTCAAAATTAGGCCATGCTGCCCTGTGAGGCAGTGTGCCGATTTAGACCTGTACAACAGTGCTACAGAGCTGGCAGGATGCGACCTCAAAAGCAACCAGGATATGTTCAAAAGTAACTTGCTGCAAAGTCAATGCCTCTACAGTGCTGCTCCATGCTAACATGCAAATCCAATTTTCAGTATTTATTGTTTTGGTTCTTGGTTTATATAAACAAGAATGTATGTTGCAGAAAATTTCCGGTCATCCAGGTGACGTCTTGAATGTGAATCAGGGCATTGGAACTTGTTTTACCTTCTTTTAGACCAAGGATCTGCAACCTTAAAGCTAAACTAGGCATTTCTTAGAGACCAAATCCCATCGAGAACCACCTAATCCTTCTTTGCTGTTTAAAAAAACTACAAATTTTTTATGTTTTGGTGGCCATTAAGCCATTATTTTATAAAATGTAGCTTTTTAATTTTTTTTGAATAATGGAATTATAGCAATGTTATATTTTTCTATGCGTAAAACTATTACTTTTTTTTTTATTTTGACAGCAGCAGATACAAGTTCCTTTCAAAATAAAATACACCCAATGTTAAATAAGATCCTACTGTTGCAGCAGATTAGCTGGATTTAAAAATCAAACAGCATTTTTTTTTTTTATAATTATGACTTTTGTGGTTCTTCATCTTTTTTCTCTTTTTATTTATAAACATCACAATTTTGGTGTAGAATCAAAAATATAAATAAGAAGACTACAAAAATTGTTTGGATAAAAAAATTAATAAACCCCTCTAAAAGTTAAACCTTTTTAACTGTAATTTTGTTATCTGTCACATCAAAAATGTGAACATAAATGACAAAACTTAATTAAGTAAAACAAATTAACCACAACTACAAAGCCATAGTTTGTTTAAACCATTAGCATTTTTCTTCAGAGTCAAAGAGACACAATAAACAAATGGAAGAACCACATTTTGGAAGTGGCAGAGCCCTGAACACGGTTGCATACGTTCACACTGACCTCTGTGACGTGTTCAGGCAACCACTTCTAATGAAAAGTCTATCTAAATGCACGTTCCGGGCTTCAGCGTTCAAAACACTCGCTTCGATTGTAGCTATGCAAGTTTTTAAGACTGTTTTCGAGCTCTATGTAAAAAAATCATATAAAATAAACACAATGCCAAATGAACACAATATTGCCAGTTAAACCAGGTCAAACTTTGGCCAATCAGGGACTCAGTCAGGGATTTGGTAGTGACGTATAGATTAGGTTTATCTGGTGAACCAAGACACAAATTTACATAAGTAGATGGATCCACAATCCATTTAATCTCTGCAAAATTAGATATAATGATCCAACCACTGATGGCTACTAACCTCTCAAACCTCTGCAAGGAGAGTGCCAGGGTTTTATTGAGCTCCTCAATGATGCGACTGGGAGCATGGAGGCTGCCGTACTGAAGCTGGAGCGGGTGACCGTGGCTTTGGTGGAGGCTGGAGAGCCCAATGAGCTGGGAGGGCAGCAGGGTGCTGAGGTGAGGAGGCATGCCCTTTGGAGGGCCACACTTTGGCGGGTATGTGCTCAAGGGGTTTGGAGAGTCAAGCCCTGGAGGAACGCAGATCATCACTTTCTTGGGAGGCAGAGGTGGAGAGTGCTTTCCTCCAAGCATGCAGGGCAACTTCACTGGTTGCCGTGAATCTTCAGAAAACACAACAGCAGAAATATTCATTCACAGATTCTAAAGTCTGTACAGCTGCAGTTCACCAGCAGAGGAGGAAAACTAATAATCAACTGTGGCTTAGACGTCAGTGTGAATGGCTGGAATTAGGCTCCAGTAATGCTACTTTCCGTCTGCTGACAGATTGAGTATGACAGTGAGAACCAAGCCACTTCAATCCTAGGGGAGTTTAATGAAACTCCAATAGTCCCATTAAGATTTGTTGCAGAAGAGGTACATTTAATAAGAGACACAATCCTAGCTCATCAGCAGTTTTTCATACTCTGGGAGACATAAAAATCTAAATAATAATCAGTGCAGTGAAAACTTAAATCCCACCCGGCTGGGATTGGAGGCAGGAGAACACGCCACTGACCTGTGCTGTGGTTTGGGATCCTTGAGAAAGGCTTTGGAGGGAGAGCAGGGGGCTGTTTCTGATAGAGAGGTGGTTTCACAGGGGTATCTTGATGATCACCTGGAAAACTGACCGATTTTTTCGCAGGCAAGACCATCGATGATTTTATAGATGGCTCCCGAGAGCAGATCCCAGCATCCACTGGGGATCTGAATTCCACGCTCGCTAAAGAGGAGGAGACAAAGGGAACAGCGGTCACCAATAAAATAGTAAGTATTTTTATGTACGGCAATCTTGGGTTCCAAGAAAGGTGCCAAACACATAAAATGTATTATTATTATTGTTATTATTTATTAGGTGCGTTTAGCGCATCTCTAATTTTGAATTAGGTTGTTAAATGATAACATGCAGTTGTTATTTAAACATGTAGTTGTAGAGTTCAATAAGCTAATTCTTCTGTAACAGTTCTAGCACATTGCCTGTCCATTCAGGAAGAAGATCCCCCCTTCATGTGTGCATCCCTGAGGTTTCTTATTTTTTTCCCCAAGATAGTTTTTTTTTTTTGTTTTGTTTTTCCTCACTGAGAAGAAGGTTTTAGGGCAGGGAAGTCAGTTTAGCTTAGTTAGTTTATTTTAATCTCAATTTGGGGGTTGTGGTTTTGTTTCAGTTCGATTTTTGCTTGGTGCATTATAAAATAACAAAAGATTAGGAAAAATCATTTTTTTAAAATTTGCTAATAAGCAAGTAACTTTGAAGAAAACCTCTCAATTGGCTTTCACTAAGCCTAGTGTAATGTAATAAAATAATAATAAATATATTAAAGACCCACTCCAGCAAAAATTGTGCTTGGCAAGACTTGAGGGATGCAAGTTCAAATCCAGCATTCATACCAAAGACTCAAATAGGACCTACTACCTCCCTGTATGGCACTCATCATTAAAGAGCTGGATTGTTTGGTTAAACCACCAATTAGTTCCCAAGCGCGGTTGTGTCTGCAGTTAACCCCTCCCACATGGGTCAAATGCGTAGAACAAATTTCACACACCTAGGCGCGTGACAGTGAATGGTAATTTAACTTTTTGTGGCATTTTTCTCACGGTGGAGGACATATATGAAAAATGTAAGCTCAAAATTGCATTTCTGAGTATTTCTTTATTAAAATGATTGTGAATCAGGACCAGATGAAAAAAATGCCTTTCTAAAAGCTTACAGTTGTTATGTAGAAACAGCAGGCCTCAAGCTCCCTGCTCTGCTCCAATATGATGCATCCACTTGTAGACAAAACAATTCATGTACATCTTCCTCATCCAAGCTGACCTTTTTGTGGTAATGTTAGCTTGGGGGTGTGATGAGCTGTATGCTAGCAGGAAAGAGTGTAAACAGACAGGTGACGGGAAGGGGGTGGGGGGTCCTGTCATGCCATTAGTCCCACCTACGACTCGCAAATTTTTAATGAACTACTGCTTCTCTGCAGAAACTATGTCCTAGAAAACAACACAGTTTTTTTTTTTTTTAATTTTGGGTTAAAACAGCATCATTATAATTAAAAGACCACCGGAAATGCTTTTAAAGTGGAGCAAATGCTGATTGGAGTGGAACTTGAAATTTAACAACGTGTGTGACACTTTCAATGTACACATATGCAAACGTGTGCAGTGGGGATGCAACGGCTCACTTTAAATGGTGTTTTATAGTGTTTGGTTTTAAACCAAGAATTGTGGCATCCTTACTTTCTATTCAAATGATTATTATTTTTAAAGTTTTTTCTTTAATTACTTGTCTTTAAAAAAATGTATACGTGGTAAAAAACTGACAGCAATATTTTAAAAGCCTGTTAATTTTGAGGGATATTCTTGAGGACAGATTATAATCAAGTTCACTTCGTGAGACTGCAGTCCTTAATTTGACTAATAATCTTACATAATAGATTATCCAAAAAGGCCATGCGTTTCTTTATACTTTGCTTTACATCTTAAAATGAGTCCGCTGATTTTTTTTCTCTGCCATATCCTGAGGCTTGAAGCGCTTTGCTGTCAGAATCAAAAATACTTTGCTGAGGCTCTGAATGTGCCATGTTAAATTAACATCTGAGATGCTACACATTTCCTGTAATGAAAGATCCTATCTGTGCATGTCCTGTGTCAAACCTTCAGAGTGCACATCAGACTTCTGATTAATGAGGAGATGAATGATGGATTTTACAATTTTAAGATGAAATGCACCAAAATATCCTTACTTGAAGTCTCCACGTACATCCCTATCCTGTTAACCAAAAGAAAAATGAATCATACTCATAAAATTAACTCACCTTTTTCAAAGATTTCCTTCAGCACTCCCCGCTTGATGAGTTCATCTCGGCTCTGTCGCAGTGACATCTTTCTTTCCAAAGCTGAGGGTAACAAAAGGAGTGTGTCAAAAGATGTGCTTGCAACTTATCCAGAAAAAAAAATCTAATAATAAAACTCAAAGCAACTCAGCAGTTTAACCCTGATTTAAGAAGCTCCAGATGAGGTTTGCAAAAAATTATCAATTATGCAGACAGTGCACAGACTTCAGCAATAATTTTCTGCTGATCTATTAAGGTGAAAAAAAAGAAAAAACGGTTTACAGTAGCATGAATTTTGACCAACTCCACTGGAAGTATCTTCCTCTTCTCTCTGTTTCAAGTCACCCTATTGCTTATTCAGTATGTGAAGCTTCTCTTAAATTCTTTACACTTATAACAGTCAACCTTAAGATACAGCCAAAAGAAAGGTGCCTCTTAAGGAATAACTTGATCTAAAACTAAATTCTTATAAACTTTTTGAATTACTTGTCATTTTTACTGATGATTTTATGTGTTTTCTGTGTTGGCGAACCATCATCTTACCCAGGGACTACAGCTGAAAATTAGATTTGCAGCCAACACTGGCACATTTACAGGAATGTTTATTAGTGTTCTCTGTTCCTGCTCAAATACATTTTAAATAAAAACAAGTTGAATAATTTGAAATTAACTAGATTAAAAAATAGAACTTTAACTGATCTCACTATAGAAAAAGAGCTGTTAGCATAGCTTCATAAAATAATTTTATTCTAAAATAATAATAATAACTGGTATTTATTGATAAACTGTTATTTCATTATAACTGGTAATTAAATTACTTGTTGGGTTTCCTGTTTTGCATTGCTTGTGTGGCATCTTGACTTCAGATATAAAATCACAGTTAATAAAATAAAATGAATTGAAATAAAACCATCAAACTAATTTTATGGAACATTAATAATCATTGAAACATTCTAGACGAAAAAAATTAAAATGCAGATTTAAGAAATCCATCAGGAGTTAGTTTAGTAGCAAGTAGTTTTGGAATGAAATCCAAATGTATAATTAGATGCTACTTGGGGAGCCAACCACATCAAAGTGTATTTTTTTTACCCCTCAAAGATGAGACAAAATGTGCATTAGGTCATATATATCCATGGGGCAGTGAACAGAGGTATCACAGAACTGGCACCAAATTAGCACAGCATGGTTTCTGACTGACCGTGAAAGCAGCAGCTTAATTCAATTATTTTTCCCAAAGCACAAAGTTAATTGATATTAAAAATCAAGAGCGTCATTTCATGAATCTCTTTAAGTTTATGATGGTCGCACAAATCTTGCATCTGGAACATGAATTAGAATCACACGTTATATTTTTTTGTAAGTTGCTTAAGAAAACTGTAAAACCTCTTAGCCGATGCAGCGTGGGGAAGCCCTGGGTCAGAGGTCAGCGATTGACTGGCAACGTGTTCAGGGATTATACGCATGTTTCAGCGAAAACGAAAAGCAATTACTCAAAGCTTTATGACATAACTGTCATGCCATGGGATGTGGACACTTATGCAACACCATTAACTCAAAAGCTTTAATGAGAATATTATGTCTTCAGATTTGACAGACATGCTTTCTTCAACCAAAAGAGGCGAATGGTTGGACTGAGGAGGCACATGTCATTTGCAGACTGCACAAGGGCATTATAAAAAGCACAGGACACCGTTTGACCAATGCATCATTTGATGAAGAGAAAGGAGAGTGCAGTTTATCCTCATTTTGAAGGTTCTCTCCGTACCCTTCTCAGCATCAATACAACTTAGAATAGAACACAATTTGAAATGACAGTTTTATGTACAGGATCCCACCGATTAGTTGTCATTTGCATCTAAAGAACCCTTTATTTAGCATTAAGAAGTTAATTTGCAAATGTCCTCTAAAATAAAATATATCCAAGATGGCTATTTTGGCTCAGAGGGGTCATGGTCCAATATTCCAGTCAATCAAATTAAGATGAGAAAAGCAGACGCTCATTGGGGAAAACAATGCTGAGAGCATAATAAATAAAATGGGTAGATCTGTGCTCATCCTATGTTGATTTGACAACACTGCAATTTTTTTATTCTGAATTAACAGGAAAAAAATCCAGTGTGAAGTGACCCAGATACTGAAAACTCATCCTACGTACCCTGAGGCTCAGCAGCTCAAAGTGGAGGCTTTCAAACACTGAAGTTCTGTTGATTCACTTTTTTTTTTTTTTTTTAATATAAAGATAATGAGGAGCTGGAACTTCACCAGCCATGCAGGATTGGCTAAAACGCAAGACCTCAACACCTGTAGAGGAAACATCAAACACTAAATTTCTCATTTCAAACAGTAGAAAGAGAGGCAAGAAATCCCAAATCTGCTCCTCTGATCAGCACTGTGCTTAATGACTGCTGCACGTGGAGAGATCTGCTGATAGACGCTAAAAATACACGCAACGATAGCATCGGAATGTTAAAAGGCCTGCGATTGATTTGTTCCGGATACAATCTAAAAACTTACAAGGTGCATTAAAGACAGTGTGATAAGATGCACAATTAGGGGTGAGGAGTGCAGTCTGTCAGATCTGGAATTCATCTGCTCAACAGAAAATCCTCTATGCTACTCTGCGCCTAATTTTCCAGGACAACATCTGCCTACCCAATAGCTCGCCTTCTTCCCATGGTGCATCATCAGTATTTAGATTTCACAGATAACCACAGAGGCAGAACAAAATTCATATCAGAGACAGAGCAGGCAGCGTATAGCTGCTGGAACAAAGGATCTGAGGAGGATAAAGATCTATGAATGAGATAACAGCCATAGAACCAAAAAACTTCTGATGAAACTGTTGAGGAGCTCCAGTGAGCTGGAATTTAGCTGCAGTTCTTCGAGGGTCCGTCCCTGTGAGACGCACACACTGTTGTTTGCATCACAGCATTGAATCTCCTCAGAAATGCTGTTGATTTAGCTGCAGAGCTCTCTGCACTGCTTCCTGCCAAATAAATTATCTACGCTGGCTTTCGTTTCTGCAGAGCTGTGGGCCACTTCTAACTTATCCGAGACATGATTTTTGATGTCTCTTAGTTTTAGTTAGTCTTAGTCTTAGTTTTTAATATGGAAGCGGCAAATTGTACATTTTATAGCGAGAGCAGCTTCTGCTACAGTGGCTCAGAACACCGGAGATGCTAGTGAGATAACCTTTAACCTCAGTACAAAAATGAGAGGCAATCCATGGATGAAAGCAAGTTATGAGTGGCTACAAAATACATACATATTTAATCCACAAATGGTGGTTAGTGAATCATTAAAAAAATTGAATTAGGCAAACAAATCAAGTGGAATCAAACAAAAACAGCCATTTCCCTCAGTTCTGCAGCGTGTCATTACCAGAATAAAAGGCATCTTTTGTTGCTCAGCTCTTGATTGTCTTTCATCACAAAAGGTGGATCACTGGTCATATAATACAGACAATACAGCAACTCCATGATTGCTTCAACAACACTCCAGTGCCTCACGTAATCGTCAAAAGTCAAGCACTTAAGGTGAGAAGTTACAACAGTTTTTTTTATATCTAACAAAAAAAAAATCAGTTATGAGAAGAAGCAAAGCAAACAAAAAATGCTGCAGACATTTAGTTCCTTTCAAAAGCGGAAGACAGCAATTATCAAACCCAGTGTGTGAACCCAGTCCACATTCTCACATCAGACAGACACTGAATTATTCCACAATCTCCATCGAAGAAATGTTAATTTGATATTACTAAATCAGAACATCCTGTCCTGTTTGAGCTGGATTCACGTCTCTAAGTAATTGCTCATCCTTAACATAGACCGGCATTCTGCTTCCAGGCTGAGACATACAGTCTGACAATCTGCCTCCTCCCTTCCAGCCGGCTGACAGTAGAATTCAGGATGTGTCAGCCAAGGAAAATAAACAGAGCCACATCTGAGGAGACCGTGTCCTTCACTCTCCCCTGACAACCGTTGGCTGTGAGATCAAAGGAACTCTTTCAAGACCTTGAAACTCCATCGCTGCCATTTTCTATTAGCATGAGGAAAGCATTCAATGCCAATAACAGACATGCATTAAATGGAATGCCTGCATATGCATTCTTGTATTTATACAAATGTTATGTACCAGCAGATGTCTGCTTGAACTTCTCACTCTTCTTCTTCCTCCACTTCCACGGCTTGAGGAGTCTTCCCAGAGTGGCGAATTTGCTCCGATGACTGATGGGTGGAGTGTGGGCCCCGGAGAGCAAGGATTCAGAGCGCATGGCTGCCAGCCTATCTACTTCCTCAGCTGTAAAAAAAACAAAAAAAACAATAAAATTAAATAAAGCAGTCTTTTTAAAAAGTAAACATGCAGAGGAGTTAATCTGCAGCAAAACATTTTTTCTGTCAAAACATCCCAGCAGTATGAATCCCTGCCAAGTGGCCTCCTGGTTTCTGTTGTAACTCAATGAGGCTGAACCAACAGCATAAACAAGCCTACATGTCACATATCATTATGCAGAATAAACAGTTAAAGAGTTTGATGCTGCTTCGCGCTGAGCAGCCGGCATTACTCGCCAAAAAACACACTAAACAGACTGATAAGCACCTCATTAAAGGGAAATCTCAACTCTTCATGAAATATTCAAAAAGCCCTCCCTTTTGACTTAAATTACTGTCTGACATCAAAAGCAGAGAATGTAAAGTCTTTTGCTGTTACATGGACGAGCTGAGGCAAATGCAAAATGCTATAAATGGGTCAAATCACTCCCATAAACAAACATGGCCGAAACAAAACTGACAAAAATAGAAGGAATTGAAATTTCAAAGTTTACCTGTTCTCAAAGAGACTTGTTGACTTTAGGATAAAAAAATAGAAATATGATGTTTTTAAATGACAAACTGGCGCACAAAAAAAAAATTAAACATCCCGATTAATCTTTATTTTTTCCTTTCTGTTTGCTATTTTTAGACTGCTTTTACAAAATTACATATTTCATCAAGTCCAAAAACCATTTTCATCATAATAATCGACATTATTGCTTTTCTCCAAAATGTCTATTAAAATACGTTTGGAAAAAAAAGTTTTACTCTGAAGGACATATCTTTGGGAAAATCATGAAAATCATCATCAGGACCTTGAGTCCTGAGACTTGCATGACTATTTATCAGAGTCAATGCACGTGAATGATTTGTTTCCAACATACTGCCAGTTAAAGCAAATGTTCTATTAATTTCTACCTCAAGCATAATCTCTTTACAAAGCATCCTCTTCTCCCAGGAAAACAGACTGAGTATTTAGACAGTAAACCAGTGCAGATATCTATCCTGTACCTATAATTTTAAATGCTATAATGCAGGTAAGCTCTGTCTGAACAGTCTTGCCAGCATCCAAACTTGATGAAAAACTTGACAGGTGAATGAAAACGAGTTGAAAATGAATCCATTAGAGACCAGAAAAAAAGGGGGAAAAACTCCAGAAACATTCTGGAGTCAGATTGTTGTAAATTTTGTGACTGAATCGGTAATGACAGAAACGTAAATCTACTATTTTATCTCGACAGTTGGTGCTTGCTTCCTAAACTGGTAGAAATTTACCTTTTAGGTTGAAATGGCTGCAGTTTTATAGGTGATGGATTCAACTTTAATAGGTTTGCTTATTTGGCGCTAACGAGTATGTTTATGGATTTTTATATTTCTGTGTAAACTTAAATTTTAGCTATTTTTCTTCCTAACTGTACTTGACATTTGCCACGCAACACAATCAGATGTGGTGATTTTGGCTTTCCTGTGCAGGTTAAGCATGGGTTCTCATAATTTTTAATAAAAGTTCAGAGAACTCCTAATTTCTATAACTGTTTTTCCACACCTTTTTGTATGAAAAGAAGATGAATGACCCAAGTCTGTAGGATGACTTTAAAGTTCATGGAGAATAAAAATAGTGGCTCTATTTTTCTCATAAGCTGAGGGTAATAGAATTCAAATCAACAACGCAGTGTCATTTTTTAATGGGCAGAATTCAAAATTTAAAGGGCCACTCCAATGAAAATTGTGTTTTTAACATCTTCTTGTAGCACTTTTTTCATGATGAAAATCAAACAAATATAAAATAATTTAGCATTTCTGAGCATTTCTTTATAAAAATCGATCATGACCAGATAAAAACCTGCAGTTTGAAAAAGCTTTCAGTTGTGGTGCAGCAACCGAAATGGGTGGGCTGAAGTCTCCCTGCTCTGCTCTATTCTGATCCACTTTCAAACAAATAGATTCATTAGTGTCTTAATTTTCATAGTCTGAGCTGCCATCTGGCTCAGAACTGTACGCCTGGTTAGCTTAAGTTCTTGCCGTTTTTGTTGCACCACTAACGTTACTTTGGGGTTGTGAGGGGTTATGGGCGAGACTGTAAACAAAGGGATGATGGGATATCAGCTGAGACTCACTCCGCACCAGCAGAACCACCCACAACTCAGAGGCGAATTTTTGATGAACTCCTGTTGCTTCGCAGAAAAGAAACAGCAGGTTTTAAAGCCTATTCTTGGCCCAAGATAATAAATAAACATTTTATTGAAAAAAAAAAAAAAAAACTAACGTGAAAATCTTTCTTCAGGAATATGTGCAGCGTATAGAACATGGTTGTTTACTGATAGTTTCTTAATTCTCACAGAGTCTGTTAACACCAAAAATAAAAATTGTTTCGTTTTTAAGTGATCATATAAACAGCACACACTGATACATCAATACGTCAGAGAATGGAAGTTTTGGGATTTTGACAAACCTAAATCACACATCAATAAATGTACACTGATTTGAATGCTATACTATAATCCATAAGGCTATCCATCAGGGAAGGATTTTAAAAAGTGGCGTCCTAAGTTTCAAGTTGGTCAAAAACTTTGAAAGAAATCAGATTATGCTGCATGTAAACCGGAGTTTTTAATAGTCCGATTTCTGATCTGATTGTTGCAGTTTTCAGGTTTCATATTAAAACGTTCTTTGTTGTTTGTGCTCATCATCCTGTTGCTACCTAATTAGAAACACTTGTTTGCATAGCAAGATGGCCGAATGATGATGTAATGACGCCCTGCATGCACATTCATGACATTTGTGGGTTAAGTCTGTAAACAAAAACAGTCAGGAAGACATTTCTGATTTCTTTAGATGGTTTCCGGTTTTTTTTTCTCATGAAGCTGTCAGAAGCTTCCAAAAGCAAATGTAGCTTTTCCAAATTATGCATCAAAGTGAAGGGAGGAGATCTCGGCCAATCCAACGCTCAAAGACGCAGCCCGAAGGCACGAGCGGCGCGGCGCGGCGCGCGGCGAAGCTCCACGGGCCACGCGCGGAAACCTACTCACCGTCTTGCGTGTCGTTTCCGCGGCTGCAGTTGCTGCAGATGTGCTTGATCTCCTTCCCGATCTGACAGTGGATTGTAAACGGCATGTTGTTGTTGTTGTGCGGATGCTGGCCGTGCCCCTTCCTGCTGCTCAGAGACATGATCTTAACCAGGCTGAAGGCTTTTTTCTTGGGCTTCTCCACGGCCACGGGCGTGTTTTCTCTGCACCCCGTGGTGAGCCAGGCGCCGTGCATGATGGGGGGAGCAGGATCCACCGTCGGGTAATTGGCCGTTTTGAACATGGGGGCTCTTGCAACAGCGGTGCGGCGTTTTTTCAAGCGTTTTTCTTCCTCTAAACTGGCGCAAATCGCTCGCTCTTCTTTTGCGTTTCCACACCTTTACCTGTGGACAGGAGACTTTGTGGCGCAGCAGCTCAGGAAAAAAGCGACCTGTCACATTCTGAGGGGGACATTCTGAACAAAAGACAGTAGTAGATGGCAGGCTGAGCCTCCTCTTCCTCCTGGAGCTGTGGACTGCCGTCGGTTGTGGCTAATCCACGATTAGTGAGGCTGCGCAGTGAGAGGCTGTGATTGGCTGCGTGGAGAGCGCTCTAATAGGTCAGCGTGGACGCAGCTAAACCTCTGTTTTTAACTCTACCTGTGCTGTAATAATTGTAATAATACCATTGATAAAGACAATTTGGTTTTAATTTACATTTTTCTTTTCACTTATGCGCCAAATCCTAAATTACATTTTGCAGGAGCCACAACGCTGCACCTCACAGTGGAAAACACGGCTCTTAGTGGCGGTTCAGAGCACAGCAGAAAGTTTATCTGAGTCACAAAGCGCTTAAAATACCCTGCACAGGAGCAACCAGGGGTCAAGCGATGATGGAAAACAAATAGGACTATAAACACGAAACACCACTGCAAATAGGAAAACATATGAAATGCATCTTCATTTAACTTTTTGGCTGTCTGCTGCAGTAAAAACAGAATTTTTAAGAAACTAAAAGAAAAGAAAAATGCTCTTATTGTGAAAGTTTTTCAAAAGCAAAGTAATCTTAGTTTAGAGTCCCACTCCAATCATATTTTGATCTGTGTTCCCAGGGTTAAATCATAATCTAATTATGATTGTGCTGGTTTTAACCAGCAGCAGGAGTTTATCAGAAACTTGCCTCTTAGTTGTGGACGTTGGCAAGGAAGTAAGCCTCTTCTGATATCCCATCATCCCGTTGTTCACACACACTCCTGCTAGCTTACAGCCCCTCACAATCCCACGCTAACATAAGTGCTGGAACAAAAATAGCAAGCAATGTCTAAGCTATCCAGCCATAGAGTTTTGAGCAGATGTCAGCTCAGACTAGGAAAATTAAGATGTTAATGAATATATTGGTCTGCAAGTCCAGAGTCTCTAGACAGAGTCCCAATCTATGCCGGAATCCTCCCTGAATTCCCTCCACTATGCTGTCTTAATCTTTTATTTAAGTATAAATATGCTGAAGCTGCAGTCATTTTTCATTAGCAAGGTTTTTTTTTTAATAGAGAGCCAAGGGCCTCCTCTTTCACTGAGTATTTTAAAATGCATGGAGGGCCAGAAGGCTCTCTAAAAAGCACATATATGTATGTATATACACACACACATATAAGGTAGTATATAAGACAGTCTACAGGCTCTGAGGCTTGCTGAGGTTTGAATCAAGTTAAAAAGCAAACATAGCTCTTTAACCAGTCAGAAATCTGTTTGTTTTTTTTTTCATAGCTTTAGGGAACTACAGAAAGTGTCACACAAAAGCTAAATTGAAAGTCTAAACAGAAGAGCTAAACCAGTAAGCAAATCCAATTACAAACAGGATTAGAAAATGCTTCTAGGAAAAGTTCACGGGAATTACCTTTCAAATGCCTGAGTTAAATTTGTGTGTCTCACTGAAAAGGAAACTTTTCGTTTTGTTTTAATGATGCATTTCCAAAAAAAGTCAGGATTTCCTTCCCATTTTAAAATCTTTTTTGTTAATTGGAATATCAAAAATCATTTTATTCGCATCCACATTTATCAGTCTTTTGGTGACTTTAGTTAGTTGCTGGTCAATCAAAACTCTTTTTCACTATTTTGAGGTAAAACCTCCATGTTTTCAGAAAAAAAACAAAAGGTGAGGTAGGACTTAAAGGTCAAGTATAAACTCTATGTTTAAAAGACAAAAAAGACAAATGGACAACTTTTAATCCTTCCTTTTTTTCTGTTCTTTTGATCCACTCTGTTGACTCCCAAAGTTACTATCCGCATTCTGATATGATTACAAATATTGATGCCAATTCAGTGAACCGTTAATCACAAAACCGACAAAGGACCCTGAAGCTTTTCCAAAGCTTTTGCTTGCAGAGCAGAGACTGGGGAGTTGATGGGAGGAAGTGACTTTGATGTTTCATCAATGCGCCATACTGCTTTGGTACCAAAGCCCTGCTCTGAAAGGAGCTCACAGGTTTCCTCTCGTGCAGTACATGCCCTCAGGTGGCAATGTTCTGCTGCTGACTTTCATTCAAATCCCCAGCGCGACATCACACTTTGAATTATTGCTGAATGCTAAATATTTGGTGGTTAAATTTAGTGCTGATTTCCGTTCATTAATTTAAAATGGCATTAACTGAAAACATTCACATCACTCCCTCTTCAATGTTTCTTTTTTGAAAATATTTCTGATCCAGTTTTATAAGGAATTTTTTTATGGTCTAAAATTGTAATAATTATTGATCTATTCACCAAATCATACAAAATCCACTTTTTTGTTATCTTGTTTGTTCTAACTGGTGAACTTTTTCTTTTTATTATTTTCTTGCCTTTTTCTCGCCCTTTGTCTATCAATTCAACTAGTTTCAATGGATAATTTTTTGTGTGTGATGTCACTTGTGGTAAACAAAGTTCAGAATTAGTTTAAAGACTCACTTTGATGAAAGTTGTATTTTTGGTGTTTTTAACGTATTCTTGTGGGATTTGATTAGATGAAAATTTGGTGATGTTGGCTATTCTTTGTCATCAATGCTCCTTTTCTTAATCCTTATAAATGAAAACAGATGCTGAAGCACATGAAGAATTTTAGTTTGTGAATCTTGCATCAACACCACTTGTGCTTTTCTGCTGTGAATGTTGTATTTTCTGGAAAATACAGTTTAATCTAAAAGTCTTCTTATCCAGCAACATTTCCAGAACAGACTTATTGCTCAGCTTTGAATACCTTCTTGCTTTTTTTAAAAATTTTTTTGGAGGACACTATCATGTATATTTTGCTTCAGATCAGCAATGAATCAGTTTGTGTCAAATAAACCTTAATTGTTTCCCATTCCTTTCAGTCTGAAATTTTGAGCTTTAACTAGGATCCAAACCCTACATTTGTATCACTAGACTGTAAAGCTGGTTGTGTTTTGATCAGTTGTGCCAGGTTGGATGTTTTGGATCTAGTTCAAACTGGTTTCCATGGTTCTGCTGCAGGTTTTGGCTGAAATAATCTCATAACTTCCAACTGAACAGATTCTTGCTACAAATCCCTCTGTCCCTGCTCTGTGGTTTTCCCATCTGTCACTTATTCTTTACATCCTATTTAGTAACTTGGTACCACATCTCAACATAATGTGTTTCATGTTAAGGTAAAAAATAAATGTTTTCTCTTCTGTTAAATCAAACATTCCCCCTTTTTTTTTTGCACAACTTGGCACATGCAGCATCCAGAACAGACTCTCGTCTGTTTCCATTTCAATCTTTTGTCCATGCGTCAGTTTGTTTTGTTAAATATAGTGAATAGATTTTCAAAAATCCCAGGTTTAAGACTAAAACGTTTTAGTACACTGTTAACTAATAACAACAACTTACAAAACTGTACTCAAGCCTTCTACTCACAATATCATTTTTATTTTAAACTTTGAGTAAGAAGGTCATTGAAAACACTTATAAAACCCCAAAATAACATTAAATATTGTCTTGTTTTTATTTTACAATTATCTTATCTTAATAATCTTAAGTAATTGTTATCAAAGAAGTCAAAAATGAATATATATGAGAATATTCTGTGTCCATAATCTGAGGCTGTTTCTGCAACCTCTGTCAGTCTCAAAGAGAGTCCTCACTGCAAAGAAAACCAGAATTATTTTACACTTTCTTTTAAATGCTGCTATCTAGTGGTTGTATTTGGCACAGTCGTCAAAATAATGCAGGTGCTCAATGCATGTTCTGTATGAAAGGGAGAGACATTTTACTGCTAAAGTTCTCTTTAGTATCAACAATTGATTTGTTTGTGGATTAAAATAATTAATTACTGTGTAGGAGTGGATTCACATGGTATCAAAGTGATTCATTTTTAATATAATGTGCTTTTTGTTAGAGGGGAATGGAATACCAAGAAGTTGCACTCAAGTGAGAGTAGCAGTACTTAAAAATAATACTTTTTTAGTAAAATTAGTCATCTAAAAATTTTTTATCACGTAAGAGTAAAGTAGTAGCAGCTGATAAATTACTGGGTATGTAGTAACGGTTGCTGCATAACGGATTGATAACCCGAAACTTATAAATTCAGAAAAACAAAATTAAGAAATGTGTACATTCTGCTGTTTCTAGATGGAAATACATTTTAAATAGGTAATATACACAAAAATGAATAAATAGATAAATAAAAACACAATTGATGAAAAAAAGGTTTATTGACACAATAAGGAAGAAACTCTCATTGCTTTTAGACATCAATTTGACTGATGGCTGATTTTGACTAAAGATTTTGAATAAAGCAAGGATGCATTATTTTTGACAATATCTCTTTTGTGGATATTTAAAAACACTTGTCCGCCAGTCAAGATTTGTAAAGTTTGTTAAAATAATTATTACATCTCACTCTGCTGGTGAGATCTAATCATTTTTTACTGGCCAATCCTGATCAATAAAATAAGTTGTACAAATGTTACAAGGAAAACTAAAGTAACCACCCGGAAGCCCATAATTATGGCTTAAAAACTTGTTTAAAATTTCTTTTGTGATGAGTTTGAACAAAAAAATATGTAGGGTAAAATACATGTCGAGCTAAAACTACACTTAAAAAATGTAAAGTTCAGAACTTAACTTTATTAAATACACATGACAATTTTCTTGTCTTAGCCCCTTTTAAACAAATGGTAAAGTACATTTACCAAAAAGCAGCAACAAGCAACAGAAAAACTTTTTTTCAGTTGATTTGGTCTTGGTTGGGTAGTTAAAATGACCGTATATATGTTTTTATATTATTTTCATCTACTCCTAACCAGTTGTTTACAATCAGAAGTGAGACCAACATTTCCCTTTTACCTTTGGCTCTACTTTCAAAGTGTTTTTCTCTTTAAGATGTTTTCTTTGCAAAAATTACAAATGAATTTTCCTACGCAATGTGTACCAATTTAATGTGTTTAGTGAGCTTTTAGGGGGAAAAGCTGGAGATCCTAAGACACAAAATCCAATTTTTTAACAAACAAATGAACATTACCAAACTTGAGAGCAACAAATCAGAGAAAAATAAATAAATAAATAAAATAAAGAAGCCTCCCTTTGCAAATGACAATATTCATTTCCTTCTTTGTAGTTTTCAGAAAATGCTTTATCTAATTCTTCAGAAAAAATTAAAAACAGTGGCTCCAAAAAAGAAGGTACTTTGAAGAAAAAGAAAGTCATGTGTTCAGCAATTTAAAGACAAGTATGACTAGTATGACACACTCTTGCGTACTTCTGCCATTTTTCTTCTCTAAGTATGTCAACAGGTGGTGCTAGAGTTGTGCTTTTTTCCTTTTGTCAACCCACAGATCATCCAATAAACGCCCACACTGCAAAGCAGGACAAAGACGCAGATTTTCTCCTCTGAATTTTCACTTTTGGTTTCTGTAGTTTATGGAGTCCATGCAGGTTGGAACTAAAGGCATCAAACCTTTTGAAATACATCTCTGTATTGGCTCAAATCTGTAGATGTGATGTTGCGCCTATAAATAACAACACAGGCGGCAGCAGCAGCTCGACACAGCAAAAATGTCTGTTGGAGCTGTCGGCCCAAAGCCATTTCAGTGGTTAATTCTGCTTTTATGACTAAATAATTATACCTTCATAGCTTGGAATGCAAATGTCTTGAAAAAGCAGAAAAAGTTGCACATGCCAGATTGTGTGCTCAACACAAATGAAATGGTGCAGCAGTCAGACAGCAGGTGAGTGAAAACTGAAAGAAAGGAAACAGCAAGATGAAAGCAATCGCCAGCAATCTGCTGCACATTCTGGTAGGTGGACGAGGCCTTCGAGAAGTTCTTTCCTCCTTCGGCAAAGACAAGGATTTTTTTTAATCCCACAGAAAACATTCTATACTGCTTTGTCAACAAAAACTATCCCATGAAGAAGAGTCTTCTGCTAATTCTAAGTCAAATTCCTGCTTTAGAACTGGACATCATAACATTTAACCTATTTTTGAAATAGGTGTTCCTAAATAATTCCACACATGCATTCAAGAACGAAACTCATTTGTTTCGTCCTTGAATGCAGCAGATCAGATGAGCCAGTGTTTTCTACCTGTACAGTTTTGTTATATAAACTTAAACACATGCTTCTCTGAATGAACTGTCATTCAACTGGTCAGTGCAGCAAACAATCATCAAACGACCCGTGAAGAAGAAACAAATCATTTCATGTTTTCTTCTAAATAAAATGCCAGACAAGAAAACCTGCCCATTCAAAGCATTTTTTACTTTATAAATCCTGCTTATCATGGCAATACTTACCCAGAATCCAGTGCGGTGTTATGTTTACTGTTTTAACAAAGGTGTTATTCCTATTTCAAAACTATTTGTAGATAAAAAAAAGGGTAACTTCTGTCTACATTTGGGATTATAATGTTCTGGTTCTTGTTTTATTGCTATTTAATGCACATTCAGAGGCATCTGTGTTTTGTGTTAAACTTAGTTCTCAATTCAATCAAACTTTATTTAAAGCACTTTTCATACCACAGTGACACAAAGTGCTTTTTAGGCTTAAAACAATTAAAAACAAAATGATAAAATACAAAGTGTACCCAACATAATGACACATGAATGACTTATGACTAAAACTCAAAGTACAAATAGAAATGGAACTGGAAATAACAATAAAAATCTGACTATTTTGATTATTGTAGATTGTCCCAGGTATCATGAACATTAAGGTTATTTTGTAAAGTTTTTTATGGTTTGTTGTGATTTGAGTACTTAAAGCTGCATTTATTATTTTTTTTATCATGATAGTTATTGTCCATAAGTTCTGCCGGCAGCAACGTATGATCATGAAGGTGCACGCAGATGAAAATCCTGGAGAGGTAGGGAGGGAGGGAGGAAGGGAGGGAGAGGGGTATCATGGTGCAAGCATCACTTTTCCTCTGCCAAGATCTGTATCCCTAGTTTTCTAGCCACAAGTGCTGTTTGCAGACGCAACACTGTTCTGGAAAACAAACAAATACTCCTTCTGAGTTGTTTTAGTAACATTCTGAGAATGTGTGGCCCAGCAAAATCTTATATTTGAAAATCTGGCCTAACTCAATTTGCAATTGGCCTCAAACACAACTATTGGTCTCCTTTAGAAAGCATCTTCAGAAGAGGAAAATAACAAGGTTTACTGGCAAAGATGATCCTGTTTTTTTTCTTTTTAGAGCAAACACAACACCTTCTTTTCCCTGTGCAAGTTCTGATCTATACATAAGATGCAAATCCTGTTCAGTTATACATTTCTTAAAATCTGTTCATTATAAAATGTTTAATTCTACATTTAAATGATGAGAATTTTTCTGGGTTTAAAAAAGTGTAAGGGGATTTCTAAATACTGTTTTTCAAGGTGCACTGTTGGTGCAATGCAGCTTTGATTGAACTGAAACTCAGGTTTGCAGCAGTGCTGAGGAGAGTCTGAACCTGTGAAGACACTTACTCAGCAAAAAAAAAAGTCCTAAAGAGCTGCTGCACTATGGGAATTACATTAGTGACATCTGCAACTACTGCCTATCTTTAAGCACTCATCAACTCTGCCTGATGGACACAAGCTTGTGCCAACTCCCTGACATAATCTGCTGGAACTACATCTATTACATTTGTACATATAGGCTTTATCATCAGCATGTCCCATGGGGACTTTTGTGTCTCTTGTAACCAAGTGTCTCTTTAAAGCATTCCCCCCTCATGAGTAAATGAATCTTTGCCGATTGCTTCTTTTTGGAGTGGAGTCTCCACATTCTGTCCTCAGTGTGCATTCACACGTGCTATAAATATGACTTTCTTAAACTTTTTTTTTAAGAAATAAAAAAGAAAAACATTTCCTGTCTGGTACACTGAAAGCACATTACAACCCTAAAGCAGTTCCAACATTCCCAAAGAGGTGGAGAAAGATGGTTGTGAGGTTGGCAGGTGTTCTGGCCAGGTGACTCTGATAGCTGATTTAAATTGTATGCAGCACCAGCATAAAGTAGGGTTCTGCATATAGAGCTTTGCTATTTTTTCTCTGCTTTTCTCGCTCATGTTTTATTCAAACCTGAGATGCTTCAGCACAAGGAGGACTATTTGCAACCAAGTACAGAAGCTGAAGACTTGGCTGCCCTTTCATATTTTTTTTTTTTTTTTCCACAGACGCTGTTTGTGTCTGAAATGTCTCCTGTGAGTTGGGTCCATGTATTGTTGGAATTTGGATTAAGATTTTCAAAGAGGAGTCACAGCTACAAGGGACTAAGGGCTGATAAACAGTAAATGTCTTGCCACTAATCACCCTTATTGTTTAACACATTTGCTAGTGGCCTCGAGCGTGATATTACACAATTAAAAACCTCTGCACTGGCCTCTCCCCAGCTGTTTCCTCACTTATTTCACATGAGAAAAGAACAGACAGCTTGAGTCTAGTGGTCATAAACTTCCAAGCGTTGTTTGGAATTAAAAAATCATAAGAAAAAGGAAGAGTGACCAATTTCTTGCTTGAGATGGAAATGTGCAAGTCGTTTTGAAATGCTAAGCCATGAAAATATTTTCTTTAAGAAGCTTTTCAATTCTCCTGGAACATTTTTCTACATATTGTAAATCCTGAGCTGGCACACACAGCTCTGCAGCAGAATTTTGCCCTGTCCCACCATGCATCTGCTGCGTATTGATTGCTCTCTTTCAGACAGCAGTGCTCAGTGAACTGCAAAAAGCAGAGAAAGGAAGGGAGAGGTGGGTGGTGAATGAGTTGAGTTTTGCTTTTTACTTGTTTCATTTTTAGTTGTTTTTTTTCCGCAGCATAGCAATGCAGCTGTAACATTGCTCTGTATTTTTGCATTGATGTAAACATGCTAAATGTTGAGGCATATTTTGCATACTCATAAGCGTGCATAAATTGGATAGCAGAATGTGAACGCAGTGCAAATATAATATACGAGCCAAAGCCTTATATTTCTGCAACATCTGCAATGCAGCCAAGTCTGCAGCTGTTTGCAAGTTTTTAATTACTTTGACTACGGATACCACCTCACAACATGCACCTGCTCCAAAAGTCTGATATAACTGCAGTCCTTTATGTGCTGTGTGAAACCGACGTTTCGCAATAAGCTTTAGGAAGGAGCTAACCTGCATGAAGAAAATGCAGAAAATAGATATTAGCCAAGATGGCTGTGCAGATTTGTAGTCATTTTAATAAACCATACTGCCATCTGAACGCATGTTCTTCCGAGAGAATATCCTAGAGATAATGACTTATTACAATAGCACAATGAATAACCATTAAACTTCAAAATATTTCCATTTTTTTTTTTTTCAGATTTAAAACAATACTATAAAAACACTACAAGGACATATTATGGGATGTGAAAAAAATATTGTTTTGCAAAACATGGATGGATGGATTGTTGCATTTTCTGTTATTTCTTGTTGTAAGACATGGAATCCCTAAAATGTGTAACAGTTTTGGAAGTTTTCCCAAATGCACTTTTATTCTTTTATTTTACTTTACAGATAACATTTATTGTGTGCAACAATTTTTTTTATTTTAATCTTTTTAGTCATATACAGAAATGCAGTATGCATGCTTAAGTTAAAAAAAAAATTTAAATAAAAAAAAAGGGGTGACCTAAACCTGCATGCTATTCCAGCATAGTGACTCATAAAACTGTAGAATTACGTCAACTTTGTGCAAAACCCCTTTTTACAAGAGCAGCTTTATTTTTAATAAATTGGAAGTTATTTTTCAAAAATGTACAACCTTTACTACTTGTCTTACATCATACTAAAAGAAAATTGTGACAAATTTGGGAAATAATGGTACAGTTTGAGAAAGATTGCTAATTTTTTTATGGAAAATTAAGTCTTCCCATAAATGTGCAGCAGTCAACACACAAATCCCCTAATATCAAGACAAAATTGTCTCAATAAAACAGTTTATATCTAATAAAGTGGATCCAACAGTTTTGCAGGAAAATAAAAACATCTAATGAGTTTTGGCAACAAAGTTGACTATAAAAAAATGTGAATTGTAATAATTACGAGAGAAACTATAATAGATATCTGATCCATTTGTCAGAAAGACGTTAGTAGCAGTTTTTTTGTACCAAGCTTGCTGCATGTTTACTTTGTGTAAAGAAAATACAGAGACCTGATCCCAGGTGCAAAAAAACCTAAAGTAGTTCTTCAAGCACTGGCAGGTCTCCACTGTTACCCTGTGTGTGCATAACTAATCAATTTAACAGTCATAACAAACAATAATGGCTGAAATAAAGCATGTCAGGCAGGCTATCCTTCTTCACCTCCAGCCCTTTAATAGCAGAAGACATGATATTGGACAGCTGTGTAGTAACCCATGACTGCTCTGCCTTTGGTGACGGCGCGCACAGCCATTTCACTCCTGTTTAACCATGGAGCAAATCAGTTTAGCGCAGACTCAAAACAGGCTAGCGCCATAAATCCATGTCCTCTAATTCCATTAGGAACCCACAGGGAAGCTCTGATTCCTGCAACAAAACTCTGAATGTCAAAGTTGCGATAAAATTGAGGGGTTGATCTTAATTCTGCAGACTAAACTCATTTTCAGCATTAAAAAATACTGTAAAATATGAGGAGAGATGATGGTGGGCAGCTGCAAGAGTACAGTGGGTTTATGATTGCTCATTAAAGTTCTTTTTCATTGGGTAAATGTAGCTGTTGGAGGATCTTTAAAACGTCTGCAGCACAAAAGCATACTTGATTTTGCAAGATCTCAAGGCTATCATTATTTGTTTAGTTTTACTTTAAATTAAACAACAAAAAAAGGTGATCTTCCCGTTATAAAATGCAGCTGACTTCACATTTTAAATCCAAAGGAGGCCAGATTGTTTATTATCATTATCAAGCATCGCAGCGCGCAGCCACAAGACTTTTGGTTTCCCTGGCAATAAGCAAGCTAAATCCTGCTCCACTTCTTCAGGTGGAAATGAGTCAACAGAGCTGTTGTACAAATCGCCCCCATAACACACTCATGCTTTGTTTGAGCTTTTAGTAAAGTCGAGGAATGATAACTAACAGAAAGGAACAAAGAGACAGATGGCAGTCTACTGTCATGGACAACAAGCCTGTCTTCACAGGCCAAACACTCACTGGCAACAGTTCAGAAGAATCTTTTTTTTCTTTCATTCATCCAAGAAAAACACAAAGTCTTTGTGGGTTGTGACGGAGCTGCATTGCATATTTGAGCAGCCGAAACAGCTGGGAAGCTCTTGTTGACAATTAGGAATCCTTAACTGTCCTGATCTGACACAGGATGAGCCCTGCTTACTGTCCATCTGCTATCTGGGAAAGAATCTTTCATTCATTAGGTCTGACATTGAGAGGATCCCTCTTCACTTTTATTTGTAGGACACAAACAACAAAATCCATGGAAACAAACAAAAAAAGAGGCAGGAGAAGAATCAGAAGTAACCGCAGCGAGTCTTGTGATGCCATTTGCAGTGCAAGTAGGAGGGTTTTGATCTACTCTGTGAATGGGACGATGCAGGAAAGGCGCAGTTTGAGAATGAGGCAGGGATGCTGCCATACAGACCCCCTTCGGTGAGCCAAGAATAATGATACAGACTGGATAGATGCATCTTTACTACACTGTGGTGCACAAGGTTTGCATCCCAGTCAGCAAAAAAAAAAAAAAAAAAAAAACAGTCACCATGGTAACAAGGGATGCTTAGTGACGGAGGCTGAAGAAAAATCACCATCAGCATCATGGATTTGTATTTATGTATTTATTTATTTTTATTTTAAGTGTGAAATCTGGCTGTGAGAAAATGAGAAAGCAGCAAAGAAGCATCAGATGACCATTTCTGCTTGGTGCACCATCGTGAGCCAAAGCTTGGGCTACTACAGGTCACGTAGGAGCTTCTTCAGATTATGTAACAGCGGTCAATACAGTGATGGCAATTACAGAATTGTACTGAATCCACGCAGAAGCGGAGCAATTAAACTGAGATTATTCATGAACTCCTCTTTGCTGAGGCCAGAAGCTCCAGGCTTACAAAGTTGCATCATTTCCACGCACATTCCACGCGTGTCTACAGCTAAGCATTCCCACATTTGGAAATATTAAAGTTCTCAGCGAAAGTACGCATCATTAGGCTGACGATACAAGGGTCATTTTCTACCCCCAGATCCAGACATTTGCCTCAACAGCAGACCTGAGAGCGGGATCGTTGCCCCTACCTGTCCGCAGGTTGAAGGAGAGGCGAGCCTCCACCAGATATGGGGTATCGCTCTTGGAGCGCAGCCTCCTGATCGGTCTTCGGTCTGAGCTGCGGAATGGAGTGGTCGCCATCAAATTGAGCCAGTGTCCGGAGGAGACTGCTGGCCGACCGGGGACAGAAGCAGATCCTCACCGCCGCTCGCGCTTGGAGGCAGCGATTGATGAAGGGGAGGAGGCTGCGCGCACCCACATGGAATAAGGGAGAGACAGGAAGGCGTTTGGACCAAAAAAAAAAAAAAAAAAAAAGGAAAAAAATCTAAATCTTATAGTGCGAAAGAAATCAAAACGAAAACATTTAGAAAATTACCCAAACGAGACTTAGAAATATAATTTTACCACGCACAAATCCTTTGGGGCCATATGATTAATAACAGCCTACCCTAATTTAAACCAGCTTTTTCCCCCACTGAATTCCAAACCATTTTATTCTTGCAACAGGAAATGAAAACAAAAACATTTTTACACATTTGTACTTACAAATATAAAGACAATAGATGTGAAACATTCTCCATAGCATGTTTAGTTTATCACGTTTTTATTTATGTTTCATGTGTTTATTTGATTAGTAATATGTGTTGGTTTGTGACCACATTTAAAAACAAGAAATGAATGAATTGTCCTAAAATGGGCAGCAGTTACCTTAACTGACCAGTAGATGTCGCACTTGTTCACCGCATTTGCGGTCCCCCTGCGTCTGCGTCCTTGGAGCGCTTTACGACAAAGTCGTTCATTTACGGCATCTCTTGTAAACAAGAGGTAAAAACACATCGACCAAGATTCCAGCTCACAATTAAGCAAAAATACAAAGAGAAGTAAGTATACAAAACGCTATAAATCGACGTTGCTTCACAAACATGTGCGTTTGTCGATACGATCGTAACGAACAGAGTCAAAGGTTGTGAGCTTTTTCATCCTCAGCAGTCACGTACTTCACGATTTTGAACGAACATAGCATCGATGTGAAGTTTGAAAGGTTTCAGGCAGATTTTCTTGTTGTTTTTTTTTCGGTGGCTGCGCGGTCTTTGTGCACGAAAAGGTTCTTCAAGCAAGATAAGAGATAACAAGAGTACCGTAGGGTGTCTGCACCACAGATTAAATGAGGTCTGATCCTTGTTAGTACAGGTTTACCTCAAACCCGTTTTAACACGTTTGTCTAATTGGTTAGGCCTGTTGGGTTAGCTGTTTACCATCTCTTCTTCTGTTATCCAGTTACTCATTTAGGAAAACCGGACCATATGCACTTTGTTGGCCTTATCGGTCTCTAAAGAAGGATTGCAAAAGACTCAGACTGCTTTGTTGCGACTGAAAACTCCATGTAAAAATGTTCTGCTTGCACATTGTTTGTTTTCAATCTCTGGCATGAGTTATGATAAGATATTGTGATAAAAGCTAAGGAAAAAACAACAACATAAAATTCAAAAGTGAAGAAAACTAAAACAAACAATGTTTTTAAATTTGCTTCAATGTTTTACAAAACCCAACCATAAACTTAGATTTGTATTTGATAAATTATGATGTGGTTATGTTTTTTGGAGCAAATGTTTTCATGTTATTCTTAAGGTAACTTTTTATTTTTGAATGTATTCAAGGATTTAAAATGTGCTATATGGGTTGAAAAAAATACAGTAGGGGGTTACTTAATTAGCTCTAATTTAATTTTAGTTTTTAATATTTATGAATTTCTGGCTGAGATGCCCCACAAACAAATTTTAAGTTATAAATGTAGTTAGACAAATAAAAACAAAACAAAGCATCACATGCATAAGTCATGATAACTCATGTCCTCCTGCATAGATCTTCTGTCTGTAAATAATCAGAATGTTAAACACAATGACATCAATGATAGTGATGTTTCACTCTGCTTTATTGCACTTTGTGAGGGTAGCAATTCCAAGAGTGAATGTTCAGAGAATGACAACTCTTAAAAAATGTTTAAAGTATTTTTGAGCTATTAAGAAATGTGATTAAAACCTTTACCGTAAAGGGGAAAAAAACTGTTTTCCCCTGATTTTGGCCAAACAAGTGTAACATTTTTGCTTTTATAATGTAAAAATCAACTCCTACTTGAAGGAAAATACTTTTTAAACAAACAGCAGAGTTAATGTTTATGTTTAATGTTTATATCTGATCTTCTAGCAAAAATGCTTCTCAAAAATTGGGCCATGCTGTCACTTGGCCTTCGAATGTGCTCCACCCATGTCACAACAGGGACAGCGATCGAGTCTGCAAAACCCAGTTCAGGTAAAATCTGATGTTTGTTTGTTAAAGAAAAAGCCTGAGTAATATATCAGAAACAAATGTACATTGAAGCTTTCTACAAATAAAAGAGTAAAAGACCTTTAAAATTGTAATTAACATAATACTAACTAACTTTTGCAAAAACAAAGTTGGTTGAGGAACCTTCTATCCAAATTACGTGCTCTATAAATCTATCGATGCGCCCTTTTATGGCGATGCCACAAGGTTTTAGTTTATCATAGGAATCTATGTGTCATAATGCATTTGAACCTCTACAAATACACTGCTGATGACAAAAACGGCGGGACTCCACTTCATGTAGATCAAGAATCTTCTTCTGCAGAGGCACAGTGTTCTGCAAATGCTTTTCAATCTCCTTATAGTTACAATAAAACAATGTTAACTCATTAAAAGACTTCTTTTTTTCTTATTTGTACCGAAGTAACCGGCTACAATGCGCTCTACTTCTCCTAAAGTGAAACACAATAGTAGTTCTTTTTTTTTTGTTATTTCTATTTTTCTTGGTAAACTAACGTTTGCCTCAATAATTTATCTATAAATTGTCAACTTATGAAATTATCAAATTATTATAGTAAAATAGTGATTTTTTTTTTAGAGTTTTGACTTTTTCCCTGATGGTTTTACGACTTTATTCCTGTAAACTTTTGACTTTATTCTTATATATTTTTTTTTATTTTTATGGTGGCTCTAGTGCTCTATCATAAGTTAAATGGTTATTAGAAAAGTACATTTGATAAAAAAAACGATCAATTATAGTGGTTGCTTATGCAGTTAAAATTCTAGGGTTCATCAGGGGAAATATTTCATGATAAAATATTACAAATGATCCCATTTGATCTGAACTTCAAACACTGAAGTGTCAGCCTTTGCTTTTCTTTCATAGACATGTCTGAGTTCCGCAAGGTCTTTTCCAAAGCCAAGCACATAGCAATCATCACAGGTGCAGGCGTGAGTGCTGAGAGTGGAGTGCCGACTTTCAGGGGGGAACATGAGAAATGGAGGAAGTGGATTTCTCAGGTAAAAGCAGAAAGGTGGCCATCTAGACACACATCTAAAGTGGTTTTTCTTGTGCTCTTTCCACTCTTTGCGGTGCCTTCTAGTGAGCTGTTTCAGTGTTGAATGAGTTTATTTTGCCCATTTCTAAATGTACCTTCAGGAAAGATTTACAAATTATGAGTACTTTCACTCTCTACCTTCTTGCCTCTGATCATTATTTTTCAGTATATGTGTCTGCAGCTATATATATATATACAGTATCTCACAAAAGTGAGTACCCCTTCACATTTCTGTATATATATATATATATATATATTTATCTTTTCGTGGGACAACATTGCAGAAATGACTCTTTGACACAATGGAAATTAGTCAATGTTTATCTTGTATCGCAGTGTAAATTTATTTTTCCTTCAAAATAAATCATCAGTAGCCACACACCTGAAGTGAGTACATCCCTAAATGAAAATGGTCAGTGTCAATATTTTGTGTCCACCATTATTTTCCAGCACTGCCTTAACTCTCATGGGCATGGAGTTCACCAGAGCTTCACAGGTTGCCACTGGAATTCTCTTCCGTTCCTCCATGACTACTTCACGGAGCTGGTGGGCATTTGAGACTTTATTCTCCTCCACCTTTCATTTTAGGATGCCCCAAAGATGTTCATTTGGGTTTAGATCTGGAGGAATGCTTAGTCAGTCTATCACCTTTACCCTCAGTCTCTTTAGCAAGGCAGTGGTCATTTTGGATATGTGTTTGGGGTCATTGTGTTGAAATTCTGCCCTGCTGCCCAGTTTCTAGAGGAAGGAGTCATGCTCTGTTTCAGTATGTCACAGTTCATGTTAGCATTCATGTTTCCCTCAATGAACTGTAGCACCCCAATGCCGGCAGCACTTATGCAGCCCCAGACCATGACTCTACCAACACCATGCTTGACTGTAGGCAAGAGACACTTTTTTTTTTGCACTCCTCACCTGGTTGGTGCCACACGCCTGACACCATCGAAACCAAATGGGTTTATCTTGGTTTCATCAGACCACAGGACATGGTTCCAATAATCCATGTCCTTAGTCTGCTTGTCTCCAGCAAACTGTCTTTCTTGTGTGTCATCTTCAGAAAAGGCTTTCTTCTGGCATGAGGTGCCACGTTGAACTTTCTGTGACCATGTTGAGAGAGTGTAAGAGCTTTAATACCAAATTTAACACACCTTCTATCTATTGACACCTGAGGCATTGTAACACTAATGAGTCACATGGCACTGGGAAAGGAATTGACAAATTCTGCTCACTTTAGACCTTTTCAGTTAAGGGTGTACTCACTTTTGTTGACGGGTGTTTGGCTATTGATGCCTGTATTGTGATTTATTTTGATGGGGAAAAAAATTACACTGCTGTACAAGATGAACACTGACTACTTTTTGTTGTGTCAAAGAGTAATTACCGCAGTGTTGTCCCATGAAAAGATATAAAGAAACAGTCACAAATATGTAAAGGGTGTACTCACTTTTGTGAGATACTGTAAATACAGTATATGTGGTTGAATTCTCAGGACCTTGCGACTCCAGAGGCCTTTTCCCGCAACCCATCTCGAGTCTGGGAGTTTTATCATTACCGAAGGGAGCTGGTGTTGGACAAAAAACCCAGTGCTGTCCATGTGGCCATAGCAGAATGCGAGGCCCGGTTGAAGAAGCAGGGCCGTACTGTGGTCGTGATCACGCAGTGCATCGATGACCTGCACCGACAGGCCGGCTCCAAGCATTTGCTGAAAGTTCACGGTGAGAAACACAGCACAGTCACACAAATAAACCCTCATACACAGCATGAGATCTGATTAGCTTAAAATCTTTCTAATCTTGTGGGGGGCAGTTCCTTACATTAAAGCAAATGTGTGTTTATTAGATTTATTTATATATATATAGTACTTTTTCTCGATAGTCAAATGAGCCTATCACAATAGACTTTAATTTAGAAGGGTCCGAAACTAACACTCACCAGTCGCAATAATTTTCTCCTCTTTGGCAAGTAAAAGTTAGAGGATTAGTCACCACATGGAGAGTGTTCTGTTTTATTTATGTTCTCTTTTGAAATTTTAAAGTTTTAGCTTTAATTTTCAGTTTAGTTTGTAATATTTATGCCTTTTATTTTTAGTTTTCTGGGGGGAAAAACTGTTGCATCATGTTCCTTGTTATGTTTAAAGTATGATAGGAAATACATATTTGAATCTACAACCTGCTGATGATTACACATTTCTCTAATGAGCAACAGAGCGTTCAAATTCTACAGACATAGTTATTTGGTTTATATCGTGATATATATCGTTATCGTCTGATATTAAAAAAAAACAATATTGTGATAAAAAAATTTACTATCACCCAGTCCTACCCCTTTGGTAATTTCAATGAGGCAATGTCAGTTTGGTATCCGCACTAACCCACACTTTTCTGTGAACTCTTGCAGGCAGTCTGATGGAGACGCGCTGCATGAGCTGTGGTCAAGTGACCGTCAACAAGCAGAGCCCCATATGTGCTGCCTTAAAGGGCAAAGGGTAAGCAGCGCTACAAAAAATAAAAAAGGCTTCACACGTACATTAATCATGACCTTTTTGTTACCTGCAGAGCACCAGGCTCAAATGTCGCTGATGCCCAGATTCCTGTGGACAAACTGCCACGGTGGGATTCATTTCTTTTCTGCAAAACATTTCCTACTGTTGTTAGCAAGACTGAAAAATAAAAATGTTTTTTTTAAGTGTTCAATCAGGAAAAAAAAAATCATAGAAATGTCAAACCTTTTTTAAAAATGTTACCCTTGAAAGTGCTTGTCCTTAAAGATCGATAAATTAAATATTGTTTTGTTGGAGAGGAAAATAATGATGTCGTTTTAGCAAACGGCTGAACAATAATCTAAAAAATTCTCTATGGATCATTTACTGGAGAAACTCAACTGACAAACTTCTGCCACTTGAGGGCAGTGCTGCACTTTTGTTTTGATTGATGAAAGTCTTGTTGAGAATGTTTCTTATAAGCTATATGAAATGTGATGTGATTCTTTTAAAGAACCACTCTGATGAAAATAGTTTTTGCTGTTAACATGTTCCTTTGGCCTTTTTCTATAAAGAAAAATTAAGCCCAAAATTGCATTTCTGAGTATTTCTTAATACAAATCGTACAAGGCTAATTTGTGACATAGAAAATACGCTGGTCCGAGCTCTCAGCAACAGGGAAGGGGGATGGGGTTGCTCTGTTCCAATAGTTCCACCCACAACTCAAAGGTGAATTTCTAGTAGTAGTGGTTAATTAGTAGTAGTTCTAATGAACTACTGCTCTGCAGAAACTATGTCCTAGAAAACAACAGTTTTTAAAAAAAATGTTTCTTTTAATTAAAAATGGCATAGTTATAGTTAAAAGACCACATGGAAACACTTTTGAAATAGATTAAAAGCTGCTCAAACTGGCTTTCTAAGAAAAATGGGATTTTCTTATAGTTAATAAAAAAATGTTTTGATTTTTCTGTCAAGGTGTGAAGAAAGAGACTGCCATGGTTTGTTGAGGCCAAATGTGGTGTTTTTTGGTGAGACTCTGGACTCCCACATCCTTACCAAAGTGGAAAACGAAATAGAAATCTGTGATCTTTGTCTTGTGGTGAGTTTATCTATCAAATTAAGCTCAGTTTGTCATTTTAAATATTTTGATACTTTGCAGTACTTCTGCGGGATTAGCTAAATACGGAAATATAATTTTGGAGATTTGAGATGGTCTTTTAAAAATGTTCCAGGTGGGCACATCTTCTATCGTATATCCTGCTGCCATGTTTGGCCCTAGGGTGGCCTCCAGAGGCGTTCCTGTGGCAGAGTTTAACATGAGCACAACTCCAAAAACTGAGTACTTCACGTAAGTGAACTTTGGGGTTTCTTTATTCCCAAGATTTGATCAAATGAAGCATTTGTATGCTCACCTGCTGTTTTCTTGCATGTGTGTGATCTGGTCCAGGTATCATTTCCAGGGTCCGTGTGGAACCACGCTGCCTTTCGCTTTAGCACAGCACGAGTCAGAGGCTTTTTAAGAGCCACTGAAGTAACTTTTTTCCAGCGTCAGCCTGTTACTCCTTCCAGCTTACTGCTGCCAAAACTGTGGGGTTTCACCACCAGTTTTCTAATAGTAGGAGACATTACCTGTTTAAATGTTGAGGGTTGCAGATAGAACATTTTGAATCATGTCTCACTTGGGAACATCTCATATTACTTGAATCTACATTTTTGTTGACTGGAATAATGTTGAAGGAAGGAAGACTCAATCGTCCACGTTTGCAGCAATAAATTAAGGAGAAACTATGCAGATTGAGAAAAAAAGCAAAGCTGTCATGTGTAGGAAGATTTCTCCTGCTAAAATGCTGGTAAGAGATTATACTGAAATACTACACTATTAAGTGATGCAGGAGAACACAACTCATGGTGCCTTATAGAACAGATGTAAAAAAGCAATCCTGTGCCTTTCCTGTTTACACAACTTTAACCAAAAGCTTGCTTTAAATCCTAAGTGTAAACCAATCGACGTTACAGATGTGTTTAGAGTCTACTGTTGCGTGAATCAGCAGAACTCATTTTTCATTCTTTTTCTTTTAACTGTTTTAGGATTATAACAGTCAAAAAGTATACATTTGAAATATACTGATGTACTATTTAGTGTTATTTTTTAGGAAACTGATTTTTGGTTGGAAATAAGAATCAAAACATTATTTTTACCATTTTAATTGCCTATAAACAGTATGAATAATTTGTAAGGATGTATTGTATTATTGCTACCAGTATAGTTATTCTAAAAATCCTAATAAAATACTAAATGGACACAAAAAACAAGTTATGGATGGTTTTTTCCTTATTATTTTTTATCCATTTTTTATAACCTCTGTTTTGAGGTAACCCTTTTAAAATCTGCATTTTCTCTGATTTTTCTCCTTGCGGAAGTTTGAGGAACATCTGATTGAAATACTACTTGGCTGAATGCGAACTGGTACAGTTTTACAGTTCAGATGAGCTTTGCAAACATCCGCTTCAATTATAGGGCTGCTAAAAATGGATGCAGTTTGAAGTGGAAATCAATCAACATAAGCTCTGTCTCTTTGCACAGCTGATCTCGAACAGATCCCGTCAAGTTCTGTGTGCTTTTATGACACAAGTAAAATTGTAGAACCTTCTCGATCAGAAAAAACAAACCCAGTTGATAGAATGTGTTTCTTCTGTTTAAAATAGTGACTTTTTAATTTAAATTAAGTGTCACTGTTGGCGAGTTGATAAACCAGGAGACTCGTTAAAGCCACAGGAGACACACTCTTCTTTAGTTTTATATTTACGATAGTGTTGGGTAAATTACTTTTAAAGAGTAATTGATTAATTTACTTTAGTTACCGGATGAAATTGCAATTTCATTACTTTAGTCATTTCCCGATTCAAAAATGGTTCACTACTCATTACTTTACTTTTCTTTTTTTCTACTCATGCAAATTCTCAAGGGAATAAAGTCAGCACAAACAACATCCCCTTTTAATATCCACAAAAAAACATAGAGGCTACAGAAGAGCGATCAGGTTTTTTAAGCACCACCTCAGTAATTTCACCAAATAAACATGAGACATTGTATAGTCTACATAGTGTATAGACTAGTTGCTCATTGACACTACGGCAGTGGAACAGTTCATCTTGGAACAGAACTTGCTCTTAACTGAAAAGTTTTTGCTTTTGTATTCAACAAATCTGAAATAATTCAAATATCTCCAGTTGCCGAATTCCCCCCACAAATTCGCCCACGTCCATATTTCCGCTCTCCTCCTCTTACTTTGACCAATCTCCAACTCTGAATTAGAGCGCATGCGGCAGTACTTTTGTTTCATTTAACCAAGAGACAATGTCATAGCCAAGTTCATTTCTTTTATTAGTCACCAATGGTTTTACCACACTAAAATGGTGGTAATGAGGATTTAAATACCAAAGTTTGAACAGTAATTTGTGACGTTACTCCATTACTTACTGACAAAAGTAGTTAAATTACACTAATTCATTGCTTTGTTATGAACTACCCACAACACTGAAGAAAACTAGTCAAGGACAGTAACAAAGGAAATGTATATCGAAAATGGGAATCTGTGGTCAGCTCTTAATGACCTGGGAGTTCTTGCATTGATTCTGAGGGATAAACTTTTTTTTAAATGCACTACAAACTACTCATTGAATTGTTGTGTTTTAATTCAGTGTTATTGAATTGTTTTCATGATAGTCTGTATTTTAGAGATGGAACTATGCTATCAGTTTTAAGTCCCATTCCAGTCATCTTTTGAGCTCTTTAAAAAGTGTTCCCAACATTCTATTAATTATTATTATGACTTTTTACAGGGCATAGTTTCTGCAGAGAGACAGTAGTTCATTAGACATTCACATCTGAGTAGTAGGGGGGACTGTTGGTGCAGAGCAACCCTGCCTCTCCTCCCCTTCCCTGTTTGCTAAGAGCTTGGATCAGGGAGCTCATGGCCTGCCCAACGTATTTTCTATGTCACAAATAAGCTTCTGGGGCAGTTGGCTTCTGATCGGAAGATTGCAGGTTCAATTCCCACCTTGCCTGCCCATATGTCAAAGTGTCCTTTGGTCTGCTCCTTAATTCACAGTGATTTGAATAAAGAAATACTCAGAAATGTAATTTTTAAGTTTAATTTTCCAAAGATGTCCGTCATCAGAAAAGCGCCACAAGAACATGTTTAAAAACACTATTTTTATTAGAGTGGGTCTGTGAGCAACATAAAGGTCTTAGTACAGTTTTTTAAAACTTTTTTGAAGACCTCAAATGCAGCAACAGTTTCAAAATAATAGACTAATGCTAATGTGACACACCATAAAATATTTCCAGTTCTTATAACTGGTGATTAAAACACAAGTTTAGGTTAAGAAACAGTGGCTTTTTAAAGTCTGAATGCTAATAGTGTCCAGGTATGTAAACGTAACAACCTTCAGGAAGAAACCATGGAGACTTCCTGTGTGCACTTGAAGGATCGTGCACACACAGGTACCATCTTAAGTGTCTCCAGGGAGTCTCCTCTGGTCGGTTCATTCTATGGCCATTGTAGTTTCAGCACTCTCATAATAAATTTTTCAGTCCGTACAGCATCTAGGCTGTTTCATGTCGACTTAAAATATAACTGTAAGTTGTATAGGTAAAAGGATGTGTGATTTTTCTCTTTGCCAAGATTCAAAACAAAGGCAAGATATGTTTCAATTAAAGTGGTTAAGGTATGGAACAATCTACACCAATCAATTAAAAAAAAACAAATACGAAATCACCTTAAAAACTTGTAATAAAAAAGGAAAAATTGGCAAAAAAAAAACATGTTTTTTTTCCTTCCTGTTCCCTTTCATTTCCCTTGTAAAAAAAAAAAAATGAGCAAGATCTTCTGATTTTGTTTTTTTGTGGAAATGAAATGAAATTAAAAAAATTAAGAAATGGTATTCACAAGTTGACCGTGGGAGCGAGGATCAGGACTGTGGGACTGATCTTCACAAGCAGCACGGCGTCTGATAATGAAGATCATGCAAACAGGCCAGTATGCTGTCCATGACTGAAGAATGGCAAGTCAATGATAGCAGGTGACTCTGAAGGGAACTGTCAGGACATCTGCCTGTGAACTAAATCTCAGCAGAAAGTGGGTCATGCATCAAAACAATACTCCGGACGCATCTGGCAGTTTGTCAAGAAACAAACCAGAAAAAGGAAATTGTTAGGAAGCGATCCCAGTTTTAAATAGATATGTGTCGATCCTAAACAATGATCCACATGATCCACAAAGCAAGAGTTTGAATTAGCAGTAACAGGTTCAGCTTGCTGTATTTGGTAAATAATTTGACAAACATCCCATTGGTTAACTTAAATAATTCTAAGTCAGTGAAATATAAAGTTCTTTAGTATTTCCAGCCATATGGATTAATAGCAAGATGGTGTGTCCGTGTGAGTTTTAAAAAAAGACATTCATTTAGATTTTTTTGCATCAGTGAACATTTTGTCTTTATGCAGAGAAGAAGAAAGGTCAAACCAAATGAGATCTGGCTGAATCTCATGCAGAAATGTTAGTTTGGCCACATATATTCGCTATTTCAAGAATGTTTCATGAGGTCATTCATTCTCTATACCGTTTTTATCCCTTTCGGGGTCACGGAGCTGCCGGAGCCTAACCCGGCTACTCATGGGCAAAGACCGGTCGCCTGTCTGTCGCAGGGGCCACTGTCACACACCCACTCGCATCCACATGTAGGGACAATTTAGAGTGACCAATTAACCTATGAAGCATGTTTTTGGATGGTGGGAGGAAGCCAGAGTCCCCGGAGAAAACCCACGCATGCACGGGGAGAACATGCAAACTCCACACAGAAAGGTCCCCCATTGGTGAGACTGTTTCAAGTCCCCCAGTCAGGACTTGAACTGGGAACTTTCTTGTTGTGAGACAAGAGCGCTAACCACTATGTCACCATGCAGCCCATTTTATGAGATATTTTACTTAAATGTTTTAAAGCACTTAGTGTTAGAAGGAGCACTTTGGAGTCACTTGCCACCATTACAAGTCATCAATAAGTGTGGAAAGTCTCAGAGTTTTGAGAAGATCGTTTTGTACTGAGAGAAGAATGACTTCACACTCTAATTTCTCACACGGGTTAATAAAAAACTAACTAAAACTTTATGAATTTTCCAAATATTTTTGTTTTTTTTGAAAAGTCACTCAGGTTTTCATGTAGTGCAAATGTGCATGAGTTGTTAGCATCACATATCTGAACAGTGATTAGTAAGATATTCTTTGTAAATACGTCAGTGGTGTAACATTTTGTTTTCACAATTCAATTCATGTCATAATTAGTGGTTGCTGATACTATTCATAGTCGATATTGGTTGATTTTGAACACTCCAATTAGATCTGATTCATTGACTTAAAATGGATCTCATGAGTCATCTTTAGCCAAAACTTTAACCAGTGTGTCTCAGAGATAAATACCTGGTACTGAGCAGTGCAGGTGAACTTTTCCAGATTCCTTGTATTTTTTTTGCAAGATAATCAAGTGTAATTTAAATATGTAAACAAACAAGTAAAGAAGAATTAATGGTAAATCCATTCACATTTTAGTTTCATAAAGTTCACCCCACTGTTGTTTTTCCACATAAAAACGATACAAACAAAACATTAGTAGAACATTCTACCACATTGCATAGTCAAATGTGTTTCCACACGTCGGACTGTAATGATTTCTTGGTCATTTTTTGCTGCATCACATGTGTGTTGTCCGCTGTGATGTCACATGGTTATTTTTAGGTTATAGTTACCATGTCTCAGTCCAAATGGTATCTTCCAATATCAACATAATAAATGTATGACATTTTGAAACAACATTTTATATATAATTCAATTTGATTAACAACTTGCCTCAGACAGATCCATCTGGTTGGATTGCTTTCCTCTGATTCCTTTATTTTAGAAAGGTAAAAAACCGCTGTACAAGTATACGCCATTTACCATTTATGGATTAAATCAATGAATCGTTATATCCCTAATATGACTCATACAAGATGTTTTTTTAAAAATAATTTTAACTTAGATTTTTGTTTGGGATGTAAGCACTTTAATTTTGTGGAACAATTGGCCATAGTCCATGACATGAATGCTCAAAGGACTTCACGGTGACACCATAAAAATAGTGTTTGGTATGATCAAGATAGTTTTTATATCTTATATTTTAATATAAAAGTAGTTACTACCTAATTTTAATTAAACATTTTTTAGGACTTTTGGTAAATATTATCTTTTAATGATTTTTTTTTTATCTTTAACTTTTATGTTTGAAATGATACAACAAAAGAGGGTTTACAGCTGTTTTAGTAAAATGTTCAACTGCTGATTGAAGACGTTTTCCATAAAAAGTTCAGTGTGTTTACTTATCAGAGACTCCTGTACTTCTGGTTCTCTTTAAAGTAGATCAATTTAAAGCAGATCACAGAGCTGCTGTGTAACCTAGAACTAGAAAAAAAAGAGTTAATTTACTCGCAATACCTACCTTGGCCGTGCAGTTAAGACAAAAACAGGACATCAGAAGCTTATAAAAGCTTAGGTATTGTCTATTTTTAGCTGCTGTCAATTCACAACTCCAGAGTGCAGACTGGTGTTTCTCTTGCTTGCATGCAAACTCACACACATCCACACGGACCCAAACACACTGACTGCGTTGCATACTAATCTCCACATGGTCTCCCCTTCCTCACCCTTCCCTGAACTCTGCTTGTTTGCATGACCTGGCTACTGTTACATTGATTGACATTTAATCCCTCTCTGTTGTCATGATGGCTTTCCTAATTTTCAAGTAGTTTTGTCAACCTTTTACTGCTGCATAATCAGCTTTGAAAAACCAGCCATCCCTCAGTGAGCTTTAACCAGTCCTGCATACGACGACAAAAAATGAAGATGCAGCACAAAATCCACTCCAATTTTGCTGATGCCAGTGCCTTTTGGCGGCCTTATTGAGATGAAGTTGTTGTTTCAGAAAGGCTGAGACGGGGGCTCAGGTGCAAACTAATCTGCTCTGACTCTGCACTAATTAAGATCAAGGCTAACGGCCACTTTCTCCTGGTTATTGATTACTGGCTCCGCCTTGTGCGGAGGCTCCTATTAGAAAAGCAGCACAGAGGTGCAGATTAGAGGAGGTTGTGTCTGCCCTGCCTGCATAATGTTGTTTGTTTCTTCAGTTACCAGTTCCTATTCAACACCAGACTTTTCCAGGACTTGTTGACTATCATTTAAATCAGGCTGCTCTGTTGGGCTCTGTTCAGTAATTACTGTGCTGACTAGCTTCACTGACTCCTCCATCTGTCTCAATACATCATGGTTTCTGTCTCATAGCATTATTTTCTTTGCTCTGTTTTTTCCCTTCAGGTGAGAAGTTGTATGTTTGTTTCTTATAAAGGATTTTTCCTGTCTTTAGAGTACACCACCTGTTTCCAGGGGAGTTTTACTTCCAAAATTATTTTATAAAAATGTAATTAGTTCCTTTAGGGCATACAAGTTCATAACTCAATTTCATTCCAGATTCAGTGTGATTTAATATCGATTTTATTGTTCAAAATTTTCTTTAAAATCAATTTTATTTGGTCACAAAAAAAACTTAACAAAACAAGGGATGTAAGATGAACAAAATCTCAAGTTTAATAATAAAACGACAAATTATTTAATTAAAAACTAATCAATCATTTTAAAATGAAAAAATAATTATAGTTTTGATTAACTGACAATGATTTCTATCAAAAGATTTTTTTGATTGATAGAGTATTAATGCAAGCCCAAGCAAAAGTTTGCATTAGAAGAAAAAGTAAAATTTAGTTTCTCCTAAACATAGAAAACACTGCTGTTTTTTTTAACACAATTCTTAGTCCCCCCCTTTGCGGAGAAAGAGCTTAGTTAAGAGGGAAAACATCTAACGTTTTAACATAGACTAAAAGCACCATTTCTTTTCTCGGGGTAGAAGTTCAGATGCCTTAAATTTAAGTTCTTGGGATTTTTGTGACCTGCATGACTGAGAGGCTGCAAAGCATAAGGTCTCAAATATTTCCAGGAATGCTCTCTTCAGTAAGTTTAGACCAAGGTTAACAAGGAAACACACTAAATAGTGTGGTTAAAAAACGAAAAATATTCTTGCTTGAATTTTGTTTTATGTGTAGTTTTGACACCAGCATGCAGATGACAGCCATGCCTCCAAAACTATTCATTTGTGTAACAAATCATCTGACTCTAAAGACCAATAAATCTCTTGAGAACAGTGCCAAAATGTCAAGTGTCTCACATTATTAATGTGGCTTCAATCATGCATTATGGTGATCCATCACATTGCAGCTTCACAATAAAAGTCTGGAAGTGTCAGTACATTTTTATTAACTTTCCCTACAACTTATTCATAGCTAAGGGAAAATATGTTAGATCACAGATTCTGTCTGTTAGATGAGGAGTAAAAATTGTTTTATGTTTTTTCTCTTTTTAAGTTATTTTCCTACTAAAACTCAAAAGATATCAGATGAAACTCCTTAAAGTTAATCACATGTTTTATTTTTGACACTACCTCTTAAAGCAACTTTATGGCTTGACCAGTCGCCAAAGACCCTGAGGCTGGTCTATTGTTTGCAATCCACAAAAATAAATAAATACTTCTTGGCCAACAAAGTCCTTCAATGTTAATTATTGAACATAAAATGATGTAACAAAAGAAAACACCTCAGAAGGTTTTCAAAATCATTCCTGCTAACTTTGGTAAATTAAGTAGTCAAAAAAAATGCCATACACACAAAAAAAACCATGCACCTGAAAACGTGCGCTAAATCAAATTCTCCCCTTGATCATATGACATTGCCAAAACAATAGTGGCAAAACTTTTATTAGGGCAGATTTGTATTATATTACAAATTATGAAGTATTTTAGATCAGAATTGATTTAGTCTAATGTGACAAAATGAAGCAACAATGATTAATAACTTGAATAAATGTTTATGGCCGTTAATCGCATATTTGCATGCAAACTGCACAAGTAGCATAAAGGATTGTGTTGGTTTTTTTGTTCCCCTCTTGAAACCACAAGGTTTTCCTTCTGTCACTGTGGTTCAAACCAAAGAAGCATGTTGCAAACAGGACAGCTCAGGATTTTCTTCTCTTTTTTTGTGACTCAAAGTCAATGAAGACAAAAATAAATGAATAAAAAGGTTACTATGGTTTATAATAATGCAGATACATCTTCAGGTAAGTTATTTTTGATGCTGAGATAATGCTCATTTCAAAGGTGAACAACTTTTTTTTTATGAGCCTGATCTTCTCACATCTGTCAGTGTGTATTTATCTCCTGTATCCCTGTCAGCCTCACCTTGTGTTTCCTTCTCTCCTGTCTCATGCTCAGTACACTTAAAGCACTCGGATTGAGTGACGCATGTGATACCTTGGAAGACGACTAATGTAGGAGGGTGCAAAGCACATGGACTGGACACACACACACACATACACACACACACACACACACACACACACACACATTGGCTCTCACAGATTACAAGAATTATCAGAAGCTTTGAAAGGATTTTGCATTGGAGGTGGGGTGCTGCACTTGAATCTCACACACCTGATGGCCATTGATCCATCTGACTCTTGCATATATAAAGGTATAAAAGTGTTCAAAACAGACCCTGGTACTTCCTGTCATCCATAACTGGCTTCTGAAATATTTTTGCACTTTTTTTCACCCCTCTTCAGTTGCAGTTGGTTAAACTCGGAAATTGAAAGCAGCACCTTAAAATAGCAACGCTCCAATCAACACAGGTTACGAGACTTGTTTGTTAAACAGAAATGATTTCACTCATTTACACCTGAATAGGTGCAAATGCACGAGGTAGAGTGAGAGAGAGAGAAAAAAAGACAGTTTCCTTTCAGACAACATTTTGAATTATCTTCCCATGTCAGGAAATGGTGGAGAAGGACCCAAAATGAAGGAGACCAGGCTTGGTGGCAGAAACTAAGACATATAATTAATAAAGAAAAAAAAACCTGAACCACAACAAAACCTTGGAGAACTAAAAAGGTAGCAAGGCAAAACCAGACACTAAAATACACTGAGGTTGATGAACTAAATGGGAACAGCTGTGGATGATTAACCTGAAAATTGTGTGACTGACACATATAACAAAACCCAAACTAAAGCACAGAATCTGCACAATTGTGCTCCAAACAATTGGTTGAAGGAATCTTGATGTTATTTGTGTTGTATTCATTTCCATGACAGGGATTGTACTTTTCAAAAAAAGTGATGCAAATGAAAAAATGTAAGTATCACAGAACTGGTGATTCTCTCAAAGTGGAATCTAATCATTTCAGAAGACCTGTGGAGCCGCCTCACTCCCAGCATTGTGATCACAAGATTTTAAACATTTGTATTCACGCTCAGGTTGACTTGGTGTTATTTCAGCCTGGTTTGTTTCTCTTAGACACCAGATAGAGTTGAACTGGATTTATGTTTAAATGACTGAATCTCAATTATTTTATGTATGTTTTTCACATTAATAAAATATACAATTGAAATTTAAACCATTTCTGATTTCTGAAATCTACTTGGTTTTGCTGGGTTAGCATAAATTATTTGTATTTTAATTAGGAGAAGTACCCTATAAAATTAAGTTATACCTAAGATTAGAATTCAAATTGAGATAACTCAACAAGATTATGTCAGATTACATCTAGCTTTGTTACCATAACTTCTACAAATCTGGTTAAACTGCACCTTGATCATCATGTTTCAGGAACATTAATAAATGACGTTGCACTAACATAAATGCATTCAGATCTCTCTACATAAATGTTTATTGCTATATTAATACATTTGATTTAGATGAAAATACATCCCAAAATGGGGCTGCACGGTGGCGCAGTGGTTAGCGCTCCTGCCTCACAGCAAGAAGGTTCCCGGTTCAAGTCCTGGCTGGGGGACCTTTCTTTGTGGAGTTTGCGTGTACCCTGCCTATGCCCGTGTGTAGCTGGGTTAGGCTCTGGCAACCCTGATCCCCCAAAAGGGATAAAGCGGATTGGAAAATGACTGATGACCATGACTACTTTCCAAGATGTTTTTTTTGTACACCCAACAAATTGTTTTTCAAAATAAATATATATATATTTATAAACCATTTATTGTATGTTTTATACCTCTGTTATTAGTTTAGTTAATTCAGTGATCCAAATTAAAAATTTACATGACATCAAAAAGGGGTAAATATCATGATGTCAAATTGATCATTTTGACATCAATTTGATTTGCACATTAAACTTGTTTTTTGATCTCAATTTGATGTCGAGTTGTGATGTTGATTTGACATCATCTCAATATCAATTGTCCACTGGGTGCATCCAGTATATTTCTAGACTCACCGCTGAGACTGCTGGGATAAGCAGCAGCATTTCATAGGGTCCATTCTAATTCAGTTTGAATTGAAAAGTAAACATAAAAAATAATTTTAAGACACATGCTGAGATTTAATTAAGCTTCAATTAATTTAATTAAGCCTAAACCCTTCAGAAACAGCAGAAGCATGGAAGTCAATTTCAAGTTTAACATGTAGCCATCGAATTGATATCAAATGAACGTAAACTATATTAACCAGCTTTCTCATTTTTTTTTTTTTTTTTGTGCGGGATTGAATTTCTACTGTTCATGTATTTCCCACACTAGTACAATGGTATGAAAACAAAAGTTAAATTAATGTCCAATAATTGGATCAAATATCAACTCAATTTTGACATCAAACCGACATCAAGGTGCCCGGTGGGTACAGTAAAATCTCCCTATTAGCAATGCATCTGTAAATTTTTGTTCTCTCAGTCACTCAGATGAGTTGGTTGATAAGCAAAAGGTTGCAATCAGCAAGCTGTCAGGTGAGGAAGCACGGTAATGTCAGGCGGGAAAGGCAATGCTTTTACCGAGCTGCTGATTAGGATGTGCGCTGCAAGAGAATCGACTTAACTTGGGATTACTGCAACATTTCCCCAAAATGAACAGTTTTACATTTCTGTATTTTGTTTTTTGTGCCACTTTTAAAACAAGAAACATTCAGCCCGTCTTTAGTTATTACAAAAACTTTAGCCCCACTCCAATGAAAATTGTGTATATAACATGTTGTTGTTACATTTTTTCATGTGGAGGACATATACAAAGAACATTAAGGTTAAAACTGCATTTCTAAGTATTTTTTTATTCAAAATGTTGGGAATTAGAAGTAGACAAAAAATGAAAACGCTTGTACTTGTTGCGTAAAAGCTACAATTGGCAGACCACAAGCTCCCCGCTTTGCTCTATTCCAAAGCATAGACGAATAGATCCATGTACATCTTCGTGCTTACCAGTTTTGTTGCACCGATAATGTTAGGTTGGGGTTGTGAGTAAGCTAGGGGGAGAGAGTGTAAACAAAGGGATGATGGGAAAATAAGGCAGGCTCACTCCGTGCCAACACTCCTGCCCACAACTTAGAGGAGAATTTCTGATCAACTCCTTCCAGTCTGCAAAAACTATGTCCTGGAAAACAACAGTTTTTTTTTTTCATTTTGGCTAAAAACAACACAATTATAATTAAAAGACCACTGGGAACAATTTTCTAACAGATCAAAAAAAGATCAGAGTGGGATTTGAGACACAAACAAAAGTTTTATTCGTTGATGTTGTCTGTTCACATACAAATATCTGACTAAATAGTTACATTTAATTAAAAACAAAATGAGTAAAAAAAATCAATGCATGAAAATGAGATTGTGGAGAAACGAGGTATGCACACAGTTAATTATGACCAGAACTGCATGTTATCATGTTCTTGCGTTTCTAAAAAGGTCAGTATTCTCAGCCCCCGCGGACATGCGCTGAAGCAGACAAATAACTCTGTTCAGGATTGATGAAGTAAAAGTTCAGCATGTGGATCATCACATTCACCCCCACCCCCCGAGGTCAGTTTTGATGTGGTAATTATGAACACGTTGTGTCTTCAGGCTTGACAAATGGACGTCTGCAGGTTCCTGCTGAGGGCCAGAGGTTAAATCATTTTGTTTTCGGTCTGTGTGAAATCTGCTTCAGCTAGATTTAAGTTTTTCTTTTTTTATCCGTGTGTCTTATTTTTTTTCTTTTTTTAAAATAAAAAAATATGGATCTTATAGTTTTGTCACCGTATCTGACAACATTTTTTTTTCAGTGTTAGCACATTGTAATTACATCTGAAATTACATAATTCACAGCATGCGCTGTGTGAGTCTCGCCTGGGGTTTTCTTTGTTGTTTCATTTGCTGGTGTTGAGCCAATGATTGTGTGATTATACAACCAGCAGCACTCTGGCGCACTGGTGGGACTTGCAGTTGCCTGGTTGTTGTTTCAGATGATCACTTTATAACGTGAATAAAGTCCTGACCCCACAAAAGCCATCTTCCTTCTTTTTCTTTTATTTGCCAATGCAATTACTTTGCTTTTGCATTAAAGACTTAAGAGCTTGTTTTATATTTCAGAGCAGCTAAAACCATTAACTATGATTGATGTTTAGCAAATGAAAATTTTGGTTTCAGAGAGCACGTGAGGATGAGTACTTTGTTTTTTTGGTTTACTGTGAGGATTCTGGTCTTGCATTTTTGTGATTTTTGGATTTTGTCTTGTTCAGTTTTTCCTGCCAATCTGACCAGGTTAGGTTCACAGCTGTCACTTTTTTGATTTTCCATGGGTTTTGTCTTGTTTAAGTTTCTTTATTAAATGTTTGAGTTTCCACCACCAAGCCCAGTCTCCTGCAGTTTAGGTCCTCCACCACAAGTTCCTGACAGCACCAGCTGTTCATCATCAAGTTGCTTCTCAAAAAACTGTTTTAAACTGTAAACTAGACAAGACCCTTCATGTTGCTGCCTTATATGTAGCCATAGAGGGGGGCCTCAGTTTGGGTCTGCCTTTGCTGGACCCCAGCCCGGATAAAATACAGGGTTATGTCAGGAAGGGAATCCAGTGTAAAAGTTTCTGCATAACCAAGTGTGCGGACTGGTGAAAGCTGGTTTGTTGTGGTGACCCCTGATGAGATATGCTGAAAGGTGAACAACAACAAACATGTCAAAAACAGAATCAGATGTTTAGAATTTATTTTAGAGACTTTAAAATTTGTATTTTATTTTTGAAGCTTTTGGTGTATCCTTACACATAACAATAAAGATCACTGTCTTTGTCATCCATTCATAACTCGCCGAACCTCTTTTCAGGGTCACAGGGTTACTGGAGCCAACTGTTGGGCGAAGGCATGGTACCCCTGAAAAAGTTGCCATCTCTGTTGCAGGGTCACACGTTAGCACCTAGAGTGAATTTCAGAGTCACAAATTAACTGAAACTTTCGTTTGGACTGTGGGAAGTAGCCAGAGTGCTCTAAGAAAACTGATACGTGGAGAACATGGAAACTCCACACATAAAGGTCTCAATCAAGATTTGAACTAGAGCCTTCTTGATGTGAAGTGAGAACGCTAACCACTGCACCACCATGCAGCCCTACACACCTAGGTTACAGAATATGTTCAAAACTCTACTAATCAAGGTGCGGATGCTCCTAAAGGCTCACTCCAATGAAAAACATGTTTTGTAGCATTTTTCTAATGATAAAAGATATATATAAAATAATTTAAGATTAAAACTGCAATCAAATGATGTTGGATCAGGAGTAAAGGAAACCCTGGGGTTTGAAAAAGCTTGGGTTTGTGATGCAATAACTGCCATGGGCGGGCCAAAGTCTCTCTTCTCCGCTACAATTCTAAACAAACAGACAAATAGATCTATTAACATCTTCATTTTCCTCATCAAACCTGCCATCTGGCTCAAAAATATACGGCTGAAAGCTCTGGTATTGCTCGCCACTTTTTTTTGCCACGCCAATGTTAGCTTGGGCTTGTGAAGAGCTACAACCAAGTGGGAGAGGGTGTAAACAAAGGCATGCTGTGATTTTAACATAGGCTAACTTCCGCACCAAGAACACGCCCACAACCCAAAAGGTGAATTTCTAATGAGCTACAGCTGATGTGCAGAAAATGTGAAACAGGCTTTTTGATTTTGGCTAAAACTGAAAAATCATAATTAAAAGACCACTGGGAATTATTTTAAAATAGAAAGCAACATTTAGTTGGAGTGGGACTTTAATGAATGTACTGACAGAGGAAGGAAAGAAGAGATTTCAAGCGAGAAACCATGTGCTTCTGTCTGGTAAAACTTCTTGGACAGATTTGCACAATTCATCCTTTAGTCATTAGGCCAGAAGTTGTCCTGATATCCTCCAACAAAACTTAACACTAAATTTTTCTTTACAAAGTACGGCAAGTCTGTAAAAACTAGGGATGCCACAATTATCTGTTTAAAACCAAACTGTATGTAACACCATTGAACCAGATCGTGAGGAAAGTGAATGCATTTCTACTGCATTGGTTCTTAAAGTGTGATATTGGGCTAAATTTAAGAAGGAATTGATTATTGTTTATTGCATTAAACAAGGTTTAGTAAAAGCCAACTGAAAGACTTTTTTCATTGTTACTTGCTTATTAGTAAATTAGAAAAATAATTGTACTGAATTTGAAGTTTTTTTTGTTGTTGTTTTGTAATACACAAATCATATATTGAACTGATATGAATCTTGAATAAAGTGTATCACTGCATTCCTAATAAAAACGTAATATACAACTTTTTATTTAGATCTGAATGCACAGTTTGTGTAGGTGAAACTACGAAATGTTTTCTTAGAAAAAGGCAACAACTTGTCAGATACATTTAGATGGTGCTACATGAAAAATAGAATAACTTGATGATGAAAAATCAGTGGCAAAATAAAACAAACATATTTTGTTTAACTATCCACAATCTAAGAAATACTTGTAAAATCTACAGTACAATACTGTGAAATGCCAACATTTACCTATATATTTAGTATTTAAAATCATTAAAGATTCTTGTTGTTTTAATGATAAAAACGTGTTAACAATGTTTCCTTGTGAAATACACAAGTCACAATAAAATAAACACAATTGATCTTCCATTTAAAGAACAATATGGTCAAGTACCACCATCATGGAACATTGTGCTGCTGTAATTAAGTCATTATTTCATGTGAAACTTTTTTTTTAACTATTATTTATAAGCCTTAAGGTTTGGTATGTTCTTTAATATTCTATTCTTACAGTAGCATCATAGCCCAGCAAATGTACACAAAGTTTTATTTAAAACCAAAAGATTGTAATCATGACGTGTATTTGTTTAATTAAGACAGTGTGCCTGCAAAGTTGTTCACATAATGATCATATTTTTACATATTTATTCTGGCAACTACAGCTGCCTGTTTTTTTTCTTGTAAAACCCATGGATTTTTTTTCTACAGTGCACTTGAGTGGTTTTTAATGACAGCACAATTGACAACACAAATCTGCTTCTGAACTATTTTGAACCAAAACTTGGATGGTAAACTAAAGTGTAAGACTTGGAACAAAGTGACCTCTATCTTGTGACCCACATCTCTCTCTCAAGGGGCAGAGGCAGACAACACAGACATGGCAGGCATACAAAAGAGAAAGGTGGAAATTAAGGCAGACTTGAGCTGCTCGTTTAAATAGTTATTTTGGTGTGCAGCACACCTCTGAGGATAAAAAAAATATATCTAAAAAAATCATATAGATTCTGCCTTGAAACTTTTGATTTCTTTTTTATAAATGAAGACTTTCTATTTTGCTTTAACCACACGTTTTCTTTGTCTTTATCTGACACTTACATAGTAGAAATGTCAGATCAGTGAAAAAAAAAAAAAAAGCTGAGCCAAAACCAGTAAAAGAGTGAGATGTATTGCTGGGAGGACATGCAAACCTGGAATGGTCAGGAGCTGGACTTTGTCCGTCCACCTGTCACTTTCTCACACCCTCTCTGGCTCTGACAGGACATGGCAATTGCAGCCAGTGACGGATGACTAATCTATCCGTGGTAATGAATGAGACACCACCCCTTGAATGCCAAAAGGTTGTTGGTGTATGAGGGGTGGCTTTAGTGTGGATGGCACGCACGTCTGTGCCAACCAAATGAAGGGATTTCCTGCCGTGCGATAGTGCGCAAGACAGATTGGAGGAGACAGAACATTTGCAAAGGTTTTAATGATGGAGACCTGCGATGTGCAGGTGGAAAAGGAGAAGGCATTATGTATGATGATGATGATGATGAGGGTGATGATGTGCTGCTGTCTGAGCGGCGTGGGGAGCTCTGTTCCTGCGCCCATCAGTTCTTCTTGATTGTCGAGTAGCTCGGACGTGTCTTATCTTCTCCTCTTCATGCGCAGGCGTGATCCAATCTGAGCCCCTCATAAAAAAAGAAGAAGAAGAAGAAGAAGGAAAAGAAGCTGTTCCCATCAGAACTGCGCGTGGCGTGCGTTGCTCATCGCTCTGGGCTCAAACCTATGCTGACATTTTTTGGAGCGGCCACATCCATTTTGCTCCGTCACTAAAACAGTGGAGATGCAGAGCTGCTGGCGAGCTGATCTCTCCGGGAAGCACCGTCCAACCTGTGGATAGTGCGGAGCGCGTCCGTGGCCACCGGCCGGCCGCCGCTGTCTGGGACGCTCTGTCTCCAGAGCCGCGTCGGCGTCAGATCCCTCGTGTTCCGTTTGAGCTAAGCTGTGTGCAGGTATTCAGTTTATGAATGGCACTGACATGGAGGAAATACCGTTTCAGAAAGTCAAAACCAGGAGGAAGAGAAGTCACTGTCCACCGGGCGTACCTCTGACTACCATCGCGTGCGAGGACGAGTTCGACTGCAAGGAACTCGAGTCTCTCTTCCAGAACTACAACCTTAAACTGGAGCAGACTTCTACTCTCAAAGCCTTGGCGGTCCTCATCTTCATGTCCTTCACGCTGGCCGTGGTGGAGTTACTGTCCGGCCCCAGCCTTACCATCTCTAAGGGGTCCCACCCGGTCCACTGTGTCATCTTCCTCTCTCTTTTCATCGTAACTAATGTCAAGTATCTACAAGTGACTCAGCTCCAGCAGATCGTTAACCTCACACTACTCTTCGGCTTCACTTTCTCTTTCCTGTGCTGCCCCTTCTCGCTGGGGGCGATGGGGATGGAGCCCCCGACCTCCCCGGAGCAGGGCGTGTGGCAGCTCATCCTGGTCACCTTCGTCGCCTACGCTCTTTTGCCTGTGCGGACGCTCTTGGCTGTGGTATTTGGACTGATGGTTTCCATCTCGCACCTAATTGTGACCGCCACTTCTGTCACAGTGAAAACACAGAAACTATGGAGAACGGTACGTATTGTTACGCAGTGATCAGCCCCGGAATAATGGTTTGTTTTGCATTTGTACGCACTGGCACAGGCACACAACACTGACTTAATTTCAGCACCGAGGACAGCTCCCTGCTGTGGCGACTTTCGAAGTCTTTGCTCTGCCAACTAGCTGCTCTGCTTCCTAAACAGACAAAAGCATCTGAGGATCAAACACAACCATCAACCACTGGGCATATTTTTAGATAAAAAAAAAAAAAAAAATTTTAGACACAGTTCATTTAGTTTTCTCTCCAGCCTCCTTCCAAAGTAGAAGATAACGCTTGCACATAAAGTATTTTGGAGTTTCTATTGGTAGTGAGCTAGGCCACAACGATTTCCAAATTCAAAGAAAGGAAGTAGGGCAGACTTCAGGGACTCACAGGAGGCAGATACACCATCCTATATGATTCAGATGTGGGAAAAGAGGGCAAAAATGTGCACTTTCTTACAATGGTGTACCACTTTCCGCACATTGTTTACACAGATTCCTGACTGTCATCCGCTGTCAGGAACTGAGTATTAAACTGCAAGCCCATTTTAATCGATCCAACATGCCTTCAACAGGGTGACAGGAGCTCTAAGATGACGCTATAGCCTCGTGAAGGACAGCATTAGTTGGACAACCAGAGATAGCTAATCCATTAAGCTTAGAGATGAGCTGCGAGGCATGACCCCACACATCCTGGTCCTGAACCAATCACCCACATTGGCGCTCCCAGATTTTAAAACACATTTTGTTCAAATAAAACACAAAACACAAAAAGTCAAATAAATGAAATAAGTGCAGTGAGGGTATTGATGTAAAAACTTACAGATTTGGTATAAAAGCTTCTACTTCAAACTGTTAGTGTTTTATGCATGCCTTCCATGAATATGACACTTTCATCTTATTAGTTAAGAGCAAGAGTTGATTTTTCAAAACCAATTGACTCTGACATTTTTAAACTCTGTGTCAGCAGGTTATTTTTTTTTCCTGCAAGAGAATCCATTATTTACTTTTGCGCTAGATATTAAATGGAGTGAAAATTTTGGTCGTGATCACAGGACCGTGACTGCTTCATCAGTCAGGATCAGGCGGCCTCGCTCCAGTAAAGGGAAGCTGTGTCCTGCACAAGGTTAGGAGGATTCGTGCTGCTGCAGCTGTTGTTTTCAGAGAACAGAAAACCTATTTTCTAAAGATTCATTGACAGAAACGGTACACCACCTAATTAAAACAATTAGAGCTTGCTCCTCATGTAATTGTATGCAATAAAACCAGCTTCATTAATTTCTTTGCAGCCAGAAAATAATTATGTCCCCTATTCTTCTGTCTGTGATGATTTTGGGAAAGTCTATCTGCTGTTCAGTCTTTGGGCTTGAACTGTAGCAGTCAATCAATGTGTCAAATATTTAATTTGATTTGTTTTTTACATTTTCACAAGGCCTTTGCCACCAAACTTCCTTGCAGAAAGTTTTTCCTTTTTTGTCCAGCAATTATATTTTAAATATAAGTATTGTATACTAATTCCGATTACAATTTAATTTTAAAGAACTGGGAGTTTTGTCCACTTGGTAAACTGATTGAAATAAAAACGGCAAACATGACTTTCTAAATAACTGCTTTTCCCCCTAACACCTGCTCTTGATTCTGTACATAAAAAGTGTACCAAAGAATTGGGGAAATTTTGTGAACTTTTTTCCTCTTTTTTTTCCAGTTGGTTGCCAACACAGTTCTGTTCACCAGTGTCAACCTGTCAGGCCTGTTTGTGCGCATTCTGACAGAGCGAGCCCAGAGGAAAGCTTTCCTGCAGGCCCGCAACTGCATCGAAGAGAGACTTCGTATGGAAGACGAGAACGAGAAACAGGTATCAGCACCTGTATTTTTTCTGAACTACAAGCTGCAGCACATACGTAACTCATTTCAACACTGAATTATTTTAGTCTATCACTTTTTTTATTGCCACAAACACCTCATCTGCTGATAACGTTTATATTTTTTCCAGTGTATAAATTGTACCTCTGTTTTTTACCTTCCTTTTTCATTTTTTTTTTTTTTTTTTGCACACGTGTACACTCAGGAGCGCCTGCTAATGAGTCTGTTACCCAGGAACGTAGCCATGGAGATGAAAGAGGATTTCCTGAAGCCACCTGAAAGGATCTTTCACAAAATCTACATCCAGCGTCATGACAATGTCAGGTAGGACTCCATCATGCAAACATAACATTAAAACTTTCCTACAATGCAGGCTGGCACTAATATAGTCTGGAGAAATAACATTATTCCTGTGAGGAAATATCTATATGAAACCACAGAATAAACACTGTCTCAGCTCATTAAAGTGCTCACAAGAAACATTTGAATTAATTGACCAAGCATGTCCTTCGGAAGGAACACTGAGGGCTATAAAAAGTATTGTGATCTGACCCAACTGTGTCTTAAAACATCAACAGCCCCCCAGACTGCTGAGGCAGAAACACTGAGTTTCTTTCTGAGCAAAAGGTTTTCACATCAAATTTTTGAAAGAGACTTTAGAACATTTGTCTTTTCTGCGATGGTAGGACATTTTTGGGGGATTTTTGCAACAGAGGAGGCAGCGACACTTCAATGTTGAATGTGTTGCTCAGTTATCAGGTGTTTTCTCAGTAATTCACATATTCAGTTTTGCTCATATGAACATGAAGTATGGTTATTATATTGCAAAAACAAGGCTTATTCAAATTTTCTACAATATATTCTGAAGAAAAAAGAAAGAAAAACAAACATTTTCCTTCAAAATAAAAATGTGCACAACATTAACAACTCTTAATGTTGCATTTGTCTTTCCAAGTCTCAATTTTTTCTGGTGTGCAGTGTTTCTATTTCTTCTGAGTCTTGTAGATAGAGTGCTTGTTGTTTGACCATCAACCCTTTACTAAAAAAAAAAAAAAAAAAGAGTTTCCAGTATGTTTGAAAGGAAGAAAAACAAAACAGGGCAATCACAGCTCCATTGTCTGCACCAGACATAGTTTCTTTATTCCCCATCCTCTTTCTGCTCCTCCTGTGTGATTTGGTTTTCAAGTCTGGCCTTTTGGCTCCAGCTTTTCCTCTTTTTTTGTCTTATCTTCTGCTCCTCCTTCTTGCCTTGGTGCTTTTCAAAGCAGCAGGGAGTTTTGAGAAGCAGAGTTTGCTCAGCTCCAGGATTAAGTTGCTACAGGGGATTAAATGCAATGGAGACTAAATTGTCATTGCGTAACGCTCTATGTGTGAGCTTGTTGGCTTGTAGGTGCACACTTGGGTTAAATCTCAGTGGCGTTCTGGTGATTGTTTTTTGTGCATTCAAACATTTGGACTCCAGGATCCTCTCAGTGGAGATGATTGGCAAACAGGGTTAATGGGTATGACTTATGGTTGGATGGCAATTAAAAAACTGATTGTGCAATTTAAACTCTTAACTTTCTGCATGTTTACCAGAGAGGTATCATTGTTAGAAGGTCTTTCGTCTTTGTTTTGTCTCTACGTTTTTGTCCTGCAACCATGCACATGAAATCAAAAGGGTTTAGTGTCACCTCAAAAAATTCTAAATCAATTGTAAATTATTTGTTGGTTTATTATTTTAATTAAATCAATATTGAATTTATTTAACAATTTCCTTTTAAACTGTTTTTCCCCATGAAAAACTCTTTTCTCATACAATAAGGTTGACATTTTTTATACCCCATGGCAAATTTTAAACATGTTTCTTTTGACTGAAATGTAAAGAAAAGCTGATAATCTATTTGTTTCACATTGATGCTTATTGTAGAGTGTGATATTATATTCCTAGGAGAAGCTTGTGTCTTTTCCAATCAAGACAAAACATACTGTTTGAATAAAAGTTATTTTAAATCAACATTTTCTGAGGTTATGAATGATTTTGGGATTAACTTGTGGTATAAACCCAACAAAAGTGGAATAAATAAACTGGAACGGGATGGGAAAAAAAACAATATCAGTTTTATAACACTTAAATAGAAACATTTTTAAGTAAAAAACCCATTTGATTTAGATGTATTTTTTTTAATCCAACCCCAACAGTAAATGCACAGAAATGAACAGCTCAGCACCCACAAATCCACTTCATCATCCAGAAATATTAGTTTTTAGCTCACGAGTAAAGATCAAGCCTTGAAACAGTTAAAGTTATTTCAGGGATGACCCACTTGGAGTATTGACAGAAGGTCTGGGTGTCTTTATAGATGCTCATTCATGCTGAAGGAGTTGCAAGTTAACAGTCCAAAAATTATTTGTAAGCACATTGCACACGTATTGACTTGGCATCAGCACATTCGCAGCCCACGCTGCTTCCCCGGAAGGGCTCATCTCAAGTTAACCCTTGAGCTGGCACATTTGCTGCTGTCTTGGGCTTGTGATTGAATTGACATCACATTTGCCAGAGTAGCAGTATCTCCAGAGAGGGAGAAAAGAAATTAGCATAACTGGGGAAATAATAACTCTCTTCACATAATTGCCACTAAGGAGGAAATGATGAGAGAGTGAGGGAGAGCAGGAGGGAGTGTGTGTGGGAGGAAGATTTGTAAAGTTACATTCACCACATGATTAGGTTTTTATCTGTTCTGTTCCACTGAATTTCAGCGCTACTGTAAATTATACAAGTTTACTAAAAGGAAGCAAAGTCTCTGAAGCTGGAAGGATGTTTTGACCACATTTGTCAAGATGTACTTTAACAAGTTTATCGTTTTAGTGTCAAAAAAAGTATTGCTAAACACTTTGAACGCCAACGCTTAAATGAAATTCAAAAGCCAAAAACTTTATGTCCCTTTTTAGACTGTTTGAGGAAATGTTGACCTTTGGGTATAAACTGTTTTTGTTAAACAAAACAGGAAATTTGTGATTTTGTGCTCTTAAAGACCCACTCCTATGAAAATTGTGTTTTTGGTGTTTTTAAAACGTTTTTTTTGGCATTACTTTGATTATGGAGTACATATAAAAACAAATTTAACATAAAAATTGAATTTCTGAGTATTTCTTTATTAAATTGTTGTGAATCAGGAGCAGACAAAAAATGACTTTTGAAAAAGAGCTCATTTGTGACATAGAAAATACAATGAGTGGGCCACAAGCTCCCTGCTCTGCTCCATTATTATACATCCACTTGCAGACGACTCGATCCATGCACATCTTTGTTTTCCTTGTCCGAGCTGGCCTCTGGTTCAAGACTGTACGACCAGATAGCTCCAACATTGCTCGCCATTTTTGCTGTACCGGTAATGTTAGGTTGGGATTGTGAGGGGCTGTAAGCTAGCTGGAGAGAGTGTAAACACATGGGCGATGGGAAGTAGGGGGCAGCCTTGCTTCATGTCAGCACTCCCACCCACAACTCAAAAGGCAAATTTCTAATAAACTCCTGCCGCTCTGCAGAAACTATGTCATAGAAAGTGCTTTTTGACAGGCTTTTTGATTTTGGCTAAAAATTGCATAATTGTGATTTAAAAACCACCGGGAAATCTTTTAAAATAGATCAAGAGATGATTAGAGTGGGACATTAAGTTCAGTTATTCAAAAATGTGTTAAATATAAGGCATCTAAAAGGAAAAACACCCAATACTGTTAAGTTGAGAATATTTTTTACGAACAAAATCAAATTTTTAATATTTACTTTTTGTTACCTATATTTTGTTTTATGTATGTGGCAACTAAGAAAAACAAAAATTACAAAAATATGAAACTTAGCAATTTTTAAATCCAAACTCTTTAAAATACGAGCCTTAGATAATTTCTACAATCTACACTGTCCACAAAGATCTAAAATTGTCAGCAGGAAATGTCTGTGAGAAAACATAAGGAAGACAGCTGGCCAACATCACACCACAGAGACGTAGCGATCAGACAGCCTTCGGCAGACCCTGCTTTCCTGAGCTTTCTTCAAAAGCAAGGCTCTGAAATATGTAGGATTGACATTTAGAAGTCGTGAGCAAAATTTGGTCTCTTAAAATAACCTGTTAAGATTAATCTTTCCTTCCGTCTTTGCAGTAGTTCAGTTCCACACTGACGTCTGTAATATATAAGTACAAATGTAGGTTTTCTTGTTTAAAGCTGTTAAGATTAAAATGAAAATTCAAAAGAAAACTACTTGCATGTAAAATACTCTTACTTTTCTTTTGGGAGTTGCAGGGTTTTAAGGTATCAAATAACTAAAGTGGAAGAATAGCACTCAGATGCTTGATCATTGAACCACATTTAAAAAAAAAAAAGAATTTTGATTGATAATTATACTGTTTTTCAGTTTTCTTTACAGTATTATTCTGACTGTTATTAAAAAAGCTTAACACCACCGCTAAGTGCTAATGTCTTCGGAGAGTTTTAGTGAGTACAGGTTGAGGTGTTTACGGAAACGTGGTAATAAAGTTTTAAATCACTGTCATCCACAGATAGCAGACAGTTGAAATATTTAACACGAATGGAATTACCGTTCCTCACGACGGTGACATCTGCGAGAGAACAAAGTGACATTTAGCAGCTCTCTCTTAGAGATCCAGCACTCTGTCACTCTGTGAAAACTCACATGATAGCAACAGTCTGCCATCAGAACAAGACCTGGACACGTGCGACTTGTTCGGGACAGTTCGATGACTAATCTCTTTCACACCATCCGCGGCTACCAGCATTCGTGTTAAATCTTTTGTGAGAAAAGTTTCTTTTCTGTCTGAATGCAGGGTTGAAATATATAAACATTTGTAAAAGAAATTAACATGGAACAAACCTGGAGAATATAACAAATCTCTCAGAAGTGATATATTTTGTCTAGTAACTCTAAAAATTGAGTTTTTTTGTATCAATAGACTGAAATTTTCACAAAAACCTAAGTAAAAAACGTTTCTGTGCATAAATAGAGTACATCTATCTTGTTATTAGATATGAAAACAATCTTGGAGCTTCACATTTTTGTTTAAAAACTCTCTCCGATTATCTTTTGATGTATTTTAAAAGCGTTCCCAATGGTCTTCTAATTATGGTTTAGTAGTTAGAAAATTAGAAATTTGCCTCTGAATTGTGGACGGGACCACTGGTGTGGAGCAACCCTGCTCCCCTTCCCCTTCAATCCATCTCTCTCACTGCAAAATTTTGGGGTAAAAAAATGAAAGCTAACATCTACAGTGGGTACGGAAAGTATTCAGACCCCTTTATATTGTTCAATCTTTGTTATATTGCAACCATTTGCTAAAATCCTTTAAGTTCATTTTACCTTATTAATATACACACAGCACCCCATATTGACAAAAAACACAGAATTTTTGACATTTTTGCAGATTTATTAAAAAAGAAAAACTGAAATATCACATGGTCTTAAGTATTCAGACCATTTGTGTGACATTCATATATTGAACTCAGGTGCTGTCCATTTCTTCTGACCATCCTTGAGATGGTTCTACACTTTCATTTGAGTCCAGCTGTGTTTGATTCTACTGATTGGACTTGATTAGGAAAGCCACACACCTGTCTATATAAGACCTTACAGCTCACAGTCCACATCAGAACAAATGAGAATCATGAGGTCAAAGGAACTGCCAGAAGAGCTCAGAGACAGAATTTGGACAAGGCCCAGATCTGGCCATGGTTTAAAAAAATATCTGCTGCACTTAAGGTTCCTAAGAGCACAGTGGCCTCCATAATCCTTTAATGGAAGATGTTCAGGATGATGTTCGGGACCCTTCCTAGAGCTGGCCGTCCGGCCAAACTGAGCTATCGGGGGAGAAGAGCTTTGGTGAGAGAGGTAAAGAAGAACCCAAAGATCACTGTGGCTGAGCTCCAGAGATGCAGTCGGGAGATGGTAGAAAGTTGTAGAAAGTCAACCATCACCTCAGCCCTCCACCAGTCTGGGCTTTATGGCAGAGTGGCCCGACGGAAGCCTCTCATCAGTGCAAGACACATGAAAGCCCGAATGGAGTTTTCTAAAAAACACCTGAAGGTTTCCAAGATTCTCTGGTCTGATGAGACCAAGATTGAACTTTTTGGCCTTAATTCTGAGCGGTATGTGTGGAGAAAAGCAGCCACAGCTCATCACCTGTCCAATACAGTCCCAACAGTGAAGCATGGTGGTGGCAGCATCACGCTGTGGGGGTGTTTTTCAGCTGCAGGGACAGCCGACTGGTTGCAATGGAGGGAAAAATGAATGCGGCCAAGTACAGGCATATCCTGGACAAAAACCTTCTCCAGAGTGCTCAGGACTTCAGACTGGGCGGAAGGTTCACCTTCCAGCAAGTCAATGACCCTAAGCACACAACTAAAATAACCAAGGAGTGGCTTCACAACAACTCTGTGACAGTTCTTGAATGGCCCAGCCACAGAACTGACTTAAACCCAATTGAGCATCTCTGGAGAGACCTGAAAATGGCTGTCCACCAACGTTTACCATCCAACCTGATAGAACCGGAGAGGATCTGTAAGGAGGAATGGCAGAGGATCCTCAAATCCAGGTGTGAAAAACGTGCTGCATCTTTCCCAAAGAGACTCGTGGGTGTATTCGATCAAAAGGGTGCTGGACCATAGGATATTTCAGTTTTTCTTTTTTTATTAAATCTGCAAAAATGTTGTGTTTTTTGTCAATATGGGGTGCTTTGTGTACATTAATGAGGAAAAAAAATGAACTTAAATTATTTCAGCAAATGACTGCAAAATAACAAAGATTGAAAAATTTAAAGGGGTCTGAATACTTTCCGTACCCGCTGTATATATCTCTTCTCAGAATTGCAACTCGCTGCAGCGCGCAGGTGTAGATTCTCCATCATCTCTCTACTTCTCATGCACACCTGAGCATTAGTGGGTGGAGTGGAGAGCTTGTGGCCTCCCCTACTTCAAACTGTATTATTTTGTCTGCTCTAAATTCACAACTATTTGAATAAAGACATACTTAGAAATGCAATTTTGAGCTTAATTTTCTTGTGTCCTCCATCATCAGAGAAATGCTACAAGAACCTGTTAAAAAAAACAAACATAATTTCAATCGGAGTGGGTCTTTAAAAATGACACAACTCACAATTGCTTATACAAAAAATGTATAAACGAAATGTACATTTTAGCAAAGAAGTATTCAAATTGTCTCTGTTGGGTTCTTCTTTTGTTGTTAATTTTTCTGAACTGAAAACTTGTCAAAAGTGGTCGCATCAGCCTCCGTCCAGTATTCCTGATTCATATCGGCCTTGTACAAAAAAGCAGAGTCAAGGCAGAACCTGAGAGATGCTGGCATGCGCATATCAAAGATGGAACAGATAAAGTGCCGCATGTTTTTATTATTGCCCAAGCTGGTAAACAGCTTCCTAAAAGAGTGCAGAGGACCAGTTTTCAGCATCCATCAGCATACACATCAATAAAAGAACAATAGTTGACGTCATCCTCTGATAAGATCAGCAGTGCTTGTTTTTCATCATTTCAGCTTTGATAAAACCCAAAGACCAAGGATGTACATGTGCTGGTTTTCTTAAGCAGCAGAGGCTTTTTAGTATCAGTTCAGGCCCCGTCAGTCGTATGTGTAGCCTGTCATTAGGGAACACTCGTTCACCTGGAGATCATGACAGCACCTTGATGGTTGCATTACGTCTCAGAATGGCTCCTCTGCAGTTCCTAACAGGACATGTCTCTGAAGCCCATGAGAATACTCCTGCTGCTATTTTGAGTTGCTCTTCTTGACTGTGCTGCAAATCAGTCAGAGAATGAAGCAGCTTTTTCATTGCCTTCTCTTATGCTTCTTTTTTTCCACCAGCTAGTCATTTTTAATGTCCCACTCCAATGAAAATTGTGTTTTTAACAGGTTCTTGTAGCATTTTCCTCATGATGGAGGATAAATATAAAAAGATAAAGCTTAAGATAGCCTTTCTGAGTTGTGTTTTTTTTTTTCAAATCATTGTGAATCAGGAGCAGACAAAACATTGAGTTGGAAAAAGCTTGTGACATAGGTGCCACTGCTCCGCTCCATTTGGATGCATCCACTTGCAAACAGGTTAGGGTTGTGAGGGGCTGTAAGGTAACGGGGTGATTGGAAATGGGGACAGGCTTTCTCTACGCCAACAGTTCCACCCACATAGAGGCGAATTTCTAATGAACTCTTGCCGCTCTGCAGAAACTATGTCCAAGAAAACGCCACAGGTTTTTAGATTTTGGCTAAAAATGGCATAAACATAATTAAAAGATGAGTTCTCAATCAAGATAAAAAAAATTTGAATTGGAACTTTAAGCTTCATTAAGCTTTGCATTTTGTCTAAAAGGATCTCGCAATTAACTAAATAAATGATTGTGACAAAAACGCTCTAGCTAATCAGATAAGAAGCTCAATGATTGTTTTTTTTTAACACTGTTCTCCTAGAGAAATCTGACCCAACTCTCTTCTCTCTTACAGTATCTTGTTTGCAGACATCGTTGGTTTCACCAGCCTGGCCTCTCAGTGCACAGCGCAGGAACTCGTTAAGCTTTTAAATGAGCTTTTTGGAAAGTTTGATGAGCTCGCCACGGTGAGTCTGTTTCTCTTCATATCCCTCAATTACAGCCACTGTTAGCATTCAAGGCGTCTCTCGTTGCACTGCTTAGTGCAAACTCTGACACAAGAGGAATGTATGTGTCTGTGTGTGTGGCATTGCTTGCTTATAGTTTCAGAATTACGTCAGTGAATATTGGAAGCCCATATGATGCCTAATATGATTATCTAGCTCTTCATTTGAGGAAGAGTTGACAGAGCTCTTTAATCTGTGCCAGATTTACCCACAGCTAAACCTCGCCTCCTCTCTTGTTGTGTGAATGAGCCGGGCGAAGGGATTGCAGAGTTGTACTCATCCCCAGTTGCTCTTGGTATGCTCGTGAAAAAGATTTCAGCTCTCCCATCTGTCAATATTTCTCTCCGCATGACTTCAGGGCTGAAAGCCGCTCAGCTTCCACTGTGAGTTTTGCTGCTGTAGTTAATCTATTTGCTTTCTAATGTGGCAATTTCAGCGCCAGTGTTACAAAAACAGCATATTATAATTGATTTACCGTATTCAAGTTTTTGGCCCTTTTATAGTTGTGATGTACAAAAAAAAAAAAAAACAACAGTACATACATTTTCATTGAAAAATAAACTTTTTTGTTTAAACACAGAAACATTATTGTTAAACCAGTCAACATTTACAACCAAAAATACTGAAAAATGATAGCAGATCAATTCATAAGATTTATAAAACAGATCTGAGTGAACTATTATAGTATAAAATTTGTCAATAACTTTCTAGAATTTCTTTGCTTGTGCACACAGACAGAATGTGTTCTTTCAAGTGTAGGGATTGTTTTGTGCACGCACCAATGGCTTTTATGAACTACGGTAAAGAAAATCGATAGGACCTAAAACAGCTTAAAAACCATGTGCCAAAGCCTGAGTCCAAGAGACAACAAGCTAGATGCTCTGATACGTGTGTTTTAAGATTTTCAAAATTCTTTGCTCCTACTGAATTGTGAAAATGTATCACAAAGATGCAGACTTCCTTCATGAAAACCAAGGCATTACATTTTATCATTTTATGGTCTCAAAACAAGATTTATAGACCCACTCTGATCATCTTTTGATCTATTTTCAAAGGATTCGCAGTGGTCTTTTAATCATGATTTAGTCATTTTTTGCAAAAAAAAGCCTGTGTTGTTTTCTAGGATGCATTTCTGCAGAGTGGCAGTAGTTCATCAGATATTCTCTCTGAGTTGTGGGCGACAATGTCAGTTTTAGACCTACTGTTAGAGTAAGTTCCTCGTTTCCCATCAACCATCTGTCTACACTCTCTCCCTCTATCTTAAAGCCCCTCACACTCACAACCTAACATTACTGCTGCAATAAAAAAGGCAAGACATATTGGAGCCATCCAGTCGTGCAGTTTTGAGCCAGTTCAGACGAGTAAAACAAAGACCTACATGGATTTGTTTGTCTGCAAGTGGATTCATCCGATTGGAGCAGGGAGCTTGTGGCTTGCCACATTAGGTCTTACGTCACATCTGCAAACTTTTTCCAATTGCATTTTTTACCAGCTCCTAATTTTAAAACGATTTGAATAAAGAAATACTCAGAGAGGAATTTTAAGCTTAGCTTTCTTTATATTTGTCCATTATTGTCAGAAAAATGCTACAAGAACCTATTAAAAACACCAAAAGCACTAGAGTGGGTCTTTATGATTTTGTAACGGCTGACAGATGGACTGATTACATGAGAAGGGACTGTTTGTTTGTTTTTTAGAATGAGCAGAAAATAATCTTATGATCAGATCCTAATAAAAGAACTTTTTTACTATGCATTTTCCCTTATTATAATTTATTTTTTGAGTCACTTGAATAGGTAAACCTAGAGATTCTAGTAATAGTGAAGGGACTAGAGGTCATAACATCTACACACTGCAGCATGGGTCACTTTTAAATCTTCCAGGTATGTTCAGACTCTCCTCCACTGTGTCTTTAAATTCCTGATCCACTTGAAAAAGCTTTAACTAGATCGCTAAATGTGCCGTGAAGCGTTGCTTGGTTTTTCAGGACATTTAGGGGTGCAGAAGTTGCAATTTTCTTTTTTTTTTTTTTTTTGCTAAACCCGACTGGCAGGGATATATTAGCATTGACATGAGACTCTTGAGCCTTAACAAGAACAGGCACCTGATATTTCTTTTCAAGTTTAAGGTTGTTAACAAATATTATAATTAAGGTGAAAGGGATTTCAACCATAAAAAAAAAGTATGTTTTTCTTTCTGAATTTGACTTCCATATCATTGTTTGTAGCACATCCCCATCCACGTGTTTTCTGGCTTGCATTACTTACAGTAGGAACACGCCCTTGTCAAATCCACAAATCCACAACAGGATTACAACTAACCTTTTTTGCTTCTACAGAAGGTTTCACTTAACCCTGTCGGGAGCTTCTATTTTTAACCTGTTTGTTTACAGGCTCAAATTTAGTACTAAGTAACGAAGAATAATACCACTTATTGGCTTGTTTTTCTGGTGCAGCTAATATTTCTCCTTAAACCCAAGCTCAACATTATCGTCAACGTGTGTCTTAATGTCATCGACCTTATGTTAAATGCTTGCTTGGAGCCTAATCATAATTTAAAAGGTCATCCCCAGTTCTGAAACCGGTCATCAAATGTTCCACTCTTGCCCTGACCCAAAGCCCACTCGTTCGGATTCACTTTGGCAGGTAGGGGCAACGCCAGTGATTCATGGCTGTGGTCATTGTGGGCACGAAGGCTCCCTTTCGCCCCATACGCAGCGCGAGTGGTGCCACATGGCCACTGGGCATCATCTCATTATACCATTCCAGCACCATCCCCACACCACCTGTCCACTCTTTGGACTTGTCAGGCTGCATGGGAAGAGGGCCAGGAACACAGTGTTCTCCAAAAGTGCTGTTGATTTAGCAGACCAAGACTCCTCGCTTTTTCTCTCGTTAAATTTTTTAACAAGAATAAATGTGAACCATGCCTTTTCTGCAGGCTTTCTCACTCTGTCTCCCTTCCTTTTTAAAACACAGACGCACATTTCTAAATGGACTCGATGTTAGTCTATAAATGGAATCTGGAATCAGGCTGTTTGTGGATTACCTAAGGCTTCACGCTATCTTTTCTTTAGGGCTTAAGGGCCACAGGGGAATGTAAGTTTATTACTGATTCATCACACCAGCTCTTACCTGTGTGAGACTGTCAGCTTTATATCGCTCTACTAGGCAGGTAACCTCTGTTTTTTATTATTCCACCTTCCACCAAAGCCTGATTTGACATGTTTTTATTATGTCAGTGACATCTGGCCTGAAGGGAAGGTAATTTAGGTTAATAAACCTTTTTGTTTAAGTTATATGAAAGAACCCTAATCAGAAGAATTGTATGTATTATTTATTTTATAAAAATATCCCATAATTTATACCCTTAGTTTTCCCAGCAAGAATGTGTTGTTACTGTGCCAGAACAGGCACAGGCAGTTGTGTTGTATGAGAAAATAAAAGTTGACTATAAATAAGCAAAATTTAAGACACAAGTGTTGAATGGCCTGCAGGCGCTACCTCCCTCTTTTTGAACCGCTCTCACTGGCTAAGAGGCTGCTACACACCCCTCACTGCCCCTGCCACCATGGTCTGAGCTGCATGTGACAAAATCATTAAAAAAGTTTATTTTCAAAAGGACAGCATTTCTCATGGTTTTATCTCTGTAGCAACCATTTTATTATTTGGTTACTTGGGGGTGACGGACATGTCTGTCATTTTTAGAAGAGTGGGCAAAAGTATACTTTTGGAATTCCTTAGCAACGGATGTTTTTTTTAACCACGCCCACATTTCTAATATGTTCGTATCGTGTGTCATATCAATTTGTTCAACGTGAGCTAAGGATTCTTGTATTACTTTTCCACAATATTCTGATTAAAAAAAAGTATGAGCAACAAAGTAAACGCCACTTTTGCAAGCTTGCCACGCCACCGCCGTTCAAAATCTACAATCTAATTCCAACGTTTTTTTCCCAAGTATCTTTTCAAAGATGCTTGATGAGTTTAGAGGCGATACATTAAAATTTGTAGAAGGTATTAAAGCAGATTTTGTTAGAAAAATGAAGATCTCTTCCCAATTTCAAAGGTCAACGAAACAACGATTGTGGGTGTAGACTTTACCTGGTGGCCTGTGTGTGAAATTTTATGAAAATTTTGGTCCTATTCAGTTTTTGACAGTTTCTTCTTCTCCAATGTCATCTTATTTTCCTTTTTAATTTTTTTTACATGCATTGCAAAATTCATTTTCACGAGGTGTGGACAAATTTTGGTGAGTTTTTCAGAATGTGGCAGGGGCAAAATTGTCACTCAAAAGCACAGTAAGAAGGAAGAACTACGAAAAAAATACAGCACTTTGTGCTTGAATAGTTTGAGATACTAAAAAAAACTAATCCAAATCTCTGTAGGTTATAAGCTAATTTTTTGTTAGCAAAAAATGAAGAGAAAAGAATTCACTCAGCTGACTTTAAAACAATTTTGTTGGCCTCGTACAATTCTTTGTTTGGCTAAAGAATAAGTCAAATGAATTCGATCCAACAGGCTGAGAAAAAGCTCAAAAAATGCACGTCAACACATGTGGATGTCACATGTTCTTTCTGTTCTTGAGAGGTGAAATAACAGGAAGATTACTTTTACAAAGACTGTTTATGCTTCTATTGCAAAGCAGATAAGTGGGAGAGAATTTGTGGAGATGCTGAGAACGACATGTTAGCACATTTGAATCTGCAGTTGTTATATTAGCAATGAGGCGTTCTAACTGTTGCACTGGCTTAAAGGAAAAAAGACATCCAAGAACAAATGCAGCATTTAATAAGCCAATGTACCAAGTAAGCTCATCTATTGCAGGTTTTTTTTTTGCTTTATGGAGTTACATTTTTGAGCATTTGGGGTAAAGTTTTTAAAAATCCTATGAAAATATTAGTGACTTGATAAAAATGTGCCCCAATAGTCCCATCTAATAAGTAAATGTTTGAACACTGTCATGTGATAGAGCTTTTTTGATCTGCCAGAATAGGATCAAATTCTGGGTCAAATATATGAAGAAAGGAGCTGGATGTAGATGATTTTAAAGACATATAAACTTGTGCATATCTTATTTGCAATGGTACAAATGGTAGTCCTCCAAACAATGTTGGAGTACGAGCCATAATTGATTTCATTTATGCTTTAAGGATTCCTTCCAACAGCTGAGTGATCTGCTTGAAAGCAGCCTCATATTTCTTGTTTATTAATTTTATTGTCAATTTAATTGACGACTTTAATAATTCATCGTAGCTCTACCAAGTGAGTTTGTTTTCACTTATAAATATCAGAACAAAAGTTCATGCAATATTATGCTTAAACAAGGCAGGGATCCCATTCAAGATTCCATACTGTTGGAAAATTGTGAGCTCTCGTCTAAGCCATGAGTTTAGGTTAAGAAGTTATCCAGAATGTGTGAAAACAGTCATTAAGCTGAAAATAAAAATGGCAAACGCTGAAAAGATGTCTGTGTATTTATATAAAAATGTGTGTACAATGGAGTTCTAAAAAATGGATTTTACACTAAATCTATTAGAGGAAATCCTGAAACTGTATCGCTGCCCACATTTGACTTATTGTAGCTGTAAAATTAAAACTCTAGACTGGTTGTAAAATTGTTGTGTTGGGGTTTATATGTTGTAGAAAAGGAAAACAAGAAACACAAATTCTACTGTTTTTGTCAAGAACAGCTTACAAGAAAAGAGCAAAAGTGAGGTCATTTGCACACATTGTCCAAAGTCACCTTCTTTCTGTGATTTTTAAATTCTAAACAATGTGTTGTACCCATGGCTTCTTTAAGGAATGTGACCTATTATTATGAAAGTGGTCTTTTATTTAGGATTATGCCTTTTTTTAGCCAAAATCTTTTTGCCTCTGAGTTGTGGGTGGGACCGTTGGGGCAGAGCAACCCCGCCCCCATTTCCACTCAGCTTTGCTGAGGGTTCAGAGCAGGGGCTTGTGGCCTGCCTAGAATATAACATTCAGAAATTCACGTTTGAGCTTAATATTCTTCTCCATCACAGGAAAAAGCGCCACATGAACATGTTAAAAACACCAAAAACATGATTTTCATTAAAGTAAGTCTTTAAACAAAAACCTGAAATATAAGATGACTATAAAATATTTTTAAAAAGGCACTAATGGTGACAGAAAAATATTAATGAGCTGACATCCAGCCCAAAAATGTGTACAATAACAAAGAAGACAACTTCCATTGAGTTTTACACCAAACTGCTGAGTAAACTTATTTTTGTTTGCTTATCTTGACATGTGCTGTCTGTTAAAAACAGAACATTTCAGTTTAATGAAAAAAGCTAAACTGGACTTATCTAAGAAAACAGCAAAGCAACGTTGCTCTACAGATGTTAACAGAAAAACATGCCAGCTCAGGGAATCAGAAGGTTTTGTAATAAAACCAAGTCATTTGTGTTGATTCAAGATGTCAGTTGGGAATGTGATGTTGAAAGAACTCGGCTGTGTTTTAAGTTTATATAGAGAAAAATCCCAAAAGACAAATCTTTAATTTCATTGTAAATTCAGTCTGTTGGAGAAGTTGATGGTTTTGGGTACTTTTATGGTGCTTTTTCAGAACAGACTTAGAGAAAATATTAACATCTTAATTCCCATTTTCACGTGGTGCTCTAGTCCGCTTGGCCGTCCTTATATCTAGATGACACACTAAATGGTCTTCAAGAAGCCCCTTCTCTGTAAAGACTTCCTTTCTCTGGCAGAATCTTCAACAGCCTGTCCTGTTCTTGGAAAAAAACACAGTTCTGGCTGAGAAAAGGATCTGTGATTAATTTATGGTGGCTGTTGTGCTATGTAACATTAATAGCTTTATAGTGGAGGAGCTTTTGCATCCATATATGTTCCTGTACCATTGGTATTTCCTTGGCAGCGTCACAAAGCTTTTCATTCTTGTCCTTGTTTTTTTTGCTCTTGCAACACCTCCATGCATCACAGCTTTCAGACTCCTCCGCTCCTTGTTTCGCAGCTTCTTGATTGACATGCAGCAGCCTACTTCCTTCAGCTGTGTCTTTTTAAGCCCTGTTTTTTTTTTTTTTTTTGGAGGGGGGCTCTTCTCCTTTTTCATGTTTCTATATTTAGCTTGGCTCATTGATGTCTCATCTACTGTCTCTTAATTTCACAGGAATTTTTTTTTTTTTTTATCATACCAATTTCCCCTAATCTCTCTGAAAAAAAAAAAGGTAAATCTTTAAACTTTTCTGCTTTTACTGTTTGTTTGCAACAGAGAAAATTGGAATTCCACCAGATGTTTGTGCAGATTTACAAACACCAGAAGCAAATCTATTTATGAACAATTGCTTGTGGTTGTTTTTATTACCATTATGGACCAAAAAAGTTTGTTTTAAAATAAAAAAAACTTTAAAATCCCATGTCAGGAAATGTCTCACAAATGTAACTTTATTATTTATTAACTGAGAGCAAGAACTGTTAATTGTCCGCATGGTGACTGTTGCTTTCTGGAAACTAAAAACCTGGACTTGTACTCTTGTACTCCACCAAACAATGATGCATAGGTTTGCTTCATGAGCAGATGCAAGGATCACTCAGAAGTCTGGCTGTTTCCGGAAGATGCCTACTTACTAAAAACTGTAAATTGAAAATCCCAAACCAAACAAGGCATTGTGGGTCTTTGACAGATGACTAAGAAGGATAAATAATTCTGACAAAAATAGCAAAAAGCGCCATGACTGTACCTGATGCTACTTCCAGCGTGAACAACCTCAGCTCACACTTACTTCATTTATACGAGGCAGTAAAAAAAACAAAACCCCGCTCACTTTTCCCAAAAAACAGAGACGGAAAAAGGGTTTTTGTCTCCATCACACCTCAAAAGTAAAACATAAAAGCTAAAAAAACACTTTTAAACTTTAAGCTAATTTGCTTGCATAATATGTCATTTGATAATGTAGTTTGTGTAAAATTGGATTGAAAACTGGTTTAATAAAGGAGTTACAGCAACAGTTTTTGTCAAAAACCTCAAATAAGAGTGAATTTTTTTGTATTTGAGTTGAACACAACAAGTGAGATGACGAACCAAATTTTCCATGAAAATATGGTTGTTAATGTTAAAGGTACTTTTGTTTTTCAGTAATTATAAGCTACCCAGTCATTTAAACTTCCTTCTATTATTTGAAGTGTTCATATTTTTCAGAGAGATCAGTCGCTGAGCAAAAGCCAGTTTCATCTTTGGAGATAAACTGGTCTGGAACACTGAGCCGTTTCTGTTTTCCATATTTGCCGAATTCCTTCTCGTCTTTTTTAAATACACACCCACTCCATCCAACCCACCACAGCAAAGTGAGAGTAGAAATGGCTGATTCCTTTTTTCATTGCAGTAAAGAATAATTTACAAAAAGCTGTTGGTGAAGGTAAAATGTCAGCTGACAATGAATAAATAAATAAATAAATCAATAAATGTTTCGTTTTTGGCACCGTGCATACATTTTTCCCTAAACAGCTTTTTTGCTGTAATTCTCATCATAACCAAACACACTTTGAATTTGGTGGTTTTGTGGTAAAGTGGAGAAGAGAACTGCGGCCAAGATGTTTTGGTTTTTCTTTTTTATGCCTTCATGTAATTTGTACTTTGGTCTCCCCTCTATTTTTCAAGTTTCAATGTCATCAAATTAATTAATATGATCAGAAAATGAGTTTTAAAGGAGTGTAAAAATGATTGTACTGGAAATAGAAGGTACGTTTATGTCCGAAACTTTGTCCCGTTTCTTCTGTGAGCGACATTCATACAGGTGATGAAGCTCTACATGTCTCCTGAGACACTCTGCCGCTCCTTTGTTCCTTTACCTACCACTCAGAGTGCCTACAGGGCTGCAGTCACATGATGGTGGTAATCCTGCTTGGGTCTGAATCAGCTCCTAATCCCTCACACAGAAGATTAGCGAAGGAAAAATACAGTGTAAGAGTCTCTTTAAATTGCAGGGCTTTCCCTGCTTCCTGTAGCTTCAGTTGTAGTACCATCTGTTACTGCAGCGTTCTGCCCCAGAGTTACCCCACACAGAAACATATCCCTGATACATATGCACGCATATACAGGTAAATACATACAAGGAGCAACAGGTGAAAAACAGGAAAGCAATCAGTAAAAAAAATCTAATTAACTAAAATTGTCATAATGTATCACATTTTCTCTTTCTGATGATTTATTACCTAATTTGTTACGTTTTAAGAGATCGTCAAACTTATTTGTGGATTTTTGAGAACAATCAATTGACTATGGAAGAGGATTAGGGACATGCAGAATGAATAAATATTGTAAATAAATGCAATTGGTAATAAATAAATACATATATACATAAAGGGCCAAAAAAGCATTTATCTCATAATTCTGACTTTTTACTCTGAATTCTGAGTTTAATTTAAAAATTCTTACTTTAATCTTAGAATTCTGACTTTTCTTATTCAGAAGCCCGACTTTAATTTCAGAATTGTGACCTACTGGCGCATGTGAGCCACTTCCTTAAATTAGAATTCTTTGATTAAAGTCGGGCTGCACGGTGGCGCAGTGGTTAGCGCTCCTGCCTCACAGCAAGAAGGTTCCCGGTTCAAGTCCTGGCTGGGGGCCTTTCTGTGTGGAGTTTGCATGTTCTCCCCGTGCATGCGTGGGTTTTCTCCGGGTACTCCGGCTTCCTCCCACCGTCCAAAAACATGCTTCATAGGTTAATTGGTCACTGTAAATTGTCCATAGGTGTGAATGTGTGTGTGCATGGGTGTGTGATTGTGGCCCCTGCGACAGACTGGCGACCAGTCCAGGGGTGTACCCTGCCTTCGCCCATGAGTAGCCGGGTTAGGCTCCGGCAACCCCGTGACCCCGAAAGGGATAAAGCGGATTGGAAAATGAATGAATGAATGGACTAGCATGCAGTGGGTGACAGTGAAAAAAACAAAAAAAGACTTTCACAGGAAGTAGTTTTGCAACCCTGTCTCAATATAAGTGGACTCTGTTTCAGCCAACAGGATTCTGAACCAGCAAAAGAAAAAAAAAAAAACAATAATTGAAACTGTTGAACTATTGTAAGTTTTTTTTAATAGAAGGATTGACAAGTGTGTTTATTTGTGGAATAAGAAGAGTAACAAGGGAAAGTTTTTAAAACTTGTTATAGAACAGAAACAGCATAGTAGTAATAGAGAAATGATGTGTGTAACATCTAAACTTTCTGTATTTAAGCTTTACAGCAAATGAAGTCAAGCAGTTGCTCTTCATCTCATCCTTTCTGCTCGCACAAGATTAAAGACATCTTAATCCTCTATTCTGGTGTCTGGAAAACAGTCAGCTTTCACTTTCCTGGAATGCAAACTGCCTGTGTCATGAAGCCCTGATTTCAAAAGTGCCCTGTGTGAAAGTAGAACATCAAAAACTTTTTACCAGTCTGACTATATTTTCTCTTTGTTCCAAGTATTTTTTCTGCATGTGAACTATTTTTATTTGTATTTTCTTTATGGTAATTGCATCACAGACCCTTGTTTTCCAAAGCTTGTTCTGTTTCTTCACGTCTGCGAACATTCAAGCAGAAATGAATTCAAGCAGCTATAAAGACAACAAAAGAAAAAGGTTTTACTTCAGTTTGTAGCAGTGATGAATATTAAAGCTTACTGAAACAGGAAAAAGTACAGTCTTTTTACAACTTCCCAATAATCTTACATAATAAGGCAATCATTTTATTTTCTTTTAGTTGGGTTTCCTGATCAGTCATCCTAAATTTTTTATTGTTCTTTTCCTGAAGCTTCATTCTACTTTACAGGAATTGATAAATGTATATTTTATTAGTTAACCTCTTACAGGGATCAATGGGCACTAATAATAGGTGAAAGCATTAGTAACTTTGGCATAACCTTTAAAATCTGTATCTTCTCCTAACAAAGATGATAAATGGGAAATAGTTTAATTGTGATTATAAATCACAAAATCTTTCAAAGAAACAATTATTTGAATTGTGTTTTTCCTACTTTTAATACAGTTTAATACTTTCACAACAATTTATTTTGAACATTTTACAGTTTTTATCGATTTTCAGGATGATTTTCAAATGAAACAAAATAGCTAAGGATTCAACAACATTAACAAAAGTTTTCTCATTGATTACATTTTGTTTATAAAAAAAAAAAATTCCAAGGTGGTTGAATACAAAATAAATACTTCCCATTTCTCCCATTCTTTCCTTCACCCAAATACAATATTCTTCCCAGCCTCTCCACCATCAAGTGCGCAAATATCTTCCACTAACGAGCCTTGGCTCTCCTGTTATGCTGGAACTCACATGGCTTCCATGTTAAAAATAGAGCTTCCGTCTTGTCCAGTGCCTACCGATGTGCATAATTATGGGTCTTTGTACTCCTCACATGCATAGGCAGCAATCCCATTACCTCCATGGAAACAATAAAGGGTTTATGAGGAAGCGCCCACAGTCACAGGTCTCCCTGGTAAAATGAACATCTATTGCTCATATCCTCTGATGATGGGTTATATTTGTAAGCTGTCTTTTCATGGCACAGCTTATTGTTCCAGATTGAGTGACTCACCTTATTCCCTAAATTGAGACTGATCCATTGCACTGTTGGATCCATTTATTGTGAATGCGGCTTTCAAGTTTGAGAAATGAAAATTTCATAAAGCTATAATTAAAAAACTGTAATCTTAGTCAAAGAGATTTAGTGCTCTTATGCTTGTTATTTGTGTATTAGCAATCTTGTTAATGTTATTTTATATTATTATTATTTTATATTATTATATTATATTATTATAAATTCTTGGATCATTTATAAACCTTAGATTTAATTTATTTGGTGACTTTTTTTCTTGTCTTGCTTTGAACTTAAAAATAAAGTTAATAAATGTTAAATTTGAGAAATAATATACAATGAAGAACAGGAAAGCAGTAACATGCATCAGAAAAGATATGTGCACATGTGAATGTGACATTAAAATAGTAATCTTTGAGCTGCATTGCTGAGAATTCAGCAAAGAAGTTTACCAAAAAGCCACAAACTAATCTTTTTAGCTTGTCAGAGCCTAACCTTTCAGAAATGCCAATCTAAACCAGATATATTTGACATGACTGAGAGAAAACACGGCTAAGTTGATAAGAGTTTTGGTTTTTATTTTTTATACACTCATTCATGTACAAACAGAAGCAGTTCTGTGACCATCCTTTTTCTAGTTCCTGGCCTCCAGTTATGCATCATGACATCAGACCTAATGAGTTTTAAAGGCCAACTCCAGTAAAAAATGTGTTTTTAACATGTTCTGGCATAATTTTTCTGGCAATAGAGGACACCTATTAAGACAATTAAGCTTAAAATTGTATTTCTGTATTGAAATCATTGTGAATCAGTTGCAGACAGAAAAATGCTGTTAAAAAAGTGCTTATATATGGTTTAGAAAAAACACCCATGTACATACGTCTTGGTTTCCTTGTTCGAGCTGGCAAAACTGTACGGCTGGATTGGCCCAATAGCCCTTGCCATTTTTGTTGCACCAATAATATTAGGCTGGGGGAATGAGGGGCTGTAAGCTAGTGGGAGAGAGTGTAAATAGAGAGCTTCCAGTTATGGATGATAAGAACTTAGAGGTGAATCTCAAAAGAACTAGTGCCGCTCCGTAGAAACTGTCCTAGAAGAAGACAGATTTTTTTTGGCTAAAAACAGCACAATTATGATTAAAATACTACTGGGAAAGCTTTTACAAAAGATCAAAAGATTATCAAGGTGGGTCTTCCAACATCAGCTAAAGACTTATCTTTTTAGAATTGCTTTTCGCTCCAACACGGGTTGGAGGCATCAAAAAGCATCTCATGGTTCAGTTGGCTGGGTGTAGGACTGAGGCACAGGAAATTAGGGTTCGTTTTCCAGGGGGTGCAATGTGCTTAATCCACTGTAGGTCCTTACGGAAGACTCCTCACGCTACTGCCTAACTAGGTAGCCAAAGGGGTCTAAAAAGTTGGGTATCCCTGTGCCAGTCCCCAGCCTGGATCAAATACAGGGTTGTGTCAGGAAGGGCCGCCAAACCACCTGTGCAGATCAGTCAAAAAGCTATTTCGCAGTGGCGACCCCTGATTGTATGTGCCAAAAGGTGAACAACAACTAGTTGGTGGCATCTTATTTTCTTTTTCTCATTTTATTCAACTGTTTTTTAATTTCCATTTTAGGATATTTTATTTTTATTCCTAATTTGCTCAGTTTTAAATTTTCTCTTTTTATCTCTCTTCTTAATGTAAAGCACTTTGCTTCCTGATGGCATTCAAAAGTGCTACACAAATAAAGGTTCATTCATTGCAGAGCAGAGCGAATCTAATATCTGTCGCTGTATCACGGCATTTCTTGCTCTCGGGTTCAGACTGATCCATCCGAACAAGGGGTAACGCCTTCTGTCTTCAATCTGTGCTTGTGATTGACAGGAGAACCACTGTCGCAGAATTAAGATCCTGGGAGACTGTTACTACTGCGTTTCTGGACTGACCCAGCCCAAGACTGACCACGCTCACTGCTGTGTTGAGATGGGCTTAGACATGATCGACACTATAACGTGAGAGCATGGATAATTGAGTTCATTTTTACAGTTAATATTTTTTTCCTTTTTGTGCTTTTTTTTAAAAAAAACTATGTGATTAAAGAGTATTTTCTCTTTGAGATTGCCGGCACTGAGAGGCAAAGATTACCTTTAACCTTAGCTTCACTGTTAATGTAAATTCTGAAACGCATTAGATACTGAGAAAAGCTTTAGCAGCAGGGAGCAAAATAGACATTAGATATATTTTTAAACTGGAAAGGCCTTACTTTCTTATATGAACTGCTTAAGATGAAATTAAATAAGAGCTCAAATAACGATTCAAGATGAGACAGATGCAAACTTAAGTAGGATACTTTCATGGCTTGGTTGGAAGTCTTTAAATTATGTTTCTGCTCCTATTTCACTACTAAATGGGAAAAATGACTTTCTTTCAGTTCTATTTCAGTGTCAAACATTTCAGTTTGTTTAATTTGCTTTAGTTTCAACAATTTTTACTAAAAATGTTTTACTTTAGAGACTGTTCTAAACTTTTGCCTTTACTCTTAAACACGTTAAAGTTGAACTTTCTTATAGGTTGTAATTTGTCATTGCCGTCTGTTCTGCACTGTAATAAGTATTTTATTTCTTGTGACTTCACACCACCTTTGTCTGCATTTGGTCCCATCAGGTCAGTAGCAGAGGCCACAGAAGTCAACCTTAATATGCGAGTGGGCTTGCACACCGGCCGAGTGCTGTGCGGCGTGCTGGGCCTCAGGAAATGGCAGTATGATGTTTGGTCAAATGATGTGACCCTGGCCAATGTGATGGAAGCTGGAGGCCTGCCAGGGTTGGTACTCAAGTTTTTAGACATTCCAGTTGCAGTTTTAGTTGTTCTGTGGATGTGAACTCCTTTGGATGTTACATTTATTCCTATTTCAAAGTAATTTGGAGGTATTATATATATATTTTTGTAAATGAAATCCATTGTGCAGTGGAAATACTCTCGCACTCCATATATTTTCTTATTTGTGAAACATATACATATGTAGTGTTTAAATGTTATCATGTAACATATAGCACCCGCTAAGTGTTTATCTAAAGGGTAGAGAAGGGAAAACTATTTATATTGAATTCAAATTTCTGATTAATCAAACCGAGTTAATTTTCATGTTCAAGATAAAACATACAAATGCAAAAATATAAATCAATTTGGAAAGGTTTTGGCAAAATTAAACTTTTTGTTAGTTTTTAATGTAAGTATTCATGCTTTTATCATAAAAGGTTTTGTTTTAAAATCAATCAAATCAATTTATAGGTGGCATTTTTTATGTAATATTTTTTTTTATTTTGTGCAATTTATGACCAAGCTGTTATGGGACTATAATGAGTAAAGTTTGTCTTATGTGTGTCCAGGAAAGTTCACATCACCAGATCTACGCTTGAGTGCCTAAATGGAGACTATGAGGTGGAGCCTGGAAATGGCCATGAAAGGAGCGCCTTCCTCCAAAAACATGAAATAGAAACCTTCTTTATTGTGCCATCTCACCGACGAAAGGTGAGAGCAGTGAGAGCTCTTTGGACAACTAAAACTGTTTTTCTTTTTCAAATGACACATTTTAGCAGATTTTCCCTAATTTAATCCCTAGAAAGTGTGTTTTACAGCTCTTGCTGCATGTTGACCTAAATTATGGTTTTACTGAGATAGTGGATTAGGTTAAGTAAGTGCTTACCTCTGTGCTAAATACTCTTAATATAGAACTAAAGTGTTATGGCGTCCCGCATCATATTATAAAGCTCACACATGTTTGTTGTTGAACCAGTCTCACTCTTTAATTATTCAATCCAGGGGTAGAAGGATAAAAATATCCTGCAGCATCATCTCAAAGTTGCACAGTCCACTTGCAGAGAAGCAGGCAGACAGATGTGCTTCAAGCAGCTGGAGAAGGGGATTTCAGTCTTATCTCTCTAACACCTTCTCTCCCTTTTCTCCCCTTTTTGCTTTTAAAAATGAATACCATAATACACGCATGAATCTCTCGTATTCCAGTATTAAATATACCTGTTTTAAATTATTCATTTTTCATCATTTTTATTACTCTGCAGATCCTCTTAATAACGTTAATGTCAAAGACATTTAGAAATTGAAGTACTAAGTTTTAAGGTTCTGTTACTTTTGCTTATAAATATAAAAACATACATTTAGTCACAAAAATGTAAATTATTTACAAAAAATCAGCAACTTCTCATCAGTCATCTAGAAAATCTGCTTTAACTTAGAGAAGTCTTAACACCTGATGATGATTATAAAGAATGTATGCGTGCACGTGCATGTGTAATGTTTATGTATGAGTTAGAAAAAATAGATCTGTGCAAAATATTTAAATAAATATGTTTATGTGGGGTATTATGACTCATTCTTTGTTCCCATTTTTCACTTGGTGACAGATATTTCCAGGATTGATTCTTTCGGATATAAAGCCCGCCAAAAAGATGAAGTTCAAAACCGTGTGCTACTTACTAGTGCAGCTTATGCACTGCAGGAAGATGTTCAAGGCTGAGATTCCCTTCTCCAATGTCATGAACTGCGAGGACGGGGATAAGGTATAAACTCTCAGTGTCTGTCTTTGACCTTTCTGTGTTTGTCCGTGATGTGACTTCATGAAGCAAGTGGTGTCTGGAGTCCAAAACATGCTTGGTTTGAAATGGTTGAATGTGAAGAAATGTGTCTTGTTGTCTTTTTTTATATTTATCATCTTGCTCTTAGGTTTTGTTGTTGATGTCCAAAGATGTTCATTAGTTGCTTCCAACATTTTCAGCTGCTGCACTTTAGCATCAAGAAAACCACATAGATTCTTCTTTTGATTTTTTTATGGGCTATTTCCCTTTTATGTGTGTGATGTTTGTTATCCATTGATCAAGTGGTTTTTCTTCCGAATACCAAATTCTCCAGAATGCTCATCGGAACACATCAGTCTATGATGTACGCCTAGTTTTCACCATAACATGACTCGTGAGATTCGAGCAAGTGAAGTTTTCCAACTTCACTTCAATGTTGTAAAACAGAACATTCAACATTCACAGATAATAGATTCTGGCAAAAAGGGCATCAAGGTGGTTAATGTAAACTCCACTCATTTTAGTGTTCCCCATTTAGACCACACACACTTGAGATGTGAAGATAAGATTTGTGTGAGAGAGAAGTGATGCAGCAAAAGGATTTTTGGAGCAGGAAACCAGGCTGCATGAAGTGCAATGGGTTAAAACTTCATAAATAACCAAAACAACAAAGGTGATGCATGAACTGAATAATACAAGAGGTAAAAATAAAAATATTTGAAAGAATAAAAGATTCAGGAAAACACAAAAGAATATTACGTCAGCGACAAAAAACAAATAGGATGGTGTCAAATAAGGTTAGGTATGCAGAGAAATATGGACCGTAGAGTCTAGAAAAGCATTGAGAAGGTCAAGTGAAGGAAAGCCTTCATCAATGCATAGTCAAAGACACGCACAACCATATCTGTCTGGCTTTGCTCCAACAGCTTTGCAAAGGGAATCCTTTTGGCTGCAGACACACACATAGAAAACAGGCATTAGAACTGACTTTCTTCTTCTCTTCTTACCAGCGGAGGGCAATGAGAACCGCTCCCCAAAAGCTGAGAAACCGCAATAACGCCAACCAGGCTAACGTGATCCCGAGCAGTCCCAGGACCCGGGTCAACCGTTACATCAGTCGACTGATCGAAGCCCGGCAGACCGAGTCGGACACAGCCGACCTGAACTTCCTGACACTCATGTATAAATGTTCTGAGCGCGAGCAGAGGGTGAGGCCTCTAAGATTCTGCAGACATTCTGTGCAGTGCGACGTCAGTAAGTGAACACTGTCATCCTGCTGTCTGTTTTCTGGCATTAGTACCACCAGCTTCCGGATGAGTACTTCACCAGCGCAGTGGTCCTCTCACTGATCCTAGCTGCCTTGTTTGGTCTTGTTTATCTTCTCATCATACCACAGTATGATTCTTTTATACTTTATATCTCCTTTACACCTATTCCTATCTCACTCACTAATCTCTCCTGTTTCTTTCTCCTGTTTCTTTCCCTCAGAGGCACGGTGGTACTTGTTCTTCTTGTCTTCTGCATTTGCTTCCTAGTAGCTTGTATCATGTACCTGCATATCACAAGAGTTCAGGTAAACACTGAGAACCTTTCCTTAGTGACATTTTCTTACCGATCATCTTTTATTTTCCCCTTTAACAAGCTAACAAGTTAATCTTTGCATTTATGCATATACTGTAGTTATTCTGCCTCTTAATAGATTTGTTTCCATTGACAACATTAGGTCTACAGTCTTATTGGCATAGAATTTATGCTTTATGATGTCAGCTTTTGCAAATATTGTTGTCCATCCTTAAAATCCCACTCCAATTATCTTGATGTTTTTTAACGGTGTTCCCGGAAGTCTTTCAATTATGATAATGCCATTTTTAGCCAAAATCAAAAACCCTGTGTCATTTTCTAGGACATAGTTTCTGCAGAGCGGTAGCAGTTCATTAAAAATTCACCTCTGAACCCTGCCCTCCTTCCACTGCCCATTGCTGAGAGGTCTCTGTTAGGGGCGTAACAGATGCACTCAAAATAAGCTCTTTTTCAAATGGTATTTTTTCGTTGTGCTCCTGATGCACAGCAATTTGAAAAAAGAAATACGCCAAAATTGTCTTTATATATGTCCTCCATCATCAAAAAAAATGCCACAAGAACATGTTTCAAACATCAAAAAAATAATTTTCATCAGAGTAGACCTTTAAAACTGTTAAGGTCTGATATTATGCACAGCTTTGAAGGAATATTATTCCATAACTGGGGGGCTAGCAACAGAAAATGCATGGTCACCCCAGTGTTTCTGTCTGTAGATGAGAGCACCATAAATAAAAAACAAAAATGCCATCAACTTTACCAGATTTTGTATCAGTCATGTCAAATATATCTGGTTTAGACTGGCATTTCTGAAAGGTTAAGCTGTGACAAGGTAAAAAAGACCAGGGACATTTGTTTGTGCTTTTTGGAGTGCTGATTTCTCAGTAGAAAAGGTTCTAAATACACCAAGAACATAAAGTTCTGTCTCTTCATCTCTCTTTAAAGAATATCCTCACAATTTTGAATAAACGTTTGACAGAATTATGTTTTTTTCCACCAAACTTAACGGGTGATGTCTCAGCATCATTGCTCTCATTGTTGTTTGATTTTGATATGTTCTGTGAAGTTATTCTCTCATCTGTTAACACCTGATTACCTTTTTTAAACTTCAATGCTAAAAAACAAACAAACATATAAATAGTTCTTGACTTATTCTTTATTTGTATTTGTGTGATTTTTCAGTGTTTTCCGGGATGCTTGACCATCCAGATTCGTACTGCTCTTTGCATTCTCATAGTGCTCTTAATTTATGCCGTGGCCCAGGCCTGTGTGGTAAGTGAGAATGTTATTTGGCAAAAAAAAAAAATTATAAAATCTATATCAGCTCTCATCAGTTGTTAAAAAGGTGTCTACTGAGGGCTGACTCTTGCCAGGGATTCAAGAGGCTTTGCCTCTTTTTGTTCAGATTACATCATCTTCCTTTGATCATCTCAAAGAAAATCTTTAAACAAACATCTTCAAAGAAGTGTGGAAAGTGCTGCACTCCTGAAATAGGAAATATCTGTAGATCTGATTTTTTTTACTAACTTATAGGAGAGAGATTTTTTTTCCACATGTTAAATTGTGTCGTCAATTAACTTCATTTATTCAAGCTTTTTCAAATGTAATTTTATTCAACTAATATAAAACTGATCAGACTGCACTGATTAACTGTTCTATCAGATCAATTACCATGGCCTCTTTCTTTCCCTTTTTCCTGTGGCAGGTGGGCTGCATGCCCTGGATGTGGGGAAGTGCCAACACCAACAGCTCTATTGTCATTATTGATGTGGACAGTGGAGCAAATTACACCATGGAAGAGCTGCCCTGCGATGGCGCCCGTTACGCCTTCCTGTCTTGCGTGTTGGGCACTCTCACTCTGGCCCTTTTCCTGAGAGTCTCCTGGCTGCCAAAGATGGCGCTATTGCTACTCCTGGGGGTGCTGTATGTCACCGTGTTGGAGCTCAGTGGCTTTCGCAAGACTGCAGGGTGAGGTTTACAGCAGTCTACGAAAAATAAACGGCCACAACACACACAAAAGCAGGCACTCTGTGTTTCTGCCATTTGGACAACAATGCTCTCTCTGTATCAGAGCTTCAAGCAACTGAACTGTAAGTGTTGTGGGAATCATTTTGACAATAAAGGCAATGGCCAGCTTTGAACGCTGTGCTTGTTTGATCCAGAAAATTTAGAATACTGTTGATGTTGCATGAGCTGAGATGTATGCACATGAGTCATTGCTTATCTTCAGCCCACACTTTCTTTTATTTTCCACTCTTTGAAGAAGCACACATGCTTATTAGTTCCAAACCAGAAGCCTTAAAGGACTATGTGGGCTGGATGATGGACTGCACTGACTGAACCAATGGACCTGGCCAATTTTATACGTGCAAATTAAAAAAAAAAAAAAAAAAAGGCTTTGAAATCATTTTTCATCAGGGGAAGAAACTTTATTTGTTTTAGTGTCATTGTATATCTGTGATTGATTTCATTTTTGGGGGTTCAAAAATGTCATTTTAGCAACATTTAAAATAATTCTTCCAAAGAAAATTTGTTTTAAGATTGTTGGAAAGTAGGAAGAAATGGAGAAAATAACTTGATTCATGACCTCTTTGAACACAGTGGGGGGTCCAGTCAGCTTTCCACTGTAGTTTTCTGTGTGGTCTGGTTCATTTGTTCTTTGTGTGTTTGGTCTCTTCCACAGTGGGGGGTCCTTCCACATCCGGGGCTTTGAGCCCATCCTGTCTCTGTTGCTCTTTGTCAGCGCCCTGGCCCTCCACTCCAGGCAACTTGACCTCAAACTGCGCTTGGACTTCCTATGGGCTGTTCAGGTCAGAATGAGGGAAACTCTTTAATCTGCAACTGTAATACAAGCTTCAACAAATGTACTGGAATGCCTCCATTTAGGTTTAATGTGATGAGTTACATAAAGATGATGCATTCAACGCCAACAGTCTGTTTTCTGGCAAACTGAGGATAAGAAGCTTGGTTTGGCTCTGTTTTACATTAGAATAAGTGTTTCCCTTAGTGGGATGGAAGTGTTGAAGCGAATTATAAACGCTATTTACCCTTTACCTAGCACCATGGGTTATATAAGCTACTGAAGATCTGTTTAGTCCTACCAAGAAGTCTACTAATGAAGCTTTTTACTGACCCCATGTGGTAAAATTGTGGAAGAGCTTCCGACAGTGTATGGATCCTCTGTGTGCCTCTAGGCGGAGGAGGAAAGAGATGGGATGGAGAAAGTCAAGCTGGATAACAGAAGAATCCTCTTCAACCTCCTGCCTGCACATGTGGCTCAGCACTTCCTAATGTCAAACCCCAGAAACATGGTGAGCCACGCTAATAGACAGGCAGGCATGCAGACAGACAAACAGGTAGAGAAAAAAGGCAGAAAACGGAACAACCTTATGACATCGGAGGATATGGTTTTTTATGTCGCGTCTTTTTCATCAGGATCTCTACTATCAATCTTATGCACAAGTTGGGGTCCTGTTTGCCTCCATTCCGAATTTTAACGACTTCTACATAGAGCTGGATGGCAACAATATGGGGGTGGAGTGCTTGAGATTGCTGAATGAGATCATAGCTGACTTTGATGAGGTATGATTGAGATATTTTCTCTCATTTCCATTTTGACACTTGAATGGTATTTACTTTTTTATTATTTGGATGTTGCAGCTCATGGATAAGGAGTGTTACAAGGACATTGAGAAAATCAAAACTATTGGCAGTACATATATGGCAGCTGTGGGACTCGTCCCCACCATTGGGACCAAGGTCGGTTCTCCTACTTTTTTCTGTAAAATTGATGTATAGATGTTGACACAATTTATTAAATGTCTCTCATTCAGGCTAAAAAATCAGTTCATGACCATCTGAGCACAATAGCGGACTATGCCATTGAGATGTTTGACGTCTTGGATGAAATCAACTACCAGTCATACAATGAGTTTGTCCTGAGAGTGGGTAAGTCAAAGTGGATTCAAACTGATTCCAAGTTTTAAAGGATTTTGTTTTGTATTGAGTATTTTGGATATTTCCACAGGCATAAATGTGGGTCCGGTTGTGGCAGGAGTGATTGGAGCACGGCGACCTCAGTATGACATCTGGGGGAACACGGTCAATGTGGCCAGTCGAATGGACAGCACCGGAGTTCCAGGAAAAATACAGGTACTGAAACAGTTCAAGAAGATTTGTTAGACTAAATACACACACACACACACACACACACACACACACACACACACACACA
>BSAI01000012.1:43255810-43428166 GCA_036245035.1 Adrianichthys oophorus | reverse complement strand
ACACACACACACACACACACACACACACACACACACACACACACATACACACACACACACACACACACACATACACACACACATACACACACACATACACACACACACACATATATATATATATTAAATAAACAAATTGGTCCTGTAGACCTATGTCAAACAAATATAGTTTCATACTGTTGTGGTGGGACAGTGGGGTCAAATGTTTCATTTGTGTTGCCAATCTCCAAATAAATTTACATTGCTTCTATTTTTAGTGTTAAGTTGACTAAAAAACAATTAGATAGCATGTGAACATGTGATGGTTCAACCAACACATTTGCGTTTGTTGAGAAGTTTATTCTTCTGTCAGTTTTAGTTAATGAAGCTGTTTTAATTTGTTGTTTTTGGTTTAAAAAATCCTACAAACAAGCCACAGCTCTGAGATAATAACTTCATGGACCTCTTCTTGATGAGTTGTGTCATATGAGCTTCTTCATCGCTGTTTGTGCTGAGTCTGAATGTGTCAACACAATTATGAGTCACTTTAACTACATAGGTCATGACTGTAAAAGTTCACACACAATAAAAGTGAACCACAACCACACAGAACAGAAACTATTTCAGGGCTGGACTTGAACAAGTCTATTTGTGTAGCACGAAACTGTGCCAAAAGCTAAACCCCCTCCTTAGCTCACTTTATTCTCTTTACATGCAACAACTCATGACTGATAGAAGCCGGGCTCGTCTCCCAGCTGCTGCACAATTGTACTTTTCTCTGTAACCTGAAATTGAGTCTTGACTTAACTTTGTTTACACTATGATCTTCTCTAGTGAAAAATTTCATGACAACAGAAATCATATTTGTCACAAAAGTCAGGGGTGAACTTTAGATGATATATATATTTTACAGGCATAAAAACATGGGGCATTTAAAACAAAAACATTTAAGGAATATCTACATGTTATTGTTCTAGATTCTAATTATTTCCTTGGATGGTCAAAAGAGTTAAGACTTATTTTGTTTGAAAATCCATGTATGAAAGTTATGGACATTTCTTGATGAAAATAAGTCACTACCAAGGTGATGAGTGTCTTAATGACCAACTCCAATGAAAATTGTGTTTTTAACATGTTCTTGTAGCATTTTTCTCATGATGGGGGACAATGATATAATAGTTTAAGATTAAAGCTGTGTTTCTGAGTATTTCTTTATTCAAATCGTGTTGGATCAGGAGCAGATAAAAGCCCGTGGTTTGAAAAAGCTCGGGTTTGTGACACAGCAACTGCCGTGGGCAAACTGTAAGGCTGGAAAGCGCTGATTGCTCGCTGTTTTTTTTTTTGCTACATTAATGCTAGCTTGGGCTTGTGAGGTGCTATAAGCTAGCTGGAGAGTTCGCAAACAAAGGACCACGAGAATGGTTTCACAATGAAAAAATATGTAGGTGGAGTGGGACTTCAACAGATTTTCACAAAGGGTTCATTTCCTCATCCATATGAAAGCAAAACTCTGGATGTCCCTGCTTCTGTTATCCAGGTGACTGAGGATGTTTACCGGCTTCTGAACACCAACTACGACCTGGTCTGCCGCGGCAAGATCAGCGTAAAGGGCAAAGGTGAGATGCTGACTTATTTCCTCGAAGGGAAGGTGCAGGGCATCGGAACTGTGACCACCTCATCTGTGATACGCTCTGCAAGCCTGGCGCGTCGGATCCACTCCTGTGGCAAGACGAGTGTCCCCACCAACTTAGGCTGTGTGTCTGCTGCTGCTAGTCCAACTGCTCATGCCAGCATCAGCGGCAATATTCAAATGAATGTTGCCAACAGCAGTAACAGCCAATTGACATGCATGCCTTCACCCTGCGTGCCTGCCATGGGGGATGAGGAAGAGGAGGAGGACTTAGTTGTGACGGAGATACAAATTCAGGCTGTGGCAGCTGTTGCAGATGTAGCAGTGTAGGAAGAAAGACAATTTGAAAGATGCTGCATGGAGGCCTGGAGATTTGAGAAATCCTGAGCTGCTGACCTGAACGAGTGTTCATTCAGGATATAAACTTCCTCAGTTGAATAATAATGAAATGGACAATCATCCATGTTTTGAAAGTGTTTTCTGCTTGCTACTCTTCAAAACAAGCTGTGTGGGGTGGGGGGGTACATCTGGAGTTTGAACATCTCCTCTGAAGTCTGTCTTACAGATAAACAGATTTGTAGTGTTTTGGGGCTCTTTCAGATCCAAGTCTATTGTTCTTTCTTTTGTTTTATATGAAGTGCATACAAATTTACAAGAGATATGTACACTGAAAATCATGCTATTGCTTTTGCACTGTCTTTCTAATTATGCCAAGGATGTATTGCAATGTGTAAAATGATCATTTGGTTTATGTAGGCATGCATGTGTGTGTTTGTGAGTGTGTGCGTATGCATGTATGGTTTACTCTGATTTGTAACGAAACAGCACAAAACCCTTTTTGTTTGCCAGTTAGGCCAGGCTTTTGATGATGTATATTTATAATTATTACAGAGCATGACTTTTTTAAATGTCAACAGCCATAGTAATGACTTTCCTGTTTAAAGAAAACCAAAGTACTTTCTTAGATTTTGAGTTTAATTACTCGCACTGCCGCACTGGATTAAAGGAAATACATTGTAGCGGGTTTAGAAAATGGATGGATGGGCATTGCAGCTGATCTATCATCCATGGGTTGATATGTTCCATAGAGCTGAGGTCTCATTTTGAAGCCTAAATAGCCAGGATGTTCAAAGATAAAAATTACTGAAGTATTTGTGCAAAAAAAGCACTCATAAAGAGGGGAGAAAAAAAGTAAGATGAGCGTTGCTACTGAAACTAGCTTATGCCAAAAGTTGGATAACAACACAGAGAAATAAAAAAGAAGCACATACCTGATTGTGAGAACGCCACTTCCACACATGCATGACTTTTAAATGCTTTAAGTAAAAATCCTCAAGGCCACAGAAACTTTAGTGCCGTGTCTGACTGCTGTTGTCTTTCAGGCATTTGTACATTCATGTACTCTCGCTTCTCATTATATTAAAGTTGCGGTTTGAGATTTCAGTGGAGACAGAAAATATAAAAAGGAGCTTAAAGCATTCACAGCTGCAGAAAAGTGGGGCTTCACGTGTATTTCTAGTCTTAATCTCACAGACGTTTCACTTGATTTGCTAAAGTGTAAATAAATTATGTAACAAGTTTTTTGCCTTATTCAAAAGCTTACAGTGATTGCAAACTGCCTTTTTAGATTTTTAATCACTTTGATATGCAGATAAGGTTTTTTTTGTAAATAGCAAAAATCTGTAAACTATGTTGTAACTTGTACAGTGTAAAGTTGGATTATTGAATATTTTGTAATAAATACATTATTGGTGTATAAATTCTGTCTGTGCAACTGTGAATGGGAACAAGTTACAATAATCCTTGCCTAATTGGGCTATAAAATGAGAAATATGACCGCAATGGAGCATGACAACATTTATCACTGTTCCAAAACTGATTTTTAGCTCATTTCCAAGCAACCACCACAAAGCTGAAAAACATAGCCTTTTCTAAGACTGTTTTCTTATTTAATTCTACTTTGTGCAGATTTCTGCTTCACACCTCAGTTAATAAGCCCTCAAAACAGTTGTTCAGGCAAAAACACTTGTAGAAAGTGACAGGTCAGCCAGAATGGGATCGTGTCCCGAGCACTGAACGATGGCCAAAATTGTTTTCCCAGCTCCAATAGTTTGTCTAGAGTTCACTCGGTGTAACAGTTAAGCAAGCAAACACACATCTTGTGCAACTGTTTTCCAGAGAGAACTGCATTCTTACAGTATAGAATGGAAATAAGAGAATAAAGAATTGCAGGTATATGAAACAAATGATGTTCAAGCAGAAAATGTTGGCAAATGGAAATGGATCTTTTCAGAAAGTAGGCGAAACAAACCGTCAGCTCACCAGACTTCAACTGCATATGACATTAGGCAATGAGGTAGAAACCTGGGTTAATGGAGGTCATCAAATATTCCACATGTCATCAGGGTTGAAAAGGCCAAAACAGATAAATGATGTTACTGCATTCATGACTTTCTTTATTTACATTAGAATCCATTTGAACAGGAGAAAACCTACCCTTTAATGTGTTTACCTATTTTACTGCACATTTTATCCTGTTCAAGGCTGGAGTTTGTCCAGGCCTTGCAACAAGAGGCAGGGTAAACCAGTGACAGGTCAGCGGCCCATCAAAGAGCACACAGGAGACAAACAACTACAGCCTGACATCAGTTAGCCTAACATGCATGAGTCTGCGCTGTAGCAGGAAGCCGGATTATGTGGAAAAACCCACGCACACAGGGAGAAGACTCACACTCCGAACAGAATGGCTCCAGCTGAGATTTAAATGAGTTGCTGTTCAGTTAAAATATACTCTTTTTCAGCACTAAATTTATCCTACATAAACTCTGAGATATACATACAGATTTTTCCTAAATATTTTGCTTTTACTTTTTTTAAAATTTTGCTTTGGATATTTTATATTAATACAATAATCAAAAGAGTTTACTTGACCATGATACTTTTACTTTTATTTCAAACAGCTACTCTGCGCGTGTATTTTGCATGCATGTCAGAGCAACAAAAATAAAAAATATATTTCAAAAAACACCTCAGTACAGATAATTCATTTGAAGGCTAATTCAGAGAAAAAAACGAAATACTAACGAAATAAATACCTAAAACTTCAACATACGTATAAGAATTTATTTTTAAAGTGACTATTTGCCCATCATTTTCTAAATATGTGCGCTGAACTTTTCTCTTGGCCACACAGACCCGTGGAAGGAGTCAGGGTCACGGTTAATACATGCAACCAACAATAGCATTTAGCCTTGAATACACTTAACCCTGTTAAGCCTGAACCATTAAATAAATGACAGAAAATTACAATTATTTGAAATTGGAGCCTTTGTAGGTCCCTCTGAACAAACAAGCAAAAAAAAAAACCAACTTCTTTTTACATATAAATATAATTTTGTATCATATCTAATACATCAGGTCACACAGCTCAAATATATCTTTTTTCCTGAGCTAACAAAAATATTCGAAGACCAAAAAAAAATATATAAGAAATTAGTATTTCCATTCTGTTGCTCTTGCAGAGGGCTGACAGACTCATGTATCAAGTATGATACGTTTTGCTTTAAAGGGTTAAAATATGTGCAAGCAATGCAGGAAAATGCCTCCTGGCTGCACGTATTACATGTAGCCAACATGAATTTCCATTAGTTTTTGTGCTTTGTTGCACATAAATACATGTGAATAACATCAGCCTTTTTTGTGACAAATCAGAAGTGTTTTCATTACTTTTACTATACCTGACTGTGATCAAATCACAGGTGTGAGGATCATTAAGCATCCTCACCTGGACTAATCAAAGAACCAACAGCTTGCAGCTACTGCAGCACACAACCCAAGATCAGGACATCTTAGTCATGGACATCCAACAACAAAGGGTAAGTTTGAAAATGACAGCAGGCAGAAGAGTGCCATTGCCCACGTTTTGTCTATTTCTGATGTGACATGATTGCCTCTAACTGAACAGAGGCCACCATTGGAGGCCATTCAAGAAGAGTCGGAGCCAGAGGATGAAGTTGAGAGCAGAAGATCGTCAGAAGGGGAATATTACCCACTTCAGGTAGATGCACAGGAGGAGGAGGTACTGGAAGAAGAGGAAAGTGAGAAAGGTGAAGAAGATGATGAACCACTGCGAGTTATGAGACCCAGAAGTCGCTCAAGATTAAGCAATACAAATTTGAGTCACAACCAGTCCAACAAAATAGAAGTTCAAAATGTTTCTTTGCCGAACTTGAGCACTAATGCTGTCAATGGAAGTAAAATTTCACCATGCTCAGATTTAAGAGAACAGATAAGAAGTGGAAGTCTCAGGTTAAAAGTAAGAATAATTCAGCATTTGCTTTCTATTTGCCTTCTGATGTTTCTTTTTATGCTATATTTGCACCTTTTATCTGCTCTTAGGCCTCCAAGATTCAATGGCAGAAATTGTCAGAACATACTCCACCAGTGAAGAAAAAGAAGAATAAGTTTAAGGTACTTTTAGCTCATTTGCTAAAGGAAATGTTTCTTGAAGGATTGTTTTTAAAAATGTCTGAACTTTTACAATGTCTCCAAGGATGAGCTGTTTCCTCCGTGGGTTGTGAACCTAATGGTCAACATTGAAGAGGCAACATCTCATCAACTGGTTGTTGAGTGATGTTCATCACTGTAGGCCTCCCCAGTGGAATGTCAAACATGCGGGACGCAGCAGGCATGAATGCACAGTCATCAGTGGAATGGTGGAAAGGACGGTGAATGCCCTCCCCAGGACGGGATGAAGATCAAGGATCAAAGCAGAATGCAACTGCTATGAAGATGACACCGTTAGTTGGGGGAAATTAGTGATTTGATTTTGTAAATTATATAAATTTGGCATATATTGTTGGTGATTTTCAATCTAAATGTATTGGGGCAAATAATATTTTTAAGTTTTTTTTTTAACATTTGTATCCTCATTCTAAAGGCAAATTTTGGTTTTGTTATCTTTTTATATCCCGAGAAGAATCAAAATTGTTACCAAACCCCATTTGATCCACAGGCAAGGCAGCAGGAAGTCAAACTCCATAAAGCACATTTTAAAGTTATCCTTTTGCCAAATAAACTTCACCACATTGTGTTTATTTGTTGCTCAAATACCATGGCTGTGACAGAAAAATATTGTCTTTATTGTATGGCGATGGACCCTGCTGCTGCACTTTGCAACCTCAGTGTACCGTTACAAGAAAAACAGGCTTCAAAACACAGGAATATAAACATGAAGAGCACAATTATTGAAAAGCTTAGCACTTTATGTTTTTTCACCACAACAACAGACTGTTGGTCTATCAGATGGCAAAGCAACTCACCGGTCACTGGATTGATGCCACCACAGATGCTCTGCTCCATTGGCTAGTCGACCTATCATACCTGATATTGTAGAAAATTCACATCTGAGAGCCATTTCAAACAGCGGGTTTTTATCTGCTCCTGATTTGTCACAATTTGAATAAAGAACTGCTCAGAAACAGTTTTAATTTTAAATTCAACTTCCAAGACACCGAAATGTGTGCACCATAGGAACTACAAATGAAACCTTCAAGAAACTTAGTTTGCATTTTTTTTGACTGAATACACTGCTGTGTCATAACCTGACCTTAAAAACCTCCAAAGGGAGTTATTGGTGCTCCTGGGCTTCTTGCAATTTATCAGGTACAGTCAAAGCTAAGGGGTCATCTATCAAAATATCTAAACTTCTTGTTAATGCTTTCCAAGAAGGGATCCAGAAATGCTTTGAAGACATGATGAAAGACCCTGAGCTAATTGCAGCAGCAAGACTCCTTCCTAGATTCAAAATGTACTGAACCACAGAGGAGGGCATCCTTAAAGCAGATAAATAAACACTGGCAGTAATTACTGTAATAACAAAACTCCAAGGCTCAGGGTCAGTAATTTTTTTTTTCATGTAAAAGGCAAGCATTTTTACACAGAAATTATGTATAATGGCATTATAACTACTAGTAACTAGTATCCACTTTGACCGTGTCAGCTCCAATAGTTCAAACCCTGACCCCAGCAATGGGGTCAGGGTTTGAACTGAGTCAGGTAGAATCAGGAGAGATGGACTGGTATCTTTCTTGTCCATCCACAGAAGTTATGGATCTATTGCTCTCTTTGAAAACAGTCCCCAGAGGCCAACTTTTTTGGAGTCCAAAAACATCAAACTTTGATTAAAAGTTTTCTCTAATTGCTTACAGGAGACTTGACTAGATAAGCTATTTTTAAAATGTCATATTTGTATGAAGTTGAAAAAAAACTTTTGAGAAGCTAATTATTTCTCATTACATCACCACTGTAATAGTGAGTTGTTTATGCAAAAACAGGCCGTGGGGTTACTAAAGATCCACAATAAATGCATGATGCTGGCCTGTGCATCAGAAGCATGACATTTACCATAGTTATGACAAATACTACACCAGAGAAACAACCAATTACTGCCCGTATTCTTTAGACAAACATGTTGTGATTCTAGCAACAGGATCCATAATGTTAGTGTGATGCAACTGCAGAGAGAAGGATCCTGTTTTTCTGTCTGGCTGATAACAAGAGAGAGGTCACCAAAAGGTCTAAAAACACAACTGGAATTTTCTGTCAAGACATTGTTTCTCAGAATGATTTCACAATATTGAAGGCAAATGGTAGAATCCCAGGATTTGCCACCTCTGGCTATAATAGAAGGAGCCAATGCTATCAGTCTCAGAACTGTGGAGCAGTTTTCTGACGTTTTCTGGCATTTCTTAAGAAATGGGGCTGACGCAGGGGCTAAGAAATACATTCCTATGTTTTATTGTGAGTACAGAACAGGAGCATTCCTGTTTTCTGATCACAGTGAGATCAGTGACATTCATCCGAAAACATGCTTGTTTTGATGTCTGTTGCCTTTCTGTTCCTAGATCAATATTGACTACAGACTTTGTGACCCTGGATCCACTCACGTCAAGCGGGGCCGCCCACTTCTTACATTACCTTTGTCAAAAATAATTTACATCTGCGGTTACCGAGTCAATCATTAACTCTTTGGAGGCCAGATTCTTTTACAAATACTGCAGCTTCGCAGAATTCTCTTTAGAGGAAAACCTTCGGGGATACAGAGCAGTTTCAGGAAGAAGAAAAAGCGTGGAGATGCTTGGATTACATAAGAAGCTGCTTGTGGCAGCAGTGGCTCTGGCTGTCTTGGCTGTGGTGAGTTCATCCCCACTGGTGGGTCCTGAGCCAATCCGCTGTGCCCCCTGCATGCAACAGAAACTGAACGACTGTCCAGCAGTCCCAGCAGACTGCAAGCAGGTCCTCCGGGAGCCTGGTTGCGGTTGCTGCATGGCCTGCGCGCTGGAAAAAGGGGCTTTCTGCGGGGTTCACACTGCTTCCTGTGCTCGGGGTCTCCGCTGCACTCCCAGGCCCGGTGAGGCCAGACCACTCCATGCTCTGACCAGAGGGCAGGGCATGTGCACTGAAGATGACGGACAAGGTACAATTCCTCTTTGAGCTGTTTTTAAGGCTTTTTAAAATGCGAAGAATGTTAATTGTGATTTCAAAAATCTTCCACAGAGGAAGCCGATGGTGTTTCTGATCAAGGCTCTCTTCATTACTTGTTTGGAATGAATCTTCCCTCTGAATATCAAGATCTCGCAGAAGGTCATGAGAGTATCAAAGCTAAGGTCAATGCCATTCAGGGAAAACTGGTCCAGCAAGTAAGAAAACGTTTCGAAGAGGACTTTGGGGAGATTTGGAATTAAAACGACAGAACTGTTATTGATAATCAGGGAATTGTTTTTTTCACAGGGTCAGTGTCACATTGAACTGCATGCAGCGCTGGACATGATAGCCACCTCTCAACAGGAACTAGGAGACAAGTTTACAACCTTCTATCTGCCCAACTGCGATAAGCATGGCTTCTACAAGGCCAAACAGGTAGGAATATACAGAGTTTTTAGGCCAACAGAATTTTTCACCCCTCAGGAGAAAATATTCATACTGCGTGTGTTTCGGTTTCAGTGTGAGTCCTCTTTGGTGGGACCGCCTGCTCGCTGCTGGTGCGTATCTTCTTGGAATGGAAAGAAACTTCCAGGTTCAAGTGATCTTCTTGGAGATGCAGAGTGCCAGCAAGAAGTTACGCAATGAGACCGTTTTTCAAAGCAAGCAACTGTGGGTTTTTTTTTCTTTTTTAACTTAAGTTCCTATTAGAGTGATAATGTAAAATATTGTGCAAAAATGCATAATTTGTGTGCCAGATCCTATTTATTCTCTACTTGAATATTTCTGTCCACATTCACCATTTGTCTCCTAGAACCATTTTTTGTCATTTTCAATATTATCAGTAAAATATCAGTACAACTATGAATTATTGACAAAACAACTCCATTGATCAAAACCACTAATTCCACTAATGTTAATGCCATCCTCATTCTGTGAAGCAGAAGCTAAACCAAACATAAAGCCGCTCCTTCGTCCATACCGTTGATAATGTCTGAATGTATTTGTTTCCTCCGTGGACATTAAGGGGAAATAATGAAAATATTTGCACAGTGGCTCAGCACAAACATGTCATGGCTCATCCAAACCTCTGTGGGCTTTGAGATGGGCTGGTCAACATTTATCTACCTCTGCTAGTCTATGCAGGTTCACTGGTTGAGCAGAGGGTTCATCTCATCTTTCAATATATATATATTGGGTTGTTGTATCTATTCTTGTATTTATTTGCTTGTTTTTTGTTTGTTTTTAAAGTTATGTGCAGTAGACTGGAATTTTAGTGAATGCCCTTTGCAAAACAAATGCTGCAATTTTGTCGAAGAATTATTAAAGGTGTACATATTTCAATTATTCATATGTGTGTGATTAAATTATCTGACTGTGATGGAATTGTATCATGTATTTAGTTTGTTGATCAAAAATGGAAGAACAAACACTTTTACAGCCTTTATTAAGTAAAAATAGACTTCTGAGGGTCACACTGGACATGCAAACATATTCATCTACCCTTTTTTTTTTTTTTTTCAGACAAGTGCAGAAAAATATCATTTTTTTAGCTTATGCAATGTGACAACACAGGAGTAATACTAGAGCGACAGATAAAAGGACCGTGTGTCACTTTGGAGTTTGAGATCCAGGCTTAAAAACTGGAAGTGCTTGGAAACATTTGAGCTGCCCAGAAATCTCCATTAGGCACTGCATGATTACACTGTTCAATTATGGAAGCCCATGTGGGCCAAAATTAGGTGTGGCTTTTCACGTGCATTAACTACCTCAAGCATGCTCTTGCCACACGTTTTGTGCAAACGGAGCAGAAATCCATACCAAAACCTCGCCAAATTTTGTCCCACGTGGCTTTCTATATTCATTTGTACATTTCATGGTCATCATGACACGCAAAATCTAGAATAGATTTAAAAAAAAAAAAGAAAAAAATCACAAGCATACGATGATTCGTAACCACAATCATGCAGTCTCAATACATTGTGCGTAAATGAAGAGCAGACTTTTTGCGGCGTCTCGATTTCACGGTCACTTTAAGGCGTCTCAGATGAATTCTTCAAGTGCATCATTTCCCACAAGAAGAAATAACTTCTCACACAGTAGTCCAGGTTTCCTCCTGTTCTCCTCTTCTTTCTTTTGCCTCAAAAATAACAACAAAAAATCCAACTGGCAACAAATAGAAGCAAACATCCATATATCGACCAAATCATCGCCTGACCTCTTTTCCAATATCCTCAGCATCTCCATTTGTTTACAGTTTTTCTTGTTAACTCAAAGCTCCCTCCCTCTCATCCTGCTCCTCTCCTATTGGCTTTCAAAGTCGTAGTACTGGGCGTCTCGTTGCTCCTTCCCACCAAAACTTGGCAAAGGCTGCCCATATTTGTCCACATACCAGCAGAAGCCCCGCTTTCGGCCTTTGGATGGACAGCACTGCGAATGACAGGAAGAGACAGGGTGAAAGGAGGTTGATCGAAAAGAAATCTGGCTAAAAACAAAACATTTTCAGCTACAAACTTTTATTTCTCCATAAAGCAGGACACATTAGTTAAGATGCAAGTTTGTGGTCTACCTCATTTCTAACACACACACACATATAGGCTTTAAAGGTAAACAGAAACCTGGTAAAATATTGGCTCAGAACCATTTGTGAACAACTGTGAACCAACATCTATTTTCAGAAGCTGGTGGCCGGTACGAATCATCTGTTGCTGATTATATCCCACAGCACCAAATTATGGGTACTACAAATGACTTACAGAGTTAGTGTTGGAGTTACGCAAGGCCTGCTATTTTACAGCCAATTTTACTAAAGGTCAACCTCCACTCCAGCAAAACATGCAGCTATTCATTTCAGGAGCCAAAGCAAGCGTGACACTGCTCCACAGAGGAGAATGTGCTGATCCGGAGAGCTGGCCAAACTTTTTTAGCTCCATCTTTCAGCCAAACTTCAGCTGAAAGGTGATTTCTGTATGAATCCGGATTTAAAGGCAACTTTGTCACCTGTATGGTACAAAGAACAAAATTATGACTTTTAATTAATGCCAAAACACAGAATAGTAAACAAATGAGACGTGTCGCCTGAGAGAAGTTCAGTCATTCTTAGAGCTATTTTGGTTTATAGTTACGCAAGTGTCCAAACGAAACTGGCTGACATGAAAAGTGTGCCACGCCTCGAGTGCCGGAAGGCTGAGCTCAGAGTGCTCGTCTCATTCTCCACAAACAAAGCCCGGCGCTGCAGGCTGCAGGAGCTGATTGCAGGTCAAGGAGAACACCTCCGTTAGGCAGGAGGGACCGCAACGATGAGAAAAGCTGCCTCCACGGAGCACTGGCACAGCAGCCTTAAATGGCTCCATATGAATGAATCAAACCCCTCATTTATTACAACCCGATCGTGGGTGTGAGCACAGGGATGGCTGCTGCTCTATTTCTGTGTCTGCCTCTCATAAGTCCAGCAATTATGGGGTGAGCACATGGGGTGCTGGTGGCCACCTTGACGTCTGTCTCCCTGGGGGAGTTCCCGTTAAAAAGGCTGTACTCCCAGCCATCAAGTCCATTGGGGTTTGGCCCCTGTGGTTGGTGTTCCTCTGCCAGTGGCTGGGGTCTACCTCACTGGTGTGGTGGTGATATGACGAAGCTCCAATACTGAGCTGTAACTGTGCTGCAGGACAACTTTGAGTCTGTAGTTTTAACATATCAAACACTTGAGAATTTGACTTCTCTTACCTGTTTTTTCTTATAAAAGCCTTTCTTGTCACAGTTTGGTATGTGTAAGCCTCTGAGGTTGAGGGTGTTGATCATTTTGAGGCTGCTGAGGATGCTCTCCATCTCTCTTCGACATGGTCCCTAAACACGAGGGATCGCACAATAAATTAATTCAATTAATTCTGTGGGGAAAAGCATTTTTGAGATTAAAACAAAGCTGACTCATGCTGCATTACAAGCTGTAATTCCATCATAATGGTGTCGGCGATATGAAAGAGGTGGCAGAATTCATCTGACATTTAGAGGCTTAGCAGTTTGCAAAAGCAGCTTAGAACTCATACATGTAACACAAAGGGCGGATAAAAGGAGTCCAAGCTGCTCAAAGATGGAGCCCAACAGCTTGTCCCCAGGACCAAGTACTCCAGTTACTAATCAGAGCAGCCAGTCAAAGCCCATTACTGGAGTGTGCTCACTCCCCTGGCCAGAGAAAGATCAAAATAGCATCAGGGCTTCCCAACAGCCACTCACAACGGCCAATCCATCATTCACTGGATCTCAGTAAGCCCGGCACGCGGACGCCTTGTGGCCAAACAACCGCCTGACCCAGGTCAGCCGCAGGGCCGTGGTACCATACCACTCTTGTGAGCCAGATCCCTGCAAAGCGTCAGCACCGCTACCCAAAACATGTCATCACCCACAGAGGAAAAAAATAGAGAAAGAGGGGAAAAACATCTTCGAAGGCACTCAGAAATGTTACTTACATACTCCAGCTCCTGTTTGGTTTGTAGAGAGAAGTTCTGTGGGCCGGTGATGAGGGGTCCAGGGAGACCCCCCATTTTAAAGCTCTGGGTTCTCTTCTGCTGCGCTTGTCTGAACATATCTGACTTTACGGAGGAGAAGAGAGGGTGGAGGAGAGGCTTCAGGGGTCCTGTGGGTCTGTTGGTGCTGTAGGAAGTTTGAGGACCCGAGCTGGTGGGATTCTGCTCCTTGTCTGAAATTTCTGCAGGATCTGTTGCAAACAAGTCACACAAATGAACATTAAGGATTTTCATTTGCCTTCAAATTGATCTGGTTTCATTTTCAGAGGCTATTTTCTGATTAAATACTGTTGAAATAGAATAAAAGCTACAGATTATTTGAAATGTTACTGCCAAAAAATGAATGACACATACTTCAAGACCTTCTTTTGTGGTTAAAAAGACAGCATCCCTTCGCAAAAATCATTCAACAAGCATGCTAAAAGTGAGGCACTGGAAAATTACTTTTTATTTACCCTCAACATAAAATTTTCCAATTTATTCTGAAGAAGTATTATAGTATACTTCCACTGCACGCGGTATATACTATATTTTGCAAGTATATTTAATAAAATAACCTTCAAGTGTACTACTTTTTGTCAGTAGTACATGATATATCATATTTGTATGTGAGTTTATAGGTCAACAAAACCAGATTCTCCAACTTAAAGCTTTCATTGTACGCGCACAGATGCATCCAAAAAGTGGCTCACCTGTCCTTTTACAGACCACGGGTGTTGGCTTGACGGTCACTGACGTCCTGCTGCTGCTGCTGTTCGCACAAATGCCGAGTCCGAACAGCAGAGCCTGAAGAGGTTTGGTCTCACCCGGTTGAGGCTGACAGGTGAGCCCGGAGCCGCACCTGGCGGTGTAGACGCCGCACCTCCGGCCGCGGCTGAGCGCGCAGGTCATGCAGCAGCCGCAGCCCGGCTCCCGGACCCTCTCTGCGCAGTCTTTGGGGAGAGGCTTGCACGACAGCCGCGCCGCAGCATCACACGGCTCGCAGCGGATCACCGGTCCGCTCGCACCTGACCTCCGGGTCAACGACGCCGCCAGAACAGCCAGACAGAGCGCTCGAAAGTAGACATCCATCATAGGAAAGAGCGAGGCGTCCCGCTGGGGCGACGTTCCACTGGTCAGCTCCACTCATTCACATGAAGCCAACGGACAAAACATCTGAGTATATATAGACCCCAGCAACTGTAGTCACACCCCCGAACGGCGGCTTGTGGTGCGCGGAGGAATTCCCCCGAATCTGCTCATTGCTCCAGATTCGGCCTCCTCTGCACAGAAAATGCTCCCCCAATTTATTTCAAATTAATTCAATAAAGATATGTTTTCAAACTACTAAAAATACTAATGTCTTAAACAGCGTGCAAACTCTAAGGCATCTTTTTTTTGTTGTTCTTTGTTGTCTAAAAAAATATGCACCCAATTAAGACAAAAACAAAAAACGAATAATAAATAAAAACCTAACCTGAGCACTCATGCAGTAATATGTGTATCCACTAGAGGGCGCCAATATGTTCGATATGTTACTTCCTGTCGTTGTTCCTGTTGTTCCCATCACTAACTTGTAACTTTTTAAAACTAATTTAATTAATTTTTTATTCTATTTTATTTATCTTTATTTTACTCCTAGGAAAGGTATTGGGTGTGTGTAACTTTACCTGTTGATCAGTACTCTCTTGAAAAAGAGATCAGTGGATCTCAATGGGATTTTTTTCCTGCTTTTATAATGGTTAAATTAAAAAAAATAATGTTTTACGCATTTAGTTTTAAGGCTGTAAACGTGCTATTTTAGTAAATATAGAGGAATAAATGATTATGAGCTTTTAAATTCTTTAAAAAACAGATCGCTCGACATAACCAGCTGCATATAGGAAAATGTCACGTGTCTAGGAGTAGGAGGCTATGAAAGAGTGGTTGAAGAAATGTCAGCATTATTTTGAAATATGTTCGAGAAAAAAAAAACTATACAAACACAGGGATGTACGTTTTTCCAAAGTTTGTCACTCAGGAAATATAACTTTTCATAAATGCACACATTAATTCCCAAACCTTAAAGGTCAAATTTCAAAGAAGTACTTAAAATACTCAAAAAATTTTCTTGACCATTCTGAACCTAGGGCCCAAATCCCAGTTTTTGTCTACTTTTGAATTTAAATCTGTATCTTCAGTTTGAAAGACTTTTTGATTGCTTATCATTTGAATCAGCACAACCTCATCTATGTTGCAAAAACTTCTTTTTGGTCATTTTTCCATGTTGTATTCACAAACTAAATATAAATTTATGCAAAAACAGAAAATTCCAGCAGGAAAAAAAAGAGCTAATTGCTGTGGAAACCCCAAAAACGTTCAATGAACCGTTTTCCCAATATAAATATGTAAAAAAAAAAAAAAAGAGAGAGAGAAAAGCAGGACAAATAGACGAACATAAAAAAAATCACAGACCAGGGGCTTGCTTGTGACAGTCCCAAGCCTGGTAAAAAAAAAAAAAAAGAAAAAAAGAGTGTAGAGTCAGGAAGAGCATTCAACATTAAGCTTATATGACAAATAGATCAAAAGAGAAAATAGAATATGAATAGATGAAGTGATATTAGGAAAACATGGTTCTCTAAACATTTTAGGGGCTCTGAGGTATTTTTGACAGCTCAAACTATCAGTACATCCAGACCCCCCCCCCCCACACACACACACACACACACACAAAGTCCTGTAGCGCCTGAGACATTAAATAATCGACAGAAAATTCAAATTCTCTGAATTTGGAGCTTTCTAGGCCCCTCTGAACAAACATTTTTTTGCATACATCAGTTCACGTAGCTCAAAGATATCTTTTTTCCTAAGCTAGCAAAACATGCTAAGACCCAAAAAATACGAGACATTTGTATTTCCATTTCGTTGCTTTTGTGGAAGGCTGACAAACATGTAGCAAATATGTAGCTGTTTTTTTTTAAAAAAAAAGAGTCTGCTATGACCCTTTTAAAAAGAGGCATTTTCCTGTACAGACCAGTCAAGTTTGTTGTCCAGATGAACTCCGAGGTATTTAAAGGACGGAACATTCTCAATAGTGCTGCTGTCCATTTTTACAGGCTAATGGGTCCTTTTCTTCCAGCTAAAATCCAGGACCATCTCCTTTGTCTTAGTTGTGTTTAAACAGGGTCCATTGCATTTGGTTCAGGAGTCCCCGTTGCCCCGAAAGGGATGTAGTGGGTTAATAAAATGAATGGAAGTTCAGGAAATCCGATCCACCATACTGGATGTGTATTCTATCCGCTGTCACTGAAAATGTCACCTGCCCAAAAGTTGAGTCCCAGATTTGTTGACGCGACGCAGCGACCTCCCCAGATTTTAATGACGTCTCACGCAAGTGAAGCCTCTGCTCACGGCGGCATGTAAACAGCAATGGGGATGACGTGGGAAAACTCCCATGGCGTATAATATGGTCTCAAACTTACCTCAAGAAACTCCACATCTCGACAAGAGTGATTGTCTTTTACAGTAATGTGACCCAAATGGCACAATTAATTGTTTATGAAAAGAGCAAGATCACCACCGTTTGCTTTTCCGCACTTTTCCACATCTCTGTCCGCCCGCACTATGGTAAAGCTGGGTTATGATCACACAGGAGTTGATGATATTATCTGTCAGCCCAGTCTCAGTCAAGCAGAGTAGGCTGCATTCATGATAAATCCTGTCTTTTTTCATAAGAGCCTCAAGCTCTTCACATTTATTCAGGAGAGAGTTAATGTTACTTACTATGATCGAAAGTAAAAATGGCTTAAATCTCCACCGCCTAGCCTTTAACTTAGCTCCAGCGCAGCAGGCATGGAAGGTTTTTTTTTTTTTAGCTCAAACAGAATAGGATTTATAATCCATATGATGTGTGAAAGTTCCATGTCTGTAGGTTCAAGTATGTTTTCATAATCACAAGTTAAAAACATGATTTGGGGTAAAAGCAGCGACAAGATTTAATTTGGGCGGGAATGGGGGAACTGAGTGAACTTTGTGTCAGACAAGGGGCTGTAGGGGCAAATGTGTTTACACCACAGGTTTGACGGTCACATTTTTCAAATCCAGAAGGATTTTCCTACGTTTTGCTAAAGAAAATTGTGACTCTGTGACAAACGGTGTTCGAGTAAAGGTAGTTTGTCGAGAAATGTTTCACCTTAAAGAAATGGAACTGCTCCACTCTAGCTGTGACATCATCCACTCTAGATCCCAAACATTCCGTCCATGGAGTTACATTGAAAATTGAAAAAAATCCTAAAATTTGCATAATACTTTATCTCTATTTGCATAAAAAACTTTTTTTTTAATGTTGCTAAACATTTATAAGTCTAAATGGTGTCTCTAGCTGAAAGTATGCAGAAAGTCATAGGTTTCAAAGTGTGCAAAATTTTTGAAGGATTTGAAGAATAAAGTATATGAATACCAAAAATACAAGCAGTAACGTCCTGAACAAACTGAACGTTTTGATACCAAGATTGCTAAAATCGCTGAAAGTATGAAGGAGTTTTTACCTGCCGAAAAAACATCCGGAAAGGAGCAGGAGAATCACTATAGCAGCATTCACACAATAACAAAGAAATAAGGAAAAACAGAATCACTAGAGTGTTTCTTTCACTAAAATGTACCTTTACAGCATTCACACAATAATGTGCAAACGATTAAATTAAACTAAAAAAAGAAAATCCCAGTCTGATAATGAATCTTTTGCCATGTAGAAATAACTTTGCATAATATTAGCAATATTGTTTTTTCCACAAGTAAATATTTTTAAATTAGAATGAAAGATTTCACAGAACAGTATTTGATGTTACAACCTTTGTTGGTCTTTAAAGAGTTTGTTTGACTATCTCTGTGATTTCAGCTTATGTGATGGACAGCCCCACTCCAAAGTCCTCAGCCTCTGTTTCCTCAAGAGAAGGCGTGTCAGCGGAATTGAGGAGATCCTCAAAGTTTTCCTTTCCCGACAACGTTCCCAGTCGATGTCAGCAGCTCCACACCTGCACTGAAAACAATGCCTGCTGAAAACTGCTTTCCCCTCCTGAGGCGCCGGACGGTTTGCCAGAACAACTTCAAGGCCAACCGATAGTCCTTCTTTTTGGCCCCCCATGAACTCCTCCCAGAACAGAGATTTTGCCTCCACAACTGCCCAGGCCGCAGCTCACTTAGACTGCAGATACCTTTCAGCTGCCTCTGGAGTCCCACAAGCCAGCCAGACCTGATAGGATTCCTTCTTCAGCTTGACGGCATCCCTTACTTCCGGTGTCCACCACTGGGTTCAGGGGTTGCTGACACGACAGGCACCAGAGACCTTGCGACCACAGCTCCGAACAGCCGCAGAAACAATGGAGGAGGAGAGCATGTCCACTCAGACTCAGTGTCACCAACCTTCTTTTGTACCTGTTTGAACCTCTTCCGGATGTGGGAGTTAAAGACTTTCCTGGCAGAGGGCTCAGCCAGAAGACCCTCACAGTATGTTTGGGTTTCCCAAGTCTATTCAGCCTCCTTCCCCACCAGCGAATCAAACTCACCACCAGATAGTGATCAGTGGACAGCTCTGTCCCTCTCTTTACCTGAGTGTTCAAGACACGCTACTGAAGGTCGCCTGAAACGATTACAAAGTCTATAATTGATCTCCTGCTGATGATGTCCTGATGCCAAGTGTGTTAATGGACACCCTTGTGCTCAAACATGGTGTTTGTTATGGACAAACTATGAGGAGCACAGAGGTCCATCAACAAAACACCGCTCGGGTTCAGATCAGGGAAGCCAATCTTTCAAATCCCGCCCATCCAGGTGCTGCAGTTATTACCCACATGGGCATTGAAGTCCTCCAGGAGGACAATGGAGTCCCCTGTTGGGGCACTTTCCAGTACCCCTTTGAGAGACACCCAGAAAGCCGGGTACTCCAAACTGCTGATTGGCCGTAGGCCGAAATTATAGTCAGAGACGTCCCCCATTCAAAGGTGAAGGGACATGACCCTCTTGTCAACTGGGGTGAGCTCCAACACTTGGCACTTGAGCTGGGGGCTCACGAGTAACCTCAGACCAGTCAGCCACCTCTCATCTTGTGCAACTCCAGAATGGTAGATAGTCCAACCCCTCTCAAGTGACTGAGTTTCAGAGCCCCGGCCGTGCAAAGAGGTGAGCCCAACTACATCTAGCTGATACCTTTCAACCTCTTGCACAAGCTCAGGCTCCTTCTCTCCCAGAAAGGTGAAGGTCCATGTCCCAAAAACCAAGTTCCATCACCGGGGTTTAAGTGGCCGAGGCACTCGCCTTTGACTGCCACCCAAACCGTAACTTTAAAGAGTTTTCTAGAAGCAAATGTGAGGACATCTGACCAACAGGTGAAGCTTCTTCATTTTCAACAGTAAAATCCAAAGTGATGGGCATTACTAGTCTGGATCAACTTTGACCAGAACTAAGCTTAAACAGTGGTACAGTGTTGTTATTTGTTTCATTTTTGAGAAATGAATGATGGTACAGGAAAAATAGATGTTGATGTTGGAAGTTGTATTTGTCTATTGCAAAGATAAATTTTATTGCTAAAGTGCTTACTGTTTTAAATAAAAAACTGCTGACAACTTTATTTTTCTAAAAATGTAAAATTTATTTTGAATTAAATCATTTGAATAATGACTTTAAGGAATGATGTTTGTTTTTGACACAAAGAAAGTTTTTGTCCATTGATGAGAAAAAACCCAATCCAAGCAAACAAATTACATTTAATTAGGAATTTTTTTGTCCTTTGGTGTTTTTGAGTTGTTGAAACTGCAGTCATTCTACCCATCTCTACATGCACAGAGAACAGCATTTGTCTCATAACTGTTCGGTTTAGAAAGTGTGACATAGTTTGGCTGGTTTGCATATGCCAGACTTTGAAATCAGGAAACATACCACTCTTAAAAGTGAGAGAAACTCATCTTTCATCTTTGACCACCTTAAATTGGGCACAGATGAAAGATCACATAAAGGACACGTCCTAGGAATAGAACAAAGACTGAGGTGAATTGTTCTTCCTCGCTTTTAAAAATGTCCAAAAAGTCAAATGTGTTGCCGGCGAGGCCTGGCTCTGCCACCTGCTAACAGACAGCCCTACAGCAGAGCAGTACCCCAGGAATGCCAAATATTTCTTTCATTTGCTGTACGGCATGCTGATTTCCCTGCCTTTCCTGCTCTCTTCCTTCTCTGGAAGGGGGTCTCCAAGCCACCTGTGCATATTTAGCATAGCAAAGGAGAACAAAAGTAATGTACGGGAGGAATGTGGTCCCACAGAGCTGATCCTCAATAAAGAGGGAGTGTGAGGAATGTGCTTTTGTGCACACATACTGTACATATGTTTAACACAACCTGCTGTCAGAGGCAGTTCCTGGTCCACTGAAGCAGCCTGTCAGTCCTAATCTGGTGGCAATTTTCCACTGCTTATAGGTGATTTGAGCAAATCAGATATACTTGCTTAAGCCCTTTGAGTGGGGCGTGTGGGCTCCAGAAGCTAAGCTTTAGCATACCGTCAACCAATTTTGACTGGGAACAATTAGTAAAATCAGTAGCTGCTTCTGGAAACAGCACAGATTTGATCTTTGCATACTTTCTGATGCAAACTAGAAACAAGTTGGATGCCTTTTTTTGTCTTTAAAGGTGTGTGCCAAAAGTTTTGTTCTTTAAAAGAAAGTGATCCATACAATTCTTTTGACTTGACCTGGAATTCTCATTGTAGGAATTACTTTTTTTGTTGCAAATAATAGCTTGTTAATCATTATTGACGTGTGGATGTTTATGATTTCTCTTTAATCTGTGACTCTTCCAATGAGGGTTAAACTTTTTGTCACTGATACACAGCTATTCTTGCAAAGTAGGTGCACTACTTTGATAAAAGTTTTAAAACAATCCTAAAAGCCCCTCTTTTTTAGTCATTTCTGCAATTCTGGAATCACTTTTGGGGGTCATACTAAACTGTGTTAATGCAAGGACAAGAAAAAAACCCTTTAAGACAATTTTCCAACCATCTGGAGGTGAGCAAAGTACGTCTTGCTCTGAAACACAACCTAAACCTTTTCTTGCTCTAAGTTTGTACTGACTGATTACACATAGAGGCCTGCTGGAGAAGAAGTGAAGGCCAAAGAAAGTCTTTTTTATGTTTGCAATCACTTATGACTGCTTATAAATATTTTGAGTAAGTTCTCTTGTCTGCATTTATTCTATCTTTTGAGCAGGTCTAGAAATGGAAGCATCTGCCCCCTTTGATTCTGCTATAACTGGCACCTGTGCAGAATTGTTCTGATTATTAGGTTTTCATAATGAACAATATAAAGAGCCACAAGGCAGGAGGCCACCTTTCATCTGAGTCCAGGGTCAGTAAATCATTTCTTGCCGCGGTCTGGCTGTGAAGTTGTCACGGCCCTGGTTTCTGAAGGTTTGGCCCTTGAGGAAGTCCTGAGCCGTAATTAGGTCTGAGCAGAAACGAGTGGAACTCTTAGCCTGATTAGTCTGAGTGTGGTGCCACTTTTTTCTGGCTTTGATCTTACCCGCCCTCACGCCCACCCTATGGCAACACTACAGTTATATCCTGGACATGTTGGACATTTCAGGATTTTCTAAGTGCAGCATTTTTAATTTTATTTTTTTAAACTTCAGTTCTTTTCCTTCACAATCTTTGAGCTTCATAAAAAAATCATATGAATGCCTGTTAAAAACTTGTACTTTTTATTTAGAATTAGCATTCATCTCCAAGCACATTGGATCGTACATCATAGTGAGAAGTGCCTTTAAAATGGTTTATTGCAAGCAATCAATCAAAACAAAACTAATACAAAACAAGACAAACAGAAATATATACAGAGATATATCAAATCAAAGGAAAATTAGTCATTATGATAGTTAGTCAGTATTTATTGGAAATTATGCATTTATTCACAGATAGTAGTATATAACTCAACATTACTCTTTTAGCTCTTTTGCATACAGTACATGACACAACTAAGCCATTACATAATAGATTTGTTAAAAGTAGTTGAATAAAATGCTTGGAAGAGGATTGGAAGGAAGCAAGCATAAATGACCCCACCCCTGCTTGGCTATACTTAACTTTTTATTTTTAATTTTCTTTACATAAATGATCATATATTGGTATTTTCTCCTGCATAATCATTGATTTCCATTAGTTTTAGAGGTATTATTAGACATGCCCAGCTTAAATTAAGACAGAAATAACAAATAGATTTCAACTTATTTATTTTGCATGATCAGAGTTCTCTTCCATAGGTACTTGAATAGCAGACGCTTTGTCTGCTAAAACAGTAGAGTTGAGGACACCAGACACACTACCACCCATCATCTACTGGGTCATATTTACAAGCACCAAAGCTACCAGGTTTATGGGAAACTCTTGGGCTCGCTGTGCGCCACAGAAGAGTGAAGCTTGGGGAACTTTGGAAGTGTGTTGAGCTTTGTTCATGCTCAAACCTAATGTTTTCTGTTATGAAAGCCTACTTTTTGTCTTGCAGTGCTTTCTGAGGTCTCATTGTAAATCCATGCCAGAATAAACATTCTATTTTTGTCCCCAGCCTTTGTTCTGCCTCGGAGGAAAATCGTTGAACCCTGCCCCTCTAATTAAGTGGTCATAAAGATGCTGCAGAGCCACAGTGGTCGAGGAATGACAGTGAGCTTTGTCAGCCTAATAAACAAGACCTTTCTCCTCCACATCAGCTGAAAACTGTCATTAAAAAGAAAGCCTTGTAAAGACTGTGTTAATTAAACTGTTTTCATGCATAATATTTGTCATTGGTACGTGTCAAGCCTTACATGCACCGTTTAATTATATACTTTTGTATAAAATGTATAAAGCAATGCCATTTTTCCAAGCCCAGGTTAATAAAACAACAAAAACACACTGGATTTTTAATCTAGATATAAATACATATTAGTTATAATTTTATGCTAAAGTTAAACCAAAAACAATTTAGAGAGATTTTTCTCTTAATTGCAGCAAATGCAGCCCAGTTTGATACTAAAAGATTTTAATGGGGTGTTGGTGTTAAAGTTAGACCTGGGTGTGAACATACAAACCAACAACATTAGCTTTGAGATTTTGAATTAAAAGCCAGCCCTCAAAAACCTACTCCCCTGACATTTTCCTCTTTAAAATATAAAAAAACTGTTTGCTACATTAGACTTTAACAAATTCAGTGTCATTTCAGACTTCCTAACTTCCTGCTTGTTAAAAATGAAAACGTTTCATTGTCCCCACAGGTAAAAACAAAGGATAAGAAGGAAATGTAATCTAAAGCTTCATATTCTTGATCTGTAGCTTGTTTAAACGCAATTGTTGTTAGCAGTGTCCTCTGCTGGCTGACTAATTTAAGTGACAGTAGAGCGTTTCAAAACAAACAAAACAACTAAGTGACTGTTTTTTAAAAAAAATCTTTTTAAATAATGCAGTATATATTAAAATCTGTAATAAAATATAACTTTCAATCCCACTTTTGCAATTTTTTTCATGACAAGTCCATGAGTTTGTAACAGAAATGAAAACTGTTGAGTTACATATCTGCTAGTTAATAATGGTAGTGAATAAATGTGGGCCTGAGTCCAGATGTGAAATGAAAAGTTTTAGATGATATCTGTTTTAAATTACGTAATTTCTTTAGATAATTACTTTTGTGCAGGAAGTTTGTCATTTATCACTACAATTTTGACTGTTTTGTTCTTTTTATTAATAATCTCTTTTTGTGTTGCATCTTTTCTACCAACAATTTACCTGAATGTAAAAGAAGATTAGGGAACACTGTTCTGTCAGAACCTGTCAGAACCTATCAGAACAATGGCAAAATGAAATCTTCTTTGGTCACGTAAATGTTCCACTGTAAGTCAGCTGTTATATCATCATGGAAGTAAAGTTTATTGAGTCTCATTTTAAAGTCTTTCCAACCTGTTGACAAATTTACCCCCACACATCTGAGTTTCTGTATGTAGATGATACTGCGCCAGAATTACAACAGTTAAACAACTTCTGCATGATACTTTGAAGTTAACGGCGGCATCAATTTAAAAGTTTGGTTTGTTTGATGATGCAAAACTGGATGTTGGTGCATGGGTGCACAGGATTGAGATTACCCATGGATGAGATTATGACACCTTAAAAGCATCTTTTTTTTCCTTTAAGTTTCACCATTTATTTACATAAACCTTGAAAAAAAAGCAAGAGCAGTACACAAATAAGTAGTTCAAGTCTAACTTGTTTTACATAGCTTTTGTTGCAAGTTAGAGCTTCTTTTTAGGTAAACAAGCAAACTAACAAAGTCAAAAGTAAGAATATTTTCTTTTTTTGAGAGCAAGTACATATCAATAACAAACAACTCATGTAAATTCTAAAAACATATTCCTTTATCCAACACAAAGCTTTATAGGTCTCATTGGTTTTCGACTTTAGATTTTTTTTTATCGTATGAATTAATAAACAATCATTTCTTTATCTTTTGGCACCTGTGAGTGGAATAACAAATGTATCGTATCAAATGCAGCATATTTTCTAGCAGTTTATGTTCAGTCGGTATATATTACAGTTAAGTTAAGGCTTCTTCTTAAAACGTTCTCGCAGTAGAACACATGCACACACAATCAGCACACTCCCATAAAAATCTTACAGACAGCTTTAAAAGTGGTCATGGTAAAATACATTTCCAGAAAAACCCTGCTCAAAATGAGCTTCATGCATGCAAAACATGTACACAAGACCAAAGTGTAAAAAATATACATCATGGAGATGAAAACAACAAAAAGTTCAAATATAGTCACTATGTTCTAAACAGCTTTTCGTGTTTTTTTTCTCCAAAAATACTGACCAGATGCAACAAAAAGGTCCTTCTCCATTATCAACAACTGCTATTAGCTTGTTTTTAGTTCAGGTTTAGTGTTAAAAAAAATTATATATAAATTTCCACCACACTTTTTTGCTTTAAACCAACAGGAAAGCATTTTTGTTCTTTTACTTTACCCTATTATATCTACAAGTCATGAACTTCACAAAAATACATTTATTTATACAAAATGATTTTAGTCACCGATTGGTAATATGGTAATGATTAGTGTTTTGGAAATTCCCGTTATTTTTCAGGATTGAAAGTTTGTGACCACTTTCCCTCCTCATTTTCTCAGCAGTCCTTTTCTGTCTTTCATTTGCTGCATTTCCTCACTGGTGTCCAGGTCTTCAGCTCTGTCTTACTTGCTCCTCTGAGAACCAATCATCACCTTGGACACAAAGTTGACAATGGCACTTGCTGGTTGCTCAGGGTCATGCTCTGCAAACAAATGACAAATGTTGTCCATAGAAGTGCCAGTTTTCCTCGCCACAAAGCCGAAGATCCTGAAAAGGCAGAGAAAAGTAGTCAGTACTTTGCTACCACAAATAGACACTTGTTTTGATCTTTTTTTACTGACTGGAGGTCTGAAAATTATTATTATGAACTTACTTTGCTGAGGGGAAGCCATCTTTTTTCCACCTATGAGCAGTAACAAACCACAGTATTGGCTTAATGTGTATTTTAATTCTCCACAACTACCACTTTTTTCTAAGCTTAAGTCACAGTTTTTTTTTGTGCGTGGTTTGGCCTCCTTTTACTCAGAAGTGACTTACATGCGATTTTCAAAAAATAAATATTCATTATTTTTCCACAAACAACCTGCTGGTCTTTAGTGGTCGTATCTCACAAACACCACTAGGAGGCACTGTAGGTATGAGTATCAGTGTTTGCCACTGACAACAACGCAGGAGAAGAAGCACTGTCCAAAACAAAAATGGAGGAGAAAATGATTGTTCTCCTCCTGAATGTTATATTTTTTATTATTTGAATCAAGACATTATTCTTGTTTTTATTTTTTCCTTTCTCTGACTAATACAGGACAGCAAGTCTACAAATTGGGTTACAAAGACATGGAAGTACCGCTGAAAGCACCGCCTTTCAGGCACTGGCTCCCTGCAGTAGAAGGTAAAGATCGCCATTAAAAAAGACTGCATACCGATACTTTTGTAGAGCTTTTCACAATGAAAAAACTAGGAATGTCCCAATTTTTTGTTTCCAATTAAATTCCAAGTCATTTGATATTAATACTGATACAGAGTTCTGGTCTGACATTTTTGTAAAACATAGACACGTACCAACTGATTCAGGTTGATCCCTATTTTTATTTTATTCGCCTTCTTTTTCATTTAACACTCAAAAAGAACAATTCTATAAAGTTGCTTGAACAATCACATAAAAATAGTGCAACTATTACTGTAACTAGAAAAACTAACTGTAAACTAGTAAAAATAGGAGAAGATTAATTGTGTGAGAAAGTTTGAAAACATAGAATGAGTTCCTTTTGAATTATCTTTTTGAATAATTAGTCTTTTTGATTAATTATGATACATGTTTTCATGAAAAATTCTTACAAAATAAATATAATATATATACATATAATATATAAAATATTTGTTGCAGTAGAATAGTAAGGCGATACTTAGTCATGTGAAAAAGTTTGGTGACTGTAGCTTTAGTATCAGAACTTTTGAACATTTTTGATAACATCATGCCATCTCTCTGTCGGCAGCAGATCAGCGGTCATATTCCCAGATCATCTCTTGCCTTCAAGTGGCCGAAATTTTTTAAACTTAAAATCAGACAATGTTTAAACTTGAAATCAGCGAAACTCACTTTCTATCCTGAGGATCCAGCGCACAAAATATCACCGTGTTGACACTGTAATGCCTCCTGAAAAAGAGTCTGGAAAGATAAAAAAGTTCGGTTGATAGAGGCATATCTGTCTTTGTGTGAGCCACATAAACAGGATGTGCCGTACTGACTTCCTCTGGTTGTCTGTGAGGGTGATTCCTTGGGAGGAAACCTTGAAGTGGACCACAGTGGAGGTTGGTGGTGGGTTTAGGTTCAGGGTCATAGTGGTGGCTTTCTGCACTGCCTGGGTGCCGGTTAGCGACTCCATCTCCACCGAGCTCAGGTACCACACATTACAGGCTGCAGCACCAAACAAATTTAAGGACAAGTCGTGTGTGCAAAGAGCAAATAACAACAGGGTGTTTTCAATGAGACAGTAATAGATTTAAGAAAAAAATGACTGATTTGCAAAAGAGTCCCAATGAAGTGTTTAGGTATTGTCTCGTTGTGTTTTCTGCTGGTTCACAGACTAATTTAAATAGCTTTATTACCTGCTCCCTGTTTTAGCAGCTCAGCAGCTGAGTTTGTGACAGAATGGGTGGGGTTCTCTACATCATCCTCCAAAGGATCTTTGACAAAAAACACAAGAGATCAGCAACTACACCCACAGGTATGATTATCAAATGGTCACTTGGGAAAGCAGTCGGGTGTAATAGTAGGTTTGGGAAGCCACGAAATGTCAATAAGGCCTACTTTCTATTTTATTCTCCAATAAATGGAGTGTGACGAGAGTGTGCGTTTACCTCTGTCAGGTATAATAAGTTTGCAGGGCAGGGCCAAGGGAGTGATTGAATGCTGGCAGACCAACGCGGTTAAGCTTCCTGCAAAAAACAATAGTGTGGGGAAACAAAATTATAGTTTAGGATAAGTGTGCACAACACTGACTGCTGTTTTTCATGCACCATGGCTGAAAGACTAAAAGTTAGAGACATGAACCAACAAGAAAAAGTAAGAAAAGCTCACAAAGTCCAATGGATTAAAAAAGGTACGGTCTTTAAAATCCAAATGCACCAGCCATAAAAGTTGCAAATGAACTGTTCTTAATAAAGCTACACACAAGCAGTTAAAATACAAAGTGCACAAACATGGAACAAAAATCAAGTCAGACTAAACCACTGAAACAAGTTTTGTGCATTTAAAAGTTGGGGCTTAGGCAACTTCTTACAAACTACTGGTATAAGTCATATTTTGCCAATAGAGGGCAGTGTTGGTCATTAAGTGATGTTTTAATGACATATCCAGGTGGTGGCGCTGAAGAGAGCAGGCACTCACCAAAGTAAGGCTCATTGGGACAAGCTTTCAGCCGCACTCCTTTTTGTGTGCACTCAATGAGGAAGTGCCGCACTAATTCAATGGACAAATCTCCACCTGTAAGGGGGAAAAAAAAAAAGAATATTATTTAGACTTGACTTAAAACACTGATTTAATGAGTTAACTTAACTGAACCTAGAAATGCATCATCATCATCTACTTAAGGAATTTATGTTTCTGAAAATCAATTACTTTATTTTAGCTATAAAATTAGTTTTCTGTTAGTTTTATGTAAGAATTTCTAACTATAATAATAAAAATGTCACATTTTTCTCAGGTTAAATCTTTACTTTTCTTTAAAAAAAATTTAATGAAAAGGAAAAATCTCCTTAACCACCTGAAACCCCAAACCTTAGGCATTATTCAGAAGTTGTGATAACACAAATAATCATAATTCAGTTTATTAAAAACCTACTCCAATGAAAATTGTGGGTGTTTTTTTTGTGTTTTTAACAAGTTCATGTGGCATTTTTCTCTTTATTCAAATAGTTGTGAATCAGGAGCAGACAAAGAAATGCAGTTTGAAAAAGGTTATAGCTGTGACGTAGAACCTACAACAGCAGACCACAAACTCCCTGCCCTGCTCCATTCTGATCCATCCACTTGCAGACACATAGATCAATTTATGTCCTTGATTTCCTCGTCTGAGCTGGAATCAGGCTCAAAACTGTCCAGCTGGATAGGCTCCGATTTTCCTCGCCATTTTTGTTTTACTACTAATGTTAGGCTGGGGTTGTAAGCTGGCAGGAGAGCATGTCAACAGCTGGATAATGGGAAATGGGGGCAGGCTTACTCTACGACAACTGTCCCCCCACAACTCAGAGGCAAAATTTCTAATGAACTCCTAATGAAGTTTTCATCGTGATTAAAAGACCACTGACAATGCTTTAACAATAGATCAAAAGATTATCAGAATTGGTCTTCAGTTCCTCTTTAGGATGTGTTGGGTTTCATGCTTTCAAGGAGTTAAAATGCCCCGAGCTCTGTGTGGTGCTGGACTGTGTCCTGGTGTCAGTTTAGCTGCCCCAAACGCCAGAGCGGAGAGGGCAAACAAAAGGACAGGTGTGAGCAGGGAAAAATGAAGGACAGAATGAAGGGAGCTGAGGGGTGGGGGACTGTTCAGTGTCATGATCTACTTCCTGCATGTCTGTGCTTCTTTCATGTGAATGTTATCAGGCCTGGATAATAACAGGGTTCAATGTGAGCCGTGCTGAAATGCTCCACATAGGATTTCATCCATCAGCATGTCCTTCTATTGGACATCAACTTGTGACTTTTTAGAGCTTGTTAAACATGTTCATGCAAGTTCACCAGTTCTCCTCCTGCAAATACTTTTCAGTACATTTTGAATGGTACAAAAGGAAAAACTAAGGCTGTCCTGTTTGTTGAATTCTTGCCAAGCATCAGAAATGATTTAAAAAACTTATTGTGGGATTTCAGGTTTCAAATTTCCTGACTCACTAAAAGGGGCTTCCTTTCTTCAAGTGTTATTGGTATGTCTTAATAGCTGTAGCAAAAAATATAGTTTCCATATGCTAGGATTGCCATAATTCTGGGTTTAAAAACCCAACCATATGTCGCATTATTGATCCAAAATAATTGATTGACAGATGGATGGACTGACTGACTGATTGATTAAATAATCTCCCAACTGCAATTCAGTTAAAACAGCTCTTCAGCCAGAACAGATAAAAAAACATGACAGCAGCAACATAAAGAAGACATGACAGTAACAACAGTGCGCAAAATACATAAATAAAGGAGAATGTGAATCGTTGTTTACGTTGAAAGTGTCAAACACGTGGAAGAAGGATTTATTGTTTTATGAAAGGACATTAGGCTTACTAAAAGCTAACTGAAAAGTTGTTCTTCATTATTACTTATTTATTAGCAAATAAAAAAAGGAGATTCTTCAGAATCTTTTTGTTTTTTTGTTGTAGTTTTGTAATAAACAATTCATATATCGAACTAAAAGGAGAAAATGGGGAAAGTTGAATCATTGCATCCCTAGCATATGACATATGTTTTCTTTATCACATGATATCATTACTGTATTATTATTCATTGTTTTCATTAAACATAGGACTTTGTGGTGATCTTTGCCATCACTCAGTCCATCTTTGTTTTCCGGAATCATCCCTGCTGGATTCCTCAGAAAATTCTTAATAAAATCCTCTCTTCTGTCTCCAATGTATGACATACTAAACACACAACATAGTAAGCAGTCACAAAGAGACCTATGTTGACCTGAAGTAGTGGAATATCACCTCCTTTTATCAGATAGAGTTATGTTGGTTGAAGAGATTTCAAAAGAATGTGCTGGGATCAGAAACACGTTCTTTGTTGAAGTGTGAAACATTAGCTGCTCCGTTACCCGGTAGATGTTGGGCTGTTTTGTCATGATTTCCCCCAGGAAATACACAGAATGATTAGAATCCACGCAAAGTCAGTATATCAGGTTCCCTCATGATGACGGGGAGTACAGTGGGCTGAAACAGAAGACTGCTTTGGGTGTGACATCCGGGTTCTCCATAGTTCAATGTCCACATCCAAGCCTCGAGGGCCAGCGTTTTACATGTTTTCCAACCAACCTGCCATTGAAGCTCCTTATTGGCTAAAAAACACCTGATCCAGGTAATCAACAGCAGATAAGGCAAGGTTTATGGAAAACCACAAGAAGGCCGGCCCTTGGGGCCTGGATTTGGACACCCCTGTTCTAGACCCATCTTTAAAACCTCAGTCATGATAGCTAATGTAGCGCCAAGCTTTCCAGCTCCATTTAATGTCCACTCCAAGACTACACTTCATCAATTGACTATATACGAGAACTGGACTGAGTGATCCCTCCCCTCCTCCATTCCAAACAGAAAGTGCCTGAAAGTCCCAAGAAGCCAAATTCCCAGAGACTTTCACTGAGAAATAGGAAGTCATTACGCAGTCATTTTATTTATCAGAATAACCATTCTTGCTCTCCCTATTTTTTTAGCATGTTCTTTCTAATGCTAATATTTATTTTCTTTAATGTAAGTTATTCAAGTTATAAACTGGCCAACCAGAAGCCTCAATAAAAGCATGTGGTCTCATATCAAACGTTCAAAGCGTTTGATTGACAGATTTTCCCAACAATACCTTTTTTGCCTTGTTGTACAACTGTGAGAGGGGGCGTCGCCACCTTCATAGCTAGACCGTAGGCCCCTTTGAAGGAGTGGCTGTCCCGCACAATGAAGCAGCCAGGCTCCTGGTCCTTTAAGACTGAGATGGCTTTGGGAAGAAAAACATTTACTGTGAAGATGAAAAGAAAATGACAAAAGTTGTGACTGTGGAGCAAAAGTTAACACCCACCTTGATCCCTTGAGATGTCAGGCTTGTACCAGAACTTGGATGTGTCCTGGACAAACTTCACTGTAACTTGTTTGCTGGCCAGAACATCTGGAAAAGACATTTAATAAAATTTCTAAGGCTCCTTAGTTACTTCTTTAGCATTCAAATACGAGGGTGTTAAAAAAACTAAAAGTACATTTTACCAAAATGTTTGGAATCGTAAATATCATATTTCATTTGAATTTGCTATTTAACCAGGTAGAACCCATTGAGATCAGAATCTCTATTACAAGGGTGACCTCCAGGCAAAGAGGGTTAAGGTGCCTTCCCAAGGACACAACAAGGGTTGGCTGGAGGGAGCTGGGATTGAACTGCCATTTCTTTGATCAGTGGCAAACCTGCTTAACCACCTGAGCTACTGCCACCCCAACTTTTAATTTGCTTGAAGGCTGTACAAGTAAGTAATTTCTTTACATACATTTTCTGGACATGACATTCCAACAATATTACCTGGCAGCGGTGAGGTTGTGTGTGGAGGTTGAACTGACAAGTCCGGCAGGATGTTAGGGAATGGGATGCTGAGCGAGCTCCCACTGTGGGGGCTTGAAAACCCACTGTTGGCTGGAGAAGCTGTTCCTAGGGAATGATCTCCATCGGATGCTCTCTTTTTCTCTGGCAGCAGTGGGGGCTGCATCTGGGGAGTCTGTGACCGATTCTGGGTATTTGTAGAGGTTAATGGACAGTTTGTGCCGTAGCACTGGAGCGAGTCGTCCTGCTCTTCAAAGGCCTGAGCGGGGCCACGATTGAGGGCATAGAAAGCCATACGACTTATTTGGTTGCTTTGAGGAGAGCTGTGGGCATTGGGGATTTGGTGCATGTGGGGGTGGTGTGCTGGAACAGGTTTGTGGCTGTAGTCCATAGACATGGAGTGCTGCAGCGGCTGTCGGGCACTGGGGTAGCTGCTAAGAGAGGAGTGGCGACTCAAGGGGGGATGCTCTGGCCAGGACGGGTTCCTGCTGAATTTTTAGTGTGGAAAAAATCAGTTTCAATAAATCTCTGACAGCAAACAATTTGGTTAATATCTTGAGTCTTTATCCTCTGGTGGTACAAAAAAACATATTTATGTTTCTATTCACATTCACCTGTCAGTCGGTTGATGAGCCAAGAACGTAGACATCAGCATCCTGTGGCAGTTAATATTAGAATCTGGAAAATTCTCTCCTCCGACACCATTGATCTCAGAATATCCTCTGGGAATTTCCTCTGTGTGACAAATAATAGCAGATTTTCAACATAACTTAAAAGAATTTTCTCTTTATTAGGAATCAAACTTCCCTCCATGAACCGCCACCTTAACGTGGTGGAGGGGTTTGAGTGCTCGAATGATCCCAGGAGCTATGCTGTCCGGGGCTTTGGCTCCTGGTAGGGTCTCCCATGGCAGACAGGTCCTGGGTGACGAGCCAGACAAAGAGCGGTTCACAAACTCCTTCATGAGCAGAAAAAACATTGATTCCGTTACGTCGCCCGGATTGGCGTTACCGGGGCCTCACCCTGGAGCCGGGCCTGGGGTTGGGGCTCGCAGGCGAGCGCCTGGTGGCCGGGGCTCCTCCCACGGGCCCTGGTCGGGTAAAACCCTAAGGATCGACGTGGGATCACTCCCCAGTGGGCCCACCACCTGCAGGAGAGCTGTGAAGGGGCTGGTGCAATGTGGTTTGGGTGGCAGTCGAGGGCGAGTGCCTTGGCGGCCTAAACCCCGGTCATGGAACTTGGCTTTTGGGACATGGAACGTCACCTCTCTGGGAGGGAAGGAGCCTGAGCTTGTGCGAGAGGTTGAGAGGTACCGGCTAGATATAGTTGGGCTCACCTCTACGCACAGTCTGGGCTCTGAAACTTAGTCTCTCGAGAGGGGTTGGACTCTCTACCATTCTGGAGTTGCACATGGTGAGAGGCGGCGGGCTGGGGTGGGCTTACTCGTGAGCCCCCAGCTTAGCCGCCAAGTGTTGGAGTTCACCCCGGTGGACGAGAGAGCTGTGTCCCTCCGCCTTCGGGTGGGGGACAGGTCTCTGACTGTGGTTTCGGCTTATGGGCCGAACAGCAGTTCGGAGTACCCAGCTTTCTTGGTGTCCCTCGGAGGGGTACTGGAAAGCGCCCCAACGGAGGACTCCATTGTCCTCCTGGGTGACTTCAATGCCCACGTGGGCAATGACAGTAGCGCCTGGAGGGGTGTGATTGGTAGGAACGGCTTCCCTGATCTGAACCCGAACGGTGTTTTGTTGTTGGACTTCTGTGCTCGTCATAGTTTGTCCATAACAAACACCATGTTTGAGCACAAGGGTGTCCATCAATACATGTGGCATCAGGACACCCTCGGCAGGAGATCAATGATCGACTTTGTTGTCGTTTCAGGCGATCTTCGGCCGTGTGTCTTGGACACTCGGGTAAAGAGAGGGGCAGAGCTGTCCACTGATCACTACCTGGTGGTGAGTTGGATTCGTTGGCGGGGAAGGAGGCCGGAAAGACTTGGCAGACCCAAACGTACTGTGAGGGTCCGCTGGGAACGTCTGGCTGAGCCCTCCGTCAGGGAAGTCTTTAACTCCCACATCCGGGAGAGCTTCAAACAGGTACAGAGGGAGGCTGGTGACATTGAGTCTGAATGGACCATGTTCTTCACCTCCATTGTCTCTGCTGCTGTTCGGAGCTGTGGTCGCAAGGTCTCTGGTGCCTGTCGTGGCGGCAACCCCCGAACCCGTTGGTGGACACCGGAAGTAAGGGACGCCGTCAAGCTGAAGAAGGAGTCCTATCACGTCTGGCTGACTTGTGGGACTCCAGAGGCAGCTGACAGGTATCGGCAGTCCAAGCGAGCTGCAGCTCAGGCTGTAGTAGAGGCAAAAACTCGGTCCTGGGAGGAGTTCGGTGAGGCCATTGAGAAGGACTATCGGTTGGCCTCGAAGAGGTTCTGGCAAACCGTCCGGCGCCTCAGGAGGGGGAAACAGTTTTCTGCAGGCACAGTTTTCAGTGCAGGTGGGGAGCTGTTGACTTCGACTGGGGACATTGTCGGGCGGTGGAAGGAATACTTCGAGGATCTCCTCAATCCTGCTGACACGCCTTCTCTTGAGGAAGCAGAGGCTGAGAGCCTTGGGGTTGGGCTGTCCATTACCCGAGCTGAAGTCACCGAGGTAGTCAACAAGCTCCTCGGTGGCAAGGCAGCAGGAGTGGATAAGTCCGCCCTGAGTACCTCAAGTCTCTGGATGCCGTGGGAGTGTCTTGGTTAACATGTCTCTGCAGCATCGCGTGGCAGTCGGGAACAGTACCACTGGACTGGCAGACAGGGGTAGTGGTTCCCCTTTTCAAGAAGGGGGACCGGAGGGTGTGCTCCAACTACCGGGGAATCACACTCCTCAGCCTCCCTGGGAAAGTCTATGCCAGGGTACTGGAGAGGAGAGTCCGGCCAATAGTCGAACCTCAGATCGAAGAACAACAATGCGGTTTCCGTCCTGGTCGTGGAACTGTGGATCAGCTCTACACCCTGTCTAGGGTGCTAGAGGGTTCATGGGAGTTCGCTCATCCTGTCCATATGTGTTTTGTGGATTTGGAGAAGGCGTTCGACTGTGTGCCCCGTGGTGTCCTGTGGAGGGTACTTTGGGAGTATGGGGTCCGGGGGGCCTTACTCAGGGCTGTCCGGTCTCTGTATGACCAGAGCAGGAGCTTGGTCCGCATAGCTGGCACTAAGTCAGACCTGTTCCCGGTGCATGTTGGACTCCGGCAGGGCTGCCCTTTGTCACCGGCTCTGTTCATAGTCTTTATGGACAGAATTTCTAGGTGCAGCCAGGGTCCGGAGGGGGTCTGGTTTGGGAACCACAGGATTTCCTCTCTGCTCTTTGCAGATGATGTTGTCCTGTTGGCTTCATCGAGCCAGGACCTCCAGCATGCATTGGAACGGTTTGCAGCCAAGTGTGAAGCGGCAGGGATGAGGATCAGCACCGCTAAGTCTGAGGCCATGGTTCTCGACCGGAGAAAGGTGGTTTGCCCTCTCTGGGTGGGTGGAGTGCTCCTTCCCCAAGTGGAGGAGTTTAAGTATCTTGGGGTCTTGTTCACGAGTGAGGGAAGATCGGAGCATGAGATCGACAGGCGGATTGGTGCTGCGTCCACCGTCATGCGGTCGCTGTACCGGTCCGTCGTGGTGAAGAGAGAGCTAAGCCAGAAAGCAAGGCTCTCAATTTACCGGTCGATCTACGCCCCAATACTCACCTATGGTCATGAGCTCTGGGTCATGACCGAAAGAACGAGGTCCCGGATCCAAGCGGCTGAAATGAGCTTCCTCCGTAGGGTGGCTGGGCGCTCACTCAGAGATAGGGTGAGAAGCTCGGTCACCCGGGAGGAGCTCGGAGTCGAGCCGCTTCTCCTCCAGATCGAGAGGAGCCAGTTGAGGTGGCTCGGGCATTTGGTTCGGATGCCCCCTGGACGCCTCCCTAGGGAGGTGTTCCAGGCATGTCCCACTGGGAGGAGGCCCCGGGGAAGACCCAGGACACGCTGGAGAGACTACGTCTCTAGACTGGCCTGGGAACGACTCGGGGTCCCCCCAGAGGAGCTGGAGGAAGTGGCCGGGGAGCGGGAAGTCTGGGCATCTTTACTGAGACTGCTGCCCCCGCGACCCGGTCCCGGATAAGCGGAAGAAAATGGATGGATGGATGGATAGGAATCAAACTTAAAACGAAAGATTTGCGTAGGAAAGACCATTTACTGAAATCATTTAAAGAATTTTCTGTCTTGTGGAAAAATTTCTGCTTCAATATTCACACTAAAGGGCTTCAATTTGGGCAAAAAAACTTTTAAGGAACTTGAAGTTAAATGTACCTTAACAATTAAAATCTATGGAGTTAATCAATATGTGCCACAATTTCCTAAAAGCTTTATCTAAATCAGATGATTACAAAACTTTTAAAGATTTACAAAAATATTTTTCACTTTTATACATACATTATAGAATTAAATACTTTTTTTTCCCAATTTTGATTTTCCTTTGAGAATACAAAGAAAAAGCCTTTTTTTTTTTTTTTTTTTGGTCTGGTTGCATGACCTCCTGTAACCATGGAAACGAGGCTGCAGTGAATGCGGGGACTTTTGCCTGAATGTCTGGGGTAGTAAGTAGCACAGTGGGGGGACAGAACTTTTCTCAGGCCTTTAGAAATACTGTAGATTTCCATGGAAACAAGCCAGTGAGAAGAAAAAGAATGGGAACAAAACACAACAAAGTTCCCTTAATGACTATATTATGTAGTTTTATTGATGTGACAAATAAAAAAACAATAAAACACATGTTGTAAGTATTGCAACATAGTGTATTAAAAATAAATTTAAATAAAAAAAAGTTTCAGTTTACAAATCACAGCAGCTCAGGTTTATCTGTCTATAGCAAAGATGGGTCAGGAATCTCCCTGCTTTTGCACACAGGATATCTTTTGTTTCAGTCTCTATTTCAAAATGAACTAAAATGATACCAATAACAATGTTGCCTTTATTAAGCAGACAAAGTTGAACCACAATAGCCCTTCAGGAATGAGTAAGGATCCAAAAAGGCAATCACAAGGTAGACATGAAAGAGGACTCTGTCAGGGACAACATTCTCTATTGTATTTGAGGGGAAAACATGAAATTCTTATTAAATAAACAGAGGTTTTTTATTATTTTTGACAGGGTAACATACTTTGGTTTATGCAAAAAAAGGTTTTGATTGCTGCTGTTACACTTAGAAAAAAATCCACTTTTCTATGGTGGACAAAAATTATTTTTACAAAAGTCACATTGAACCTTTTCTCTTCTAAAAGGAACTAACTCATCATCTTTCTTAAAGTAGAACCAGAACCTACCGTGGTTTGCGGTGAAACCTCCATAAGACTGTACAGGTGATGGAATTTGCCTGAAGTCAGCCAGTTCTGGCATGTTTTTTACTGTAAAACAAAAAAAAAGGCATTTACAGACACATTCCAATAAAAATTGTGTTTTTAACATGTTTTTGCTGTACTAAGATATAAGACAAATATGAAGAAAGTTAAACTTAAATTTACTTTTCTGAGTATTTCTATATTCAAATCATTTTGAATCAGGAGCAGATAAAAGAAATCAGTTGAAAAAAGCTTGTAGTTGTTTATGTTGAAGCTACTACGGTAAGCTACTAGCTCCCTGCTTAGCTCTATTCTGATTCATCCACTTGCAGACAAATAGTTCCATGTCTGTCTTCATTTTCCTCGTCTGAGCGGGCATCAGGCTCAGAATTGTACGGATGGATAGCACCAATATTGTTCACTGTTTTTGTTACACCAGTAATGTTAGCTTGGGGTTGTGTGTGTATGGGGGGTGGGGGGTGGAGGGTGTGATTACTCTTCTCCAACAGTCCCCCTTATTACTCAGAGGTGAGTTTCTGGAGGGAGGGAGGGATAGATGGATGGATGGATGGATGGATGGATGGATGGATGGATGGATGGATGGATGGATGGACACAAAACTTACCATATGGTGTTGGAGGGGAGATCGGGAACGCAGGAGTGGGTGGAGTCATAGCTTGACCAGCCTCACCTACATTGTCTATATCAGGGCACTGGTCCCTGTATTCCACAGTGTCACTTCTACACAGGACAGAATGCTGACAAAAAAATAAAATAAAACAAGTAAGCAACCCTACATTTCACTCCTGTAGAGAAAAGTCAATTTAAGTGCAAACATGTTTGCTGAGTTTACCTGGGATTGTGGGACACAACGTGAGTAAGTCTGATGACCCCTGAAATCCTCCGTTTTACCCCACCCAGGGTTGTAGAAGCCTGGGTGATCATTTAAATCCCTTCCCTGGCAACTTGGATTTCTTTTGACACTTTCTTGGCCGTTGCAGGACTCAATGTCTGCATGTACACACATAGAAACCAGCCAGAAGGTCATTAAATGTTAACCGGTTTTAAAGCATCACTGATTTCAAGGAAGTCAGGACATAAAAACTCCACTGAAAACAGCAAAGCAGCAAACACATTTAACAGAAACTTTACCTTTTTGATTTATTTTAATGACTAGAAAAAAGGAAATTACAACTTGACATAATCTGAATCTGTCCAGTGGCCACATTTCTAACTTAAGGTTAGCCTCCTGGAATGTTTTGTGAGGACAGCTGAGGAATGCTAGCAGCCTAGTTTGGGGGGTGGGGGGTGTTATAGTATGTGTGTGTGTGTTTGTGTGCGTGTGTTTAGAGTTGAATGTTATTACTTCTGTGACGAGCGAGTGCTGTCACTTACCACCAGGATGTTAATGTGGGACCTCCCAATAAGCTGCAACCTCCTAATACTAAAGAATGCTAATGACGCGAGGGTGCTAATGTCTGGGATCATTACTTGCTTTGTCTGGTGCATTCATGCGCTTGTGCACGCAAGTTTAAAAAGTACAGCCGTAGCTGTTTTTAGTTACCCCTTGAGTGAAGCCAGAAAAACTGATGAAAACAGGAAGATTGTTCCTCCGTTTTAACTTTTCCCAGTCACACATCAACATGAATAAGCAACTGGTGACCTGCGTCCATGCCACGTTACGATAATTAAACAAACTTGTTACATTTAGGTGCAGAATTGTGAACATTTTTGCACCTTAACTTGTTTGTTTTTACCCAGCTGCAAAAGATAAACCCGCCTGAAGATGACATACAGTGATCAGGTTCTTGCTTGGGCTGGTATGGCCCAGAATCCAAAAGGACACCTCCCACTTCCGACCGGGAATGTGTATTAACAACTACATCTAGTCCCAATAATGCTTTGACTGTTATCAATTTATAAGCGCCTTTGCTTCCTCTCTAAAGACATTTTTTATTGGATACATTTTAACATTTACATTTTCACATCTCTTCAGACTGGAATGCCTTTAATCTTTTTTATTCACATTTATTTATTAATTTGTTTTTTTATTTTCACCTCTTTGCTCTGCTGGATAATTCTTCTGCATTCACACTCTTGTCAAATCACACCAGAGTTCACTTGTAAGTGAAGCAACTTTTTGAAACCAGAGTTCAGGTGAGCATTTAAACCAGATGAAGCACCTATCTAAGGAAGCAAAGCATGACGTGAAACCTAACAGTCTAGGTAAAAATGTCTTCTGGGACAAAGTTAAAGGCAGAAACTAATGCAAACAAGTCAGGGTGAACATATGAATCCAGGAGGATTTTTACTCCTAACTGAATCGGTTAGTTAAATGTGAGGCGAGTTACTTTGGACTATTTGTGTGTGTGTCTGTGTGTATTTAAAAAAAAGTCAATTTTCACTAAGACAAGATTATAATAACAATATTTTAAAACCGCTTTGTACAAATCATGACTCAAACACTATGAAACTCAGTATTGTCAGAAAAGTCTTAACCTAAATGTCCTAAATTATGATTGACAAACAGCACAATACAAATATACCTATAATAAAAATCTTTAAAAGTAATCAAAGCATTAAGTTCTGCTTAAGTATTTTTCTCTGTATTCCGCTTCTGCTCCTTTTAAGTACATGATTACTATAATCATCCTTTCCTTCATTCACATGCTGTCATTCAATTAAAAGTTTGCATAATTGTGCTGTACACAAGTTAGGTTAACAACAAAAACATGATTGCATTTAGGACGATTGCAGGGATCAACTTCTGCTCAACTTGGACAAAAATCAAGGAACTGCTTGCAAATTTGGGAAAAATGAAGACCAAAGATTCACGCCAACTTCTGACTGAAAACCTGCAGGGTTGGGTCAGAGCTGGTTAACCATGCATACTTTAAACTCTTAACTAAGCTCTTCTTTTTTTTTCACAGAAGAATCATCAGGCACATTTGCTTAACCAAGAAACAAACAGCATCTTCTAACCACTTTAAAATAGTGATGTTTATGGTAGGAAACCCTACAAATTGCGATTTTTTTTAAATTTTCAGTTCCCCCAAACGTATAAATTTAAGTAAATACAAATTTAAAGTTTTTTCTTTTTACTATTTACTGGTCCAAAAAAAGCAAAGGTTATAAATAAAACGGCATCCTAATGCGTCCTAAAACAAGAAATTCCTAATTCAATCCCAATACCCTTTACAGGAACATTTTTTCAAGTTGCTTTGCATGAAAACATCTGGGTAATGGCTTAATGCTATCTTCATCTTTAACTGTAAAAGCCATTTTTCAGAAAGTAGCATCAACCCCCCCAAAGGAATTTGTGAAATTATATAAGTAGTAACTCATTCATAGGAATACAGTTAATGTGTAGCATGCAACAAGTAATCTGATCCAGACGGTCCACGAATGCTTGCAACAATTCTGAATTTCCCAAAGAAAAAAGTTCTGTAGTTTGATTTATGAGGCCCAAACGTAGCAACAAAACATCAGAAATGCATCTGAGGCCCACAACAGGAAATCCACTTTCACAGTCACAGCTCATTTAGCCTTGAAGATGATCAGCTGCTGCATCAGCAGATCTCTGAATTGTAGAAAACGTTTACACTTCACCAGAAAAACCTCAAATCTGGAATGATAAAGTCCAGATATTCCTTTTTATTTTTTTCAAATGTGCATTACACCTACCCTTTGTTTAACACTACCTTTTTTCCACATTGCAGCTGCAAAACCTCTCCACAATTTAACAACAATTTGTAAGGAAGCAACCACTAACCCTGACTGTAAGGAGAGTAGTGAAGAACAGTAAAGCACAAATACCCTATTTTTTATTGTTATTTTAGATTTTGATAAATGTTTGTTTTGATGCCAACAGCATTAAATCAGTGCTAACATGCAGGTACAAGTTTATTGAGCATGACCGAACAGCTTAAAAAAGTCATGGCACATTATTTAAACAGAAATCAAAAGAGCTTTTCTGTTTTATAAAACTGCAATAAGTTGCTCAATTTTTGACGTAAAATCAACATAAAATTTTACGCTTTAACTGTGGAAGGAAAAATAAAAAAATCAACATCAATAGCAAACAGTCCTGTCGTTTCTACAGCTTGTTTGCATAGCCTTTTGTGTTTGGTAGCTGGAGTGGAGTGTCTGTATTGATATGTGCAGACAGGTAAGTCACTGGGATCAAATGGAAAAAAACGTTGCCTGAAGGCTCACTTGTTCTTCCTTTGGAAATTTCTGAAGCCTTCCCGTTCTGTGCCCTTCAGCCACTTAGCTCACGCTGGGATTTATGCAGCCAGACACTAGGAGATGTATGCTGCAAACTATTTGGTACTTGCAAATATTTAAAACCTTGTTTTTAGACATTCAAGATATTTGACCAAGTTTTAAGTTGTTTTACATCTCTTTGCTCTACACCTTTCGGAGCTTTTTATAAAAAATCAGCACAATCGAGAGGTTTTTTTGTTTCACTATAAGAGTAAAGATCAAGAAAAAAAAAGATGTTCACTGATCCTGTGCTCAGATTGCTTCACAGACAAGTTTCAACTGCAATCTTTCCTCATAAGCACACTGAAAACATCTGAAAACTTGGCAAACAGCCGTCTTTTTCTGTCAGTAAAACATGTCAGAGGGGCGAGTCAGAGAGGACGTGCTTGTTATGTTCAGTCTCCAGCGAGGGGAAATAAAACTAAAATTGTTGGAGAGAAATGTCCGTTCAAGTTAGAACGGTCATGTTTCATCTGTTTTGCTTGTAGTAACCAGGTAGCTGACATCTCTAGTTTGGTGAAAACACATTCCTTTCCTGGACAACAGAAGCAAACCCCACTCAGACTGTCTGAAGTTCTTACCTGTCTTCTGTGCGTTTTTCAGGGCTGCTGCATTACTATCGTTGAATCGGAGATTGAGGTCGTTTGAACATTTGCTGATTGAGCCATTGACATGAGTGACGTTGTTCCTCTTTTGGGACGCGCCAGGCACTGGAACGAAAGAGGGATCCAGGTCCATGATCAGCTGATTCAGCTGATCAATTGAGTTTTCGATATCTATCTTTAGAGATTTGAACTCTTCATCTCGTTTGTTGTTATTGTTGTTGTTTATGGTTGCCTGATCCTTTGTGCTTCTGATTGTATCGGCAACTGCATTGGTTACAGGTTGTTGCGGTTCAGTGTGTAACCCCGGTGCACTTCTTGGTTTGCTCCCAAGGTATGGTTCTGTGTTTTTCTGATCTTCTGCCATGTAGATAAACTGTTGCGCGGCAACCATCTGCTGCTGCCGAACCCAGGACTGGGTGGAATAGCTTTCCTGTCTGTACACATGGTCCTTGGATGCTACAGCACTGGGGTTAGAGGAGGCCACAGAGTTGCTCCTGGAGGTCAAAAAGCATCTTTTAGGATCTGCGTAGGATCTCTCATAGTCCTCTACAGAAGGAGATGTAGCGTTGTGTTGGTGGTTCTGGCTTTGATGCTCTTCTCCACCAGGACTACCAAATCCATCAGAGAGCAGGGAGTTTTGACTGCTTTTGTGGCATGAAGATGACAAAGTCCCCAAGCTGTCCACACTGTGAAGATCATGGCCTGCAATGACTTCATCATCAAGGATGTCTGTCTCCCTCTCTCGGGGGCGACTGTCTCCACTGACCTGCGATTTCGTTGACACTACTTGTTGAATGCCCCCATTAGGTCCTCGATCATCCATCTCCTCCAGTGAAGGATCCTCAAGGCCAAATCCACTAAGGAGCCGCTTCAGCTGAACCTTTTCCTGTTGACTTGGTCCCTGGTTCGTCTTGACAGTGGTGGCGTTGGAGTTGAGAGGCACAGGTCTCTCCGTCCACAAAGACGTGCTGGACAGACCCGAATCGCTGCTTACAGAGAGCGTGTGGTCACTGTGGTCTGGGCTGGAGGTGGTGGAGGTTGTGCTGGCCCCTCGCCCAAGTGTGGCCTCCCCAATGAACAGGCTCCTCTTGCTAGCAGCTTTGTCCTGGATTAGGCCTTGACAGCGTGGTGCTGCAAAATAGAAGAGATGCAGTGCTTCATACAGTCAGCTGGTTTGGACACACTCAAAGACACACACAGACAAAAGGCAAGACTGTTAACATGCACAATCATGCCATCCCACAAACTCCAGCATGTTCAAAGTGATGGACAGGGTCGCTTATTATCACACCCCAGCGCATAATAAAAACATTCCAAACGAAAAGGAGAACAAATAACCAGAGAATTTAAAGACAGAGAAACGTTAGTCATTTCACTTAACTGAGACAAATGACCTCATTGGATGTTCCAGAGAAAAACTGCCAAAAAAACGATTCCTTGTTTCCTATTAGGTCACAAGGTGAATTTGCTTATGGCAGCTTAACATGTGCAACACTAAAGGATCTTTTTCTTCTTCAAGTTAAAGCATTAAATCTTCTGCATGCTGCTACAGGAGTCAGACGGCCGTGCATCTCTTCTGACCCCTACATTCCTCACCTTTCTGCTATAAAGCAACTCAGTTCACTCTCACTTGCCCTTTGACCCCTGGCATATGTCCAAACATCCTCCTTAATCCTCAAACATAACTTTAAAAACGATGCCAGTCCCTTTGTTTGACAAATTTCGAATCACAAGGTAGACAGTAAAAAAAAAAAAGCTGTGTAACTGCGGTAGGCTCCAGGCCACCCCTGTGACACCCCCCCCCCCACAAGCAGGATGAAGCTTGCTCCGAAAATTGGATGGATGGAGGGTCAGCCGGGCAGACTTCAGCAAGAAAAGAATTCAAAAGTAATGGAGCAAAGTTCTTTGGAGCAAATGAACCTGCAGTTTCACTGTCAATCTCAACAAAAGAGCTGGAACATGACTCCAGAGCTTCTCCTTTAAAAGCACCGCTTTAAGTACTCGCCTTTCAGTAAAGCCCTCAGCAGAGAGAGAATCCAAATACCAGACATGCATGATAAAAGTTCCTCCGCCCCCCTTTCCTCACACAAATCCGCATCCCCTCTGGAGCAGCTTGGGCTCAGAGCTCCACACAGGTGAGAGCCATCAGGGGTTTCTTTACCAACCAGTCATTCGCTTTTAACATTTCTAACTTCCTTTTTTACAATCATCCTTGAAATCGTGCATCCTTTTTCCCCAATGGCAACTAATTTTGCATCACTAAAAGATCTTACCTTTGTTGTCACTGCCAGGTAACCACACAAGAAAACGGCATTATCCGGTGTAAAATGAGAGAACTCTCTGAACCAGCAGATTACTGGAAGAATAAGTTAGCTCTGCTTTCTAAGTGCATTTACGCTCTACATGAAGGGGGGGAGTCGGGGGTCTGAGGTCTCCAAATAAGGATAGAGGAATGTAAACAAGTAAGGTGTGGCTATGAGGTGGAGGCGGTGGAGGAGGCTGGTAACCTGACCTCCAGGTTCTACATTAGGGGACAAACCCAATAGGGAGGAAAAGGAGGGTAAAAAACAGGGAAAAGAGGGCGGACCAAAGAGGACCATGAGATGAAAACAACATTCCTGCAGCTCAAGACGTTCTCACTCAGTAAAAAGATGCTTTTTAATTAAAGCAATCATTAACTTCTGCCGGGAGCCCGGGGCAATTTTCATGAGAAGTGGCAGCCAAGATGTTATTCTCTCACTTGAGTGTGTCAAAAAATTATACGCTTGCTGTATTTATGTACAAAACTAGAAAGAAACAGATGTGCCCAAAACACAATTATGGGGTTCAAGAATTGTTTTTAAAAAAACAGCTTTATCTATTTGAATTACACTGACAAACCAAAACTGGTTTACCAACTATGCTCTTAGCTTGTGAACTTGGGAGAAGCAGTCAAAGCATTTTTATCTGGAATTCATCACACTGGCTGTTATGGTAAAGTCAGACCCCGAAATCCACCAATTACAGTGCAAAAAGTAGAAAGACCGCAACAGTTCCTTAAGCTACTCTCCCATAACTGGAGGTCTTCTTGTGTATGGCTCTGCAATTACCCGTCCCTTTCTATTTAGCCTCGTTTACTACCACCATCCACCACCCAAAACCCGCAAATGTGAGTCAGAAAGTCCATCCTCCTTATTTTCACCAGCTCTGGCTTCTATACGTCCACCAACAAAGTGCATGCATGCATTTTGATAGGAACCCTTTCACAATACATTTAAAGGGCCTATAACATGCTACTGTTAAGCCTTTCAAAGTAAACTATATCCATATTTAATATATGTAATAATATATTTCCTTTTGGCACACTAAAGAACATTTTTTAAAATAAAATATGAGCTCTTTTTCTATCTGGAAGTAAGACGACTCGATCTCTGAAGCACCACCTTTTGCTCCTTGTGGGTGCCGTCCATTTCATGACATCATCTTAGAGCCAGCTTCGGCAGTGTGTCTACGTTTCGCCCACGGAAACAAACAACATCCAAACTTTTGCAAATATGGATGTGCATATTGTGCTTGTAAAATAAAAAGCGTTTTGCCGATCGCGGTCATACCTCAGCGGAGAAAGTGGGTGTGTCTTAGCCTGGGCGCGGTGCTGGCAGCACAGAATCTTCCTGGAAGGGACTGTTACCACTTGTCTGGGTCACACTGTGATGCTTGGGAGGGGCTGGTGCTCAGAGCTTTAGAGGGATACTCAGAGATGTGTGAATGGATCAAAATTACCACTTTGTGGTGTTTTTAATGAGGAATTAACATTACAATACACTAAAAATTCAAAAAAGTTGATTTAGCATTATATAGGCCCTGATGATATAGTACATCTGAAGTTACAACTGGATAGTTCAATTGACTGGGTGTAGTATTGGTTCGCAAAAAAACCCACTTCCCAGGGGGCACAACAAGCTTCATCCAGTGTAGATCCTTAAACAAGACCCTTCACGCTAATGCCTAACTATGTAGCCACAAGGGGGCCCAAATCTGGGTCTCCCTGTGCTGGTCCCCAGCCTGCAAAAAATCCAGGGATGAGTCAGGAAGGGAATCTAGAATAAGTTCAGAATAGTTTCAATTTTTAATCAATTTGGATTTTTTTCTTTTATGTCATCTTCATTTTTTTAATAATCTGGTAATGACAGTTGGGTGGATTATATTTCAAAAGTCCAGGATAAATTTTTTTTTTCTTAAAGCAGAAGTTTTACGTCCCGATTTAGACCCACTCTAATGAAAAGTTGTAATGAATCAGCCAGGATCAGATTACAAATATGTATATATATATATATTTATGATGTAGAAAATACACTGGACGGGCCACAAGTTCCCTGCTCTGAGCTCTCAGCAACAGTGAGGAAGAGGGAGCAGGGTTGATCTGCACTAACAAGACTCGCCCACAGCTTAGAGGCAAATTTCTAATGAACTCCTGCCACTTTACAAAAACTATGAAAACAACAAAAAATTTTATATTTGGCTAAAATTGAATTAAAAGACCACTAGGAATGCTTTTGAAATAGTTAAAACAAATTATTGGAGTGTGTCTTTAAGCAGTTACAGCCAAAACTCCTTTTTGGTAACAAATGGTTGAAGGTCCTGAATTTATAATGAAAAAAAAAATCAATATTGAACAAGAAATAAACCTATTACTGTTTTGTGTCACACAAAGGCATCAGCCTTCCTCAACAATAATCTTAAATAAACAGACAGGTCTTTGAGGTTTTCACTGTCATTCTCACATTTGGATAAATGCACACTGTCCTCCTTATTGAAGACCAGTCACTGTAAAGTAAATGAGGTTTTCTTTTGACAGACTTAACGCTACAGTGCAAAACAGTGTCTAGACTTCCTGCTCTGAGTGACACCCTCCCCTAAGCAAAGGGGAGAGTGGCCTGGGACAGCCAAAGGCCTGCTGGTAAGTAGATGCAGAATTCCAACAAAGCTCATGTCTTCTCTCCCATGTGCAATATTTACACGAGAAAACAAGCCAGTAAATTTCCCACATGAACGCCGAGCAATCAGGGAGATGAAAAGTTTCTTGGCGTCTTTGCTTTACTTTGAAAAATGTAATTTGGGTTGTTTTGTTTCAATTGCTTTCTACCTAAAAAAAAAAGGGTGTAAAATTCCAAATGAGGGTTTTATAAAGTAACCAAAAGAAGCAACATGTTTACATCAAGCTGAAATCATCTTATAAAAAGGCTGAAAAAATACGGGAAAAGGGTGGAACCGTATTTTAATGCTGCCACCACGTTACGCTATTCTGGGAGGCTGTTGTGAATTGTGTGGTTCAGTGGAGAGCAACAACCACAGCGAGGACGAGAACCCCCGACAGGGTGGCTTTGAGTGAGAGTCTAGATGTGTGTGGGCACTAGTGAGAGTATGTAATGTGTGGGATGGCTGAAGAATGCCTACTCATTTGATGAGAAAACAAAACTGAAATCTGATCTTTTCCTGAACCCAGTCTAAACAGCATCCAACACTTCAGACTGCAAGCTAACAGAAGGTTTCTACGCATAATCGAAATTGTGTTTGCAATAGCAACTTTGATTACCTATATATTGTAGGTTTTGACTGAAGAAATGTATCGTAAAACGAAAGCTTGAAAAAAAATAAAGAGAAATAAACTTGACTTTGCGTAAGCTTCAAATACAATGGTCCCTTGCTAGATTGTGGTGCAATTTTTGCAGTCTCAAAGATCTTTTTCAGTGCAATTTTGCACATTTATTTGACAAGGCACTGTGTTCTGCGTCCTTAATGGCTGTAAACCTTATTAATTAATCTCCTCTGTGCCGTATTTATAGAATGTCTTCAGTTTGCCAGAATTAAAATAACTCTTGATAATAATAATAATAATAATAATTCTATCCTTCTGGTCTTTTTTTCTTACAAAGAATTGAACTTTAAGAGTTAAACAAGATAGAAAATTGTGAAAATGTTCATCTCTGTCTGAGAAAAGTATATAAAGTGTGTAGTTAGGGGTTTTACCGCTTAGAAACACCCTACTCTGCAGATTTCACCTATCGCGGGTTATTCTTGGAACGTCACAATAAACGAGGGAACACTGTACATTTTTTTTAAACAAAACAAACTGACAACCAGTGATAAAGAGCTATTTTTCTTTTACAGCACTTTTTTCTCAAATAATAAACAGAGGACTTGAAACTGCAGTGGTGCAATAGTGTTTGGGCTTTACCTTCACCATCGCAGATGTTTTGGTACGAGTCCCAGCGGGTTAGAGGATCTGTCGTGCTGTAATCCACAACAACATCTGGACCATTTTGCCACCTGTCAGCACCTGCAGCCAAAGGAAATATTTTGGTTAACAATGTAAAAAAAATACAAAATAAAAGAACTTGTGATTTCAGTTCTATAGTAACTTAAAGATCTTCTCTGATCATCTATTTTAAAAGCGCTCCTAGTGGTCTTTTGATTATACCGTTATGTCAAAATCAGAAAACCTGTGTCATTTTCAAGAAAATATTTTTTGCAGAGCAGCAGTAGTTTATTAGAAATTCACCTTTGAGTTGGGGGCGGGACCGCTGATGTAAAGCAGTCCCACCCCCCTTCCCCTCCACGTTGCAGAGCGGAGTAGGGAGCTTGTGGTCTGCCCAAAGTATTTTCTACATAACACATTTTTTTGCCTGTTCCTGATTCAAATTAATTAAGAAATACCCAGAAATGCACCTATGAGCTCAACTTTCTTAATATATGCCCTTCATCATCAAAAAACTGCCACAAGAACACGTTAAAACACAAGAAACACCAATTTCATCAGTGAGTCTTTAAGCTTGCTTATTTTTTTTAAATAATTTTACATTTGCACCAAGTTCTTTGAAAAAAAGTTCTTTTTTTTAAACTATTAAAGGGTTTTCAATAAAACTACTCGCCAAAATATGCGACTGTTTTGCTGATGCAGAAGACTTTAGGAGAAAATGAAAGACCCGAAAAGTTTCCTTTCTGCAGGTATCTGGGGCAGCACATGCTGGGCTTTTATACTCCTCTGTCAGCACACACACTACATTTCCTCGCTACAGCATTCCTCACAAGGGGGGTAGAGGGGGAGAAGCCCAAAAATAAAAGTCTATACTATATCTTTCAGTTAAAAACCTTTAACAGGTTGAAATCTGTACCTGGGATCTTCTCTGGCCCCTCTGAGGAAACCAGCTCCACTTTACCGTAATCAGGAAATCTGGGATCTGAAATGACAGAACCACCAATGTCATTCATTCAAACTAGAAAGATGACTGGCGTTGTTGGTCTGCAGCTTAAGATTCCTTCAATACACGTAGCATGTTTTGGAAAAGAAGATTACTGGTTAAAAGTTCCAAATTGAGTCCAGACTGAAGACGCTGTGTGGAGCGGAAGAGCTGATGCCAACTACATGTTGCAAGTTGAGGCCTGCTCCCAGAGTTATTGCAGGTGTACCTTTGTTGGCCACCTCCATGTCCTCCTTCTCAAACATCAGGTTGTAACCCTGCACTGCTCCCGTGTGGAACTGCAGCCGAAAAATAACCTCACGCTCTGATGTCACGTCGCTTTTATGATAACATTTAATCTACAAAAGACCAAAAACATTATAATAATCACTCTGATCTTGAAATGTGAAAGAACAAACGTTGTCATTGCGAATTTACCATGATATCGCCTTTCAGGAGCTGGGCGGGCTCCAAGGCGATGCACACACGATCCCTGTGGCCCGGACCAATGTGACTTTAGCAGACAACAGAGAAGACGATCAAAAAGAGTCGGAGTGTGGAAGCAATTACACATCCTTACACAAAGCAATAACTCAAAATCAAATCATTATTGAGCTAACTTGAATGAAAAATTGCCATAAATCAGAATAAAACTCCTTTGAAGTGATTGGTAATGTTCAAATTGTTGAGTTACTACAGTTCTTTAGCTACTTACTAGACTCCAGATGAGTACACTGCCTGCATTCCTTGGTAAACCTTAATGTATGGGCGGCAAACTGCGAAAGACAAACAAATCATTTAGACATTTTTTCCACAGTGGTTTTGTTAGCTTGATGTAACTTCTCGTTTTACATCACAGAAAAATTGAACTTTTGTCATGAGAAAAAGATTTTAGCTGCGTGATGTGAAATTTCAGATTAAAAAAATGAAAACAGCAATTTCTGTGTTAGATGTGATATCCCATGGCTTTGTGTGAACTGGGTAAGTCTTCTTTTCAGTTGTGTTTATGTACACAACCACCCTGTGCCTGAGCACGCAACTGTGAGTTGGAAAATGAGGCCCTATTAAATTCAGATAAGGCTCCAGCTCAGATTCTGATGTGGTTTCTTGTGGCTCGTGTTTTTTCCTCTACATTTATTGAGTGCAGCAGCTGTGCAGAGTAGTAAACAATATGACTTGAACCTCTGGTGGCGTCAAAGTTTGGGATTCCATGAAGGATGACACAGTGGAGGAACGAGGGCGAGGCGTTAATCTTCATGGATCCGCTCAGTAAACTGTTGAGGATCCAAACATACCTGACAGGAAAGCGCACAGGTCAACATAAACAGGATTTTTACACACATTCCCACAATAGAACATGAGCTAAGATACCCAATGAAAGGTGTGAAATACAGTTTTTTAGGAAAAATAGAATACATTGCAGGCAAGTAGTGTGCACACAGTTTCAGTTCTTCAGTTCTATTGCATATGCATTTTACACTAACATATTTTTAAAAATTTAAAATTCTAACTTATAACATGGAATAAAATTGTGATAGAACTAACCAACGGCAGCCAAGTTGCCAAATTTGCATTAAAAAAGGCATGCTTCTCAATTAAAACCTGACCAATGTCAGTGAAAGGTGAATGAAGCACCAACTGCCCTTCCTTTTGCTTGTTGTCATTCACACCTAAGTAGTAAAAGAGCAGGATGAACCGAAAATAAACTGCACCAAACAAACGCTTAACCACCTCTGGCACAACTGGCAGTATTTTTAACCTGTTAGTGAACCACAGGAGACTCAAAAATAACACAACTTTGAATTAATCTCTTAAGACCCAAGCTCTTTTTTATATCTCTGTTTTATTTTATAGTCATAGAGACCCCCTTTAGCAGAATTAACTACTGTGGTAATATAACCCGCAATGTGATGTCCATGCATGTGGACGCCAGGTCCTAAGAGGTTAAAAGAATGAACAGAAGTAAACTTTATAGTGTTTCCATTGAGTGAGGAGGCAGATCTGAATGCTGGGAGGTCATACACTTTCTGTTACAGAAGACAAGTGCACACGAATACTTTAGGTCTTACCGTTTCTGCGAAGGTGTCATCAGAGCTGAGACCTTATCATCGTAGTACTTCCTCATTGCAAAACGGTCCAGCGCCTGATCAGCACTTTGAAGAAGACATAGAGTCATGTTAAATACTTCAGGTAATTATAACTCAGGAGAAAGATTACACTCTGAAGAGTAATTGAATAGGATAAACCCACTCTTCAGTTAGGGTGACCCAGACATATACACATGCAAAAGACTCACAAAATAGACAGGAGGGAAAGTAACTGGAGAGACAGAGGATTCCAACAGAGAGGAAGAGAATGTCAGCCTTAAGTAAACACGGGGAGGCAAGGGGACAGAGAGAGGCCGGAGTGTGTGCACAGCTTGGCCATTCAGACAGAGCTAAAACCAACAGGCGCTGTAGGCTTTTCAGCAGTTTCCCTCTCATCTGTCATTTTTCTCTGCTCCCCCCTAAAATCTATACCATTGCAAATCTGCCTTATTGTTTCCTTATGTCTTCCTCTAATCCTTTATTTGGCCTCTGTCTTTTACATTCATGCCAGTGACCTGGTCTTTCTCTTTGGGACGTAACAGAATGATTTGTGCTTACGCTGTGATGCTATGTCGTGCAAAAACAATCAGCGGGCCAACTACTTCTTAACATGACTTCATGGCTTCTCAAACATAAACAGTTCTAGATTAGCTTGACTGACAATGTTTTAAAAATAAGAATGGGTTCTCTTAACAAAAAAATGCCTTTCTTGAAACTGATGCTCGGGCCAAGGGCCATGCAATGAATGCCACGCTTCTAAGTTGATCATGAAATTGAATACTGGATGATTCACAGCAAAATATTCTACTTCTCTGAGTCAAGACAAAACTTTCCTTTGGCTCATTTTCTGAATCATCACAACCTCAAGTTATAGGAAGTGAATACATCAAGCATGGTTGAGCAATGATGTTGGTTATGGTCTCTAAAAATGAGACAACATGCATTGCTGTGGTTTGCTGTGATATGCCAAATGTGTGTGGGTGCACCCTTATAATGGTGGATTCTACAGTCAGATAAACAAAATCAAAACATTTCTGGTAGCACAGCATGAGAATTGCGACATTCTGGAATGGTTACCTGGCAGAGACATCAGTGAAATGCACAAAGGATGAAATGACAACACCAATTCGACCCTTTCCACCCTGAGAAAAGCAAAAACAAGACGTGACAGAAAATGAGTAAATAACCATGCAGAACTTGTGGTTTGAACACCATTTAGGAACCCTGAGCTCTTATTACATGATTTTTCATAAACATAGTAATTTTCAATCAAAGGTTGAAAAGTGTTTTTGTTACAAGTTTTTTTTATTTTATTGATGTATTCTGGCCAGGGTTTGAAAAATGATTCTCATGACAGGAAGTTGTTTTGGACACTTTTGCATTTTACCTTCTACCCCAAATTTGGCCGTTTCTTATTCAGTCATTTAGAGTAACTGGAATGATGGCCACGTTGACACAAGTCTTAGTGCTTAATTTGGTGGTTTGCTTCAGTAAAGAGGTCCTCCTGAATACTTGCTATATCTAAAACTTAATAATATAGTAACCCTGAGATAACATCAACTTGCCAATACACACTGAGGTTACATTACAAAAGAGTGGAATGCATTCAAGTCTACAACCACATCCTCAAATAACCCAAATAAAAAACTTGGGGTTTTATACCATTTGGACAGTTCAGATTGATCGAGTTGATTTAAAATTAAGTTTATTTGAAACATTTGCTAGAATCTGGGATATTCCTTCTTAAGTTTAAAAATTCAACGTTCACCCTTTGTTTAAAAGACCACAACCCCTTTTGAGTTTTTAAATCAATTGTGAAATAAAGACGAGCACCCAAAAATTGTTGCCATAATGCAGTTGTCAAAAATTAATCTAACCACAAACATGGCAGTTTTTTCAAAACACAAGTGTAAGCATGTTTATTTCTGTTTTATACTGGAGTGAATCTAACTTTATTTGCTTGAGTGAAAAAACACCTAGAGGTTACATAGTTGAACTGACCTGGCTCCAGTAATTTCACCCTGCCCTAAACAGTATAGCTGGCTGGCCTTTGTTACAGCCTATCCCCAAGCATCTGTTCCTGAATTTGAAACAAACCCAAGTATTAGATGCTGTGGTTCCTGTATTGACCACTGGAGGCAAGTTTCAAAAGGGAGCAAATCCCCATTGACTCCTATGTTAAACAGTTCAATTTTCCACTAAAAGTAAACTAATTTACATCTAGGTGTAAATACTTTTTTGGTAAAATAAGTAAATCAAAATGATCAACTTACTTCTGATTGCTCAGAGTTCTATATGCCAGAGATTACTGGTCTAGTATATGCATCTCTGTGTTTACAACAACAGTCAGGCCCCTTGTGCCCATTTTTGGAAAAACTGGATCTTGCTAATGTCTTATCGGAAAAAGATTCAGACAACCACAGCACTAAAAACTGCCTTCCGATCAGCCCAAAAGAAACCAATTAAAACAGTCTTCAATGTGAACACGGCCCATGTGGACTAAAAGTGTAAAGAATAAGTAAAAGTTGATTTAACACCGCTTGTAAGCTCACCCTGCAATGTATAACAACCACATGCAGAGGATCAGCATTGAGCCAGCTCTCCATGGCCTTGCAGATGGTGCAGAGCTTGTCCAAAGGTGGAGCGTGCATATCCGGCCAACCTGTATCCAGCGTCTATGAAACATAATTGGTCCGTGTGAAAACATGGCTGCTCCAACTTACCCCCCACTACAATTAATATAAATATTGTTTGAGAAGATCTCAAATCCTTACCTTGGGGTTCATTTTAGAGAGATCGTGCCTTCTCTCTGACAGATTAATAGTCTATAGGAAGGAAAGAAAACCATAGAATCAATCAATATGTCTATAAGCCAATCGGTGATGAGATCAATGGCATTAACCCTCCGGCATTGAGAAGGAACACTTCTTAAGGAGGGCACTGAACAGCACATGATCAAACACCACTGACCAGGTAATTATCTGCATGCTTTGACTTGAGCATTCGAGTGACATCCTTCAGGTTGTGCAAGTAGGTCTCGTCAGAGCAGCCTCGGGGGAAGGACACAGCTATAATACGTTCTGTGATGTATGTAAGGTCTAGCTCATATCCTTCCTCCATCTTGATAGTTTCCTGTTAAAAAGAAGACATTCAGGAGAGTTAATCTCTTCAGTTCCTTTACACCATTTCCATTTTGAGCAGGTAACTTAACCTGAGTCAATATTTGATGGTCAAAGTCCTCAGGTTTGGTTACTGTGTCCAAGTTTGACCCAAATATCTGTAGCGCATGACTTCAGTTCTAGATTGTATGATAGACTACTTGCTTTACGTAATACAGGGTGCCATCAAAAATTGTACTGACTGAAATAATACAAAGAATTCTAAACACGCGACAGATAGTTGCTACTTATCTTTAAATTAAAAACACCAACTGAATAGTTTTTTTTTTATTAAGAGACTGATAACGTCAATCTAGTCACCACAGAAAAACTGTAAAAAGAAAACAAATAAAAAAATCAAAAGACTTTAAGTATACAAATCTAAACCCCTGAATTATGTAAAAGCAGAATTAAACATTACTGATGAAAAAATATTTAAAGAAGACTAAAAGCAATCCAAAAACAGAGTTTTAAAAACAAAATGAATTGAAATAATTGGAACCATTCAACATAACTCTGATAACCTTGTGCAACTGATAAGATCTGCTAGAAAACATGGGATCCTAACTCCCTGAGGATGTTATTTCAACATAAAGCCAAGCTGTGAACTTTAAAAGGCAATCATAGGTTAACTGTAGACATTACCAACAAAAATAGTCAATAATAGTGAGTATAATGAGGAATAAACAGGGCCTTAACCTGACAACACCCCCCACCACCACCACCACCACCTCCCAAAAAAAATTGAAATACAACTGATCGTTTTTATTGACCAAGGCCCCCTGGAGAACAAAGTGCTTTTGTTTGATTGCAAAAATGACCCGTTACAACTGATCTTTTTGAAAACACAAAGAAAACCTATATTCTCAAGAGATGAAAGGATATTTTACTTATGGGAGTAGCTAACTGTCTTTGTTAGCTTGACATCCAAAAGTTTATTTTGTGGTTTAAAGGCCAAGGATTTCGCACAAACACAAGCAGACACACTAAAAATCTCACAACAGTTATCTCCAAGGCTAACTTCAGCTGTTCTTATGGCTCCCATCATACATAACTTAGCATATTTAAAGAATAAATGTCTTCTTACAAGTTCTAGACCTTGGATTTACAAAGGGCAACTGGTTCACAGTTTGCATACATGATACCCATCGGCAATCATTTTCTTCATGTTATTTAGGCTAAATCTAAGGGAGGCATTTTATATGCTTTGATGCAGTCTTAAATTCCCATCTCCATTGAGCGACCATTGCCATCTTATCATGTCTAGCAGACTTGTTTACTCAAAAGGTCAAAATATTTGTGACCTTTTCATTAACTTATATGGTTAAATACATTCATATATTGGAATATGAGTCAGAACAGGTAAAGTAAACAATATTTTTTGCTCTATAAACACAATAGGTATTTACCCCCTGCAGTAACTTACAACCTATCATTAATCTTAGATATTTTTTCCCTTAACACAAACACATTTTTGAAGAGAAAACATTCCAGAGGAATTCCACAGATATGCCTTTTGAATGACCTCAGCTGCTTGTTGTGATTAAATGATCCACAGTCAGGAATGTGTCTGTCACTTGAGTTTAAGAGGCCTCCAGGCCACAGTCCACTGTTTTGATGGGAAACGGCAAGGGAGCCACAAACCAAGGACTGTGCAGTCCTGGCCCAAACCGACCATCAGTGCAAAAATGAAAGATAGGCCGCATGAAGAGGCCATCAATCTGGGAAACTAAACTGAGTTTTTACATGGAGATGGAGTCAAATGTATATTATACCCTCTTTATTACTAAGAAATAAAGCAAATGTTAGATTTTCCAATTGATTTATGTTTTTCCTTTCGCTTTTGGGCCAAAAATGTAATGTTACTTCCATAAAAGTTTCACAAAATCTAACAAAACACCCAATCTATATATGTGGTAAATTAGAATTATTATAAATGAGCATAATACATACATTTATATTTCCAGTTACAACAAAGTAACATGACGAGTTCTAACAAGAAAATGAAAAAATATAAAATTATAACATAATATCAGTTGCAAGATGCAAAATGTTTAAAAGAAAATATTAACTTGGGAACTTTTTTGAGGTGTGTTGAGTATTTCCTGAAAGTCAGAACTGCATTATCTGATTGGCCAGACAGTCTGCACTTCAGCAGCTCACACAATGTCACCACTGTTAGTGCTGGCATGAGCAATCTTCGCTCAAAGGTTCACACGTCTGCACTAAATGCACTTCTGCAAAGTTCAAGTAAACCCAGTATTTTTTATTTTGTCAAAGCATACATGGTTATGCCCCTGCGACAGACTGGCGACCAGTCCAGGGGTGTACCCTGCCTTCGCCCATGAGTAGCCGGGTTAGGCTCCGGCAACCCCGTGACCCCGAAAGGGATAAAGCGGATTGGAAAATGAATGAATGAATGAAAATGAATGAATGAATACATGGTTATATTATCCAGTGAATCAAAATCCATAGCCAACTCTTAAGTTACAGACAACTCTGCAAACAGACCCAAACAGACCCCTCCCAAAATATTATTTATTGCCCATGGTTTCCACTACTCAGAATAAATCCCATCCCAACCAACATGAAATTATAAAATACATCAGTGAAGCTAATTTCACGACCCATTCATGTGCAACTCTGCATTAATCAGCTTCGCTTTCCTGCTGCCACCTTCTACCTCCTTCACTAATCATTCAAGCCAACATGACCGACTTGCCCCAGCACGCACCAAAGATAATTGGTCTTTAATTTGCATCTACTGCTTTTGTTCTTGGTTTGAAGCACAACATTAAGTCACAAAGGAAAATTAAGCAGTGGTAAGGCACTCAAATCCAGAGCCCACCCATGGCACTGAGGGGGCTGGCTGGCTCACGAGCAGTGGAGCAGGCGGGGAGGTTGGAGGAAACAGGTTGCCAGGTCCATGGCGGACAAGCTGCAACAGGCTTCATAAGGTCAGGATGCTGGGGGATTAGCGTGGCTCTGGCTGCTTCAGCTCCAACCCCTGCAGGTAACTGCTTGACAATGCTGTCGTGGTGCAGTCAGCCACGTTTACACTTGCATGACAATTACTTGGAATCTGTTCCGAATGCCTTCCTTTCAATTACCCTGAACAGAACTTAAAATGCATTAATCAAACATTCCATTTGCGAAAAAGATTCAAACTAAATTTGAGTAAGATTTGTGAGAGGCGCTGTCATGAAGCCTACTTCTATTTCAGGAGCTGCACTTTTTACCTGGCCTGCAAATCTTTGGAAAAAGACAAAAAAATGTAGGCATCATGACATCCAGCATAAACAACTGAATCTTTGACGTAACTGCATTGAAAATAACCTAACATTGAGGTAAATCGAGTTAAATTTTGCCAAAAATTTTGAGTCTTAAATTATAAAGTCACCAAAAAACCTCAACAATCCATTTGTGTGCAATGGTTTAAACAGATTCTTTATGTCTCACTGTATTAAACTCGTATTTCTTTGTGGTTACCCCTCGCTTTGTGCAAACAAATATTCATTCATTCATTCATTCATTTTCCAATCCGCTTTATCCCTTTCGGGGTCACGGGGTTGCCGGAGCCTAACCCGGCTACTCATGGGCGAAGGCAGGGTACACCCCTGGACTGGTCGCCAGTCTGTCGCAGGGGCCACAATCACACACCCATACACACTCACATGCACACCTAGGGACAATTTGGAGTAACCAATTAACCTGTGAAGCATGTTTTTGGACGGTGGGAGGAAGCCGGAGTCCCCGGAGAAAACCCACGCATGCACGGGGAGAACATGCAAACTCCACACAGAAAGGTCCCCCAGCCAGGACTTGAACCGGGAACCTTCTTGCTGTGAGGCAGGAGCGCTAACCACTGCACCACCGTGCAGCCCGCAAACAAATATTGAAAAATTCAATCAATGTCTTACTATTTGGAGGCTCTTCCATGTATTTATGTCTTTGCTGAGTCTGTGAGCATCTTTCCAGGTATTCCAGTGTCCTCTTATAGTCTAAAAACATGCATTTCAAGGTAATTAGTGATTTTGAATTGCCTGTAGGAGGGAATATGAGTGGAGATGGTAGTCTCTGTGTGGCCTTTGCCTGTGCTGGACTGGTTGGCGGGCAGCCTCTCACTCAATGACAGCAATAATACCCTGTAACCCTAAGCATGATGATGCCAGTATAAGAAATAATAATCCTAATAATAGTATTTTAAGCAGGATTCTCGGAATCAACACAAAGCAGAACTACTACAGTAACTGATTCCTACTTATCTGTTTACCTTTACAGCTTCAAATGGATAGAAGAAAAAAAGGGTAAAATGCATAAGCATTACGCCCGCTCACATGTGAAAGCAATCAAGCGCCCCTTCCCCCACACACCCAACAGCAAACCGAAGCACTCATGTGGGCAATTTTTTCTGCAACATGACTGAAAACAATGAATTGCTTTAAATGCATTTTACATGTTAATCGCTGAGATGAAGATACGGATGCACCACATGGTCAATATGGTACAGACTACAGCTGCAGTCAACGTGCAGTGATCTGTCTCCACCAGTGTCACCATGATCTCTATCCAGTTTGCATAAAACCAGCTAAATACACAGTAGATTACTGTCTCTTCTATTCTGGACAGGTTAATCATTGAGTGAAGTTATTTGTTTGCGAATTGAGCGAACACATCAAGAAAAATCAAGACGTCTAAACTTGAGGTGAATGACAGAGTCTAAAAATCTAAATATTACCGGTACACTTTGAAAATGTAATTCATACTCTTGTTAACTGTGTTATTATAACTATTTGTGAATGTTTATTACTGTATGGGATGGCGTGATTTCATCAGGCAGAACAGATCTCTTTCATGCTTTTGCGATCTGACTGTATCACACTGTAGGTATCCATGTCTAACAGCCACCAGCAGGCCTGATATCAACAGTGTAAATGCTCCAAACTGCTCTCACCTATTCAAGTGTGTGTCCTGTGCTGCTGGATGTCCAAAGTGACATGACAGGTTGGTATAAAAGTCTAAAGAAGGACAAAGCCACAGTTTGTTCTGGCTTTTTCCTGTCAGGGGCTCTGTATGTTTATGTGGTGGCTTTCACACTCATTCACGGCTGAAGACCTGAAATAAACAAACCATGAGAACTAGGAAAAAAGCCACAGAAGTGGGTGAAAGGTATTTTTAGCAAGTCTGTTTTGCAATCTTCGTGTGCATTTGCCTCACATTTTTATGAGATTGTTTTCAGGAGTCTCAGGTCTGAGCAAACTTAAGGCTTTGACCCCCTAATTATCATATTCCAACTCAAGGTCATAGTGGAATGCGTTCAAAATGGATTATGTTGCCATTACACTCTGGTTCTCTTTGTTTTGTTTTTTGTTGCCATGTTTGCTCCCTTACGGCTTCATTCGCCATCCTTCTTCACATCTCTACGCTGCTTTAATGACTTACACATGTTTACAAGGGCCTGTGGCAGCGACAAAATAAAATGCCCAAGTGCTCTGTGCCATGCAGCAAAACAGTACACAACTCCATGCCTTTGTACCCAAACTTGTTCTCTTATGGCGATTTGACCCAATAGGAATCATATAAAAGATGTGTCAGGTTTTCTAATCTTTTCATGTGGACGGAAAAACGTGAGTCGAGGCAGAACCACCAACAAAAGCTGCAACTGCCACAGTCCAAACTGCTTCTCCTGACTCTGTAATTACAGCTAATCTTAAAAGAGTTTGGCTTGCAAAATGTTCAGAACAAACTGCATGGTTTATGTAAGGTGTGCAAGAGGGTGTGGGTGCAGGTGGGTCTGCTAATCAAGGAGACAAAAAATCCAGGTAAGGAAAGCTGAAGCAGCTGTGATGCAAAGACGTCTGGGCTTGTCATCAACAATGGATGCATGATAGGCAAAGGCACAAATAGTGCCAAGCAGCTGCAGCTCAAACTGATTAAAAAGACGTGTCACAAGCAGGATATTATTCTGTAATTGTGTCCAGTTCTATGATAATCTGTATTATTAATATTATTTTATCTTTTGTTGTGTTGATCTGTGTTACTCACATAGTGTTTGTTCAATGTTCATTGTGGGGGACAAAATGAACAAATACTTTAATAAAAAAAAGTTTTATGATATTCTAAATACGTTTGGCTCATAGTAATGAAGAAACCTTATTACCCAAAAATAAGTTCAAATGTTTACAAAAAATGTTTAGAAAGATGATCAAACATCTGAGCTATAAATGACTTGATTTTCCTTTTAGAGTTGAAGTCAGAAAAGGACACAAAAACTCACTGTTTTCATAAACTCAACAACACGTGACAAATCAAAGCGTTTTAAGAAGAGAAGGAGGAGGTTGAAGGTGGAAAAAACTCCAAACCCAACTGAGCCACAAAACTCCATAAACTTCGTTACCTTTTCAGCTGAAAGTGGGTGATTTCTGTTTTCCCTCTTTTCACCTTCCCCGGTTTCCTTTGTATGCGAAAGTTTCTGAATGAGGGAACGGTAGTCCGCAGTCTTCAGTCCGTCATTCATGCGCACTGCGGGCGCACAGGCGCATTCCCTGTTGGAATGTGGGCTCCCTGCGTCCTCCTCTGTTGGCGCTTGTTTTCAACTACGGCTTTATTGAGCTGAAGTCTTTGCTCCTGCTATTTCGGTTTAGTCTTTTCTGAACTTTCTCCAGTCTGCCTTGCTGCTGAAAGCACCAGTTTCTCGCATGGGATGGTCTTCCGTGCGCGGCGGAGATTGTCTCCCTTGATCCCTCCCCTTTCCCTGCGCGTCCCCTCTGCGCGGCCTCCTCCCTCTGCCCCAGTCCATTTGTTCTCACACGCACGCATCCACGCACGCACTTCCTGCCACCCCCACAAGCGCAGGGCCCCCCAATAAATGTAAAAAATAGAAAAATACATTGTAAACTAGTTGGTCTAGAGTTTGGCTGTAATTCTAAATAATGAAAAATAAATGCAGTAAAAAAAAAACAATCAAATATCTCACTAATTTAGAGGCTTTAAACGCACCAACTCAAATGAAAGAGGCTCAAATGTTATTATAACATTTGACATCTATTTTTTATTATTATTATTATTATTATTATTATTATCTATTTATAATTACCCCAAATACCATGTTTTTTGTTTTTTTGTTTGGTTTTTTTTTTTGGCAAAGGGATGACAACACTACTAATAAACAAGTTTTAGCAAACCCATCCTATTATATCACAGTAAATTAATGCAAAGTTATATATTGTATTCTAACTTTACCCCCAATTTTGTACTTTTATTTTTTGTTGATTTGAATGAATGTAGATGAGGAAAGGCTAAAAGTTTCTTATATTTTTGATACTCAGTACAATCACAAAGTAGCCAAAAAAAACATACTTAAGTAAAGTAATGAAGTCCATTTACTCAAGTACCTTACAACTCTGCATGGGAGGTGAATGAGAGAGAACTGTCGAGAATGACACCCTCGACTTTTAACATGAGGGGAGGAAAAAATAGTAGTATTGTCAACTGGAATGAAAAAGTTCTGGATTTTATTTAGAGTGAATTTAGTGCTCAGTTTTATTGCTGTTTAATTTCAGAAAATTTGAGGCGAACCAAGATTTCATTTCAAGAAGTCGGTTGTTAAGGGAGGAAGGTGGGACTGCAGAATTGGGTTTGGAGGAGATGTAAAATGGGAGTGGGAAAAAGCCAACTTATATAATCTCATCCCTACTACATTTTATAGATTTGTATAGTTTTCAGAATACAGTTCTGATCAAATCAAGTGCAGATTTTTAAAGTAACAAAACTGAGTGCTTATTGATTATTCTCAGAAAACAATGTTTGATGATTTCGGTAAACAGTAACATGAATCACACATCATGCAACAGATATATAATACTCAAATTGACAGTGATTCTAGAAAAAAAACGTATTAAGATGTACTTGTTTTATGGGAATAAATGAAAAGTAGGATTTTGCAATAAAATGTTCATTACATAGTTCATTTGAACTTAATGTTAGTAAAATAGTTAAAGACTGTCACGCTAAATAGTTGGTCTTCACACTTCCACCTCATCAAATCTTGCCCCCTTTGCAAAAAGTTTGGACACACCTACTTTTATCAATGAAGCTTTGAACCATAATAGAATCCACTTTTTTTTTTTAACTAAAGAATTGGTATCTAACGTTAATGTTTGTCCAACACACACTGTAAATAAGCTCTGTGAGAATAAAAGTGTATATATTTTTAGAAAAAAAAACCAATCAACTGCATAGACCTCTTTTATTCTGTAAACATATCTTTGATTGGATACAGTGTTGTGACCAGAGATCAGTTCTCTGACTGCAGGATCAGGAAATGGCAGACTGAGCAGATATCCGTTGTTCAGCATTTGTACTCTGTAGGGCGTTTTGGGTTGATCAGAGCAGGATGGCTGCTCACTCCAATCCAAGCTTGATTTTTGTCTTCAGAAACAAGCTTTTTTTTGACTAAATTAAATATCAACACTGCATATTTTATTAGCTTAGAAAAAGAAACAAATCAGCAGTGATTCTTCTACTTTCTTTTATTTGGAATTAGTCAGAGCAAACCATTTAAAAAGGTGCAGCATTTCAATAATCAAAACACAATTTTTGTGAAAAACAAACTGAAACATGAGCATTTGCAGTTAAAACAAAAGCTAACATTAAATGAAGTTTATTTAAAAAAAAAACTGAATTCAACTATGAATAAATGCAGTTGCTATGGAAAATTACTTTGGAGAGCAAATGTTTTACAACTAAAAAGCAAACTAAAAAAAGGTTAAATGCAACAAAGCTGCAATAAAACTTCTATACTATTTTCTGACATTGAAAGTATGAACAATGCTCAGGATTTTTCATCAAAAGCAGAAGTTTTATGACAATCAAAAGAATCCATTTAAACTGTATAAAGCATATGAACAATCAAGTCTTTGTAAATTTCTACTGTAGTAATAAAACCTTTGTTGAGTCCAAACTATTAAAAATAGTAAAACTTTAGCATTTGGTAGTAGCAACTAAGTTAACTATTTTTTTATGATACACAAATTAAGAGTGAGTATTGGAGCTGTAGGTAGTACTGCTGGAAGAAAAATTGAAGGAGTAAGAAGAGGTGTAATCTACGCTGCCTCTTCGTGACCCACTCCTAGAGCCTGACCTGGACCCAGACCGGGAGCCTGGGTTAGATACATTGTAGGGGCTGCTGATTCCCTTGGAAGAAATGGAGGAGGCCTGGAGCATCTTCATACCATTGCTTTCTTCCACCATGCAGTTGTCCATGGCATCTTTGTACGAGATCTTCAGCTTAGTTTTCGGACAGGTCAGGTTTTTCTGGTGGCTCCGGTAATCCTGCAGTTTCTGGGCCCCCAGCCCATCCAGCCAACCTTTACGGATAGCCTCCTCAATGGTGATGCGATGTCTGGTGCTAGGGTCAACCAGGCCTCCTGTTAAATACTGATATTCTAAAAATCTCTGTCCAGCCTCATATGGCAACCACGACTCCTTTACAGCTTCTGCAGCAGACATCTTTCTTTTGGTCTTCATATCCTCAAAACCAACATAAGCTTTTTGGGCAGCTTTCAGCTTGGAAGCCATGCTTTCATCAATGATGCATTGATGGACGGCATCTTCCAGTGACAATCTGTCACCAGTGGCAGGATTGATGATGCCACCTGTGCAAGCCTGGGCCTCCAGCAACCTCTGTGCTGTGAGAGTGTCAACTATGCCTCTTCTGAGGGCCTCAGGAATAGTGATCTTTTCTAAGGTCTCTGTATCAAAAATTGCTCCAACGGGACTGTGGTCATCAAACATCTCTGGGGGAGAGACTGTAATGGATATGCTGTCGAAGCGTTTACGGACAGTGGGAGATGAAGGTCTGACCTGGGTAGGACTGCTGCAGGTGACCACGTCATCAACACTGCTGGTTGCAATGGTCATTCCAGGGTTATTGGTCCTACTGGCAATTCTCTCACCAAGCTGGGTGAGGCCGACTTCCCCACTGCGATACCGATCCAAGAACACTTTGTCAATAACACCTTGGTCTATGCAGTCTTGAATATCATACTGGGCTCCAGTTTTTCTATCCACAATCACCAAGCGGGCAGAGCCTTCCGGCCCCCTGATGGTAATTTCTTCCCACTCACTCTCCTGCTCCGACAAGTCCAGAAAAGTTTCATAGTCAATCAAATCCTTGTGATAGGCCTCTCTGACTGTCATCTCTAACCCGGTGTCTGGGTCAACAATTACAATTCGCCTCTTGCGAAGAATATTGGTGCGCTCTTCCAGGGAGGTTTCGGGCTTAGTTTTGTCTTTGATTGGCAGGAGTATTAGACCTGTTTTGGGATGTGTTATACATCTGTTCTTCAATTGAATATACGTCAAGTTCTCCTTGGTGTTAGGATCAAAAAAGCCTTTTGTGTCATCTCCATCATAGCTTAAGATCTCATTCATCTTTTCATCAAAGTAGCCCCTTTTGTAGGCAACAGAGACATCAATACGGTGGCTCTCTACAGGGTCAATAATTCCACCGCTGGCAATCTGAGCTTCTAGAAGCCGAACTCCATGACCTTCCTCAATGAGGCCTTTCTCAATGGCTTGGAAGAGGGAGATTGTTTTTCTTGTAGAAGGGTCTTTGTATCCAGTCACTGCCTTCTCTGCAGACAACAGCTTATTTTTAAACTCCATCCCAATGACACCTCTAAGTGCAGCTTCCTCCACCGTCAAAAAGACATTGTTAACGGGATCAACAATGAATCCTGATGCAGCTTGGGCTTCAAGGAGCTCCAAAGTGGTTCCTTTCATGAGCAGACCTTTCTTCATTGCCTGATAGAAAGGCATTATTCTTTCACTAGCCTCATCATAGATCCCAGCAATGCATGTAGAGCCATGCAGATAGGACTTCAGCTTCTCTTCAATGTCTTTGCTAGACAGCCGCCCCTGGTTTAGCTCTTTCATGTCACTTTCATTAAGCAACTCAGCTTTGACAAGCTCTGACACAGGCACATTCTGTCGGATGCCTTTCACTGTCATGCACTTTTCTTTACCGCGCAGCAGGAGAAGGCAGGACACGGGTTTACACTTCTTTCTAAGGTCACCATAAGATACTTTTTCATCTGTAGCTGGATCCAGATAGCTGGTGGGGTTTTTATTTAAACACCTGTAGAGATCTTCATCTATAAGATTGCGATCCAAGGCCAGATCTTTTGGGAGAAACACACTAAGGACAGGGTCCAGTATGCCACCAACAGACTCCTGAGCCTGGAGCAAACGAATGGCTGTGGTCTTGTCAATGTGGCCTTGTTTGTAAGCCTGTCCCACAGACAGTATTTTGGCAGTGTATGGATCTTTAAATCCTGTACTTGCTGCCTCTGCAGTCACCAAGGTGTCTCTGTCTTCTGTGTCTACAAGCCCTCTGGAACAGGCAGTATCCACAGTCATTGTCATGTTAAATGCAGGATCCACAATGTAGCCTGTTGCTGCTTGAGCTTCAAGCAGCTTTAGAGCACATTCAGGGCTGAGGAGATTCTTGTGTTTGGCTTCAGTGAAAGACACTTTGTCTTGTGAACCTGTGGTCATTCCAGCAATTACACCAGAGCCCTTTAGACTAAGCTGGATGTCTGCAGCCACTTCCTCCACGGTCTTTCTTCCTTTCAGGAGCTCGTCAAGGGTAGCTTTGCTTATTATGCTACAGTCACAAAGCTGGTGAGCTGTGACTTTGCGGCGTACACCATCAAAAACAAGCTTTGATGGATCGATTGTAATGACTTTCTCGTCAGTCTGGGTCTGCCTACACAGAGTGGTGGGTCTCTGCTGCAATCTCTGAATCTCTCTCTGAAGAGAATCGATCTTCAGAGCCAGTTCTGATGCCTCCTTTTCAGAGATCATGAGCTTGCTCCTGTATTTCTCCTCAAGACACTTGAGCTCATGTCTGAGCCTCTCAATCTCGGTTTTTAGGGAAACCCTCTCTCGATCAACCTTCTCCCTGTCTGACTCACTCTGCCTGATCTGGGTGTTTTTTTGTTCAAACTGAATCTTCATACTATTGAACTCAGAAAGAATACTAATTTTCTCATCCTCCAGTCGCTTTTTGTTGCGAATCTCCATCTCTAGAGAGCGCCTAATGGTGGCCAGCTCCTCTTCTAGTTGCTTGTGGCGGTTCTTGTCCTGATCCATCAGTTTAAGTTTGGCCAGCAAGCTATCCTTCTCCAGCAGCAGATCATTATATTGACTTTGGGACATGTGCACCATCATGGATGTCTGTGGAGAAAAAAGGTAATCCAGTGTTAGATTTAAAGGTATACATATTCAACATCCACATGTGAAATCTAAGACCCCCTTACACGTCCTGCATTTGTCAGGGCAATTCTCAGAATTTCCTAACGCGTTAGTGTACAGTGTTTTTCAATGTGACTGCTGCTATGAGTGAAGTTTAGTGAGACACTGTGCAAAAGATTGAACTACATGCATTTTGAAAGAAAAAGCAAGTATAAAATGTAAATCCCATGCTGCATCAAATTTAAAATGAGTATTTGTAGCTGAAAAAATATTTTTGTGATACTTTCAAATCAAACTTAGCTAATGAAGCACATTTAGTCAACCATGCAAGCAGAATTTTGATTAGTTTTACTAGGAAATGAGGTGATCCTTCAGTACGCTCAAAAATACCTCAATCGACTGCTTTTGGAATTTTTCTATTTCCGTTTTAAGCTTTTCTCTCTCCTTGGTCAGATCGCTGATGAGAACCTGGAGCTCAGTTGTCCTCTTGGTGCTACTTTGGAGCTGGACATGCAGGGCAGAGATTTGAGAGGCAGTCTCTCCGTCAATAGCATCTTTGTTGCTCTTCAGGTCATCTCTTTCTTGTCTCGCCGCCCTCAGCTCCTCCTCTAACTTGAGTCTCTCCTTTGTCAGGTTCTGCGTCAGAGTCTTAAGCCTTTCGATCTCTGTGGTGTTTTCGTTAAGTTGGCGACTCTTTTCCTCAATGGTCTTATACAGACTTTCATTGCGTTGATTTAGCTCATGATTTCGGACCACTTCCTGCTGGAGCTTCTGTTTTAGTTTCTTAAACTCCTCGGTCATGGTTGCTAGTTCCTCTTTGGTTGTTTTGTGGTCTCTGAGGCTCTTTTCCAGAGCCTCCTGGAGAGCCCTGAGGTCCTGCTCATATTTTCTCCCAGAGGTTGTTGCCTCTATCTGAATGGATTTCAGTGAAGTAATTGTGGTAGTGTGCTCCCTGCAGGTGTGTGTCATCCTCTCCAGCTCAGCCTCAATTCGCTTTCTGCGAGTGAACTCTTCCTGGGTTGCTTTCTTTTGTCTTTCTAACTCAGCTTCCAGACCATCCAAAGAGCACTGAAGTTCTCGAATACGGCTCTGCAGCCTGGCAGAACTCTGCTCAGCCTTGCTTTTCTCACTCGTCTGCTTTTCCAGCTCCACTTTGGTGATTCGAATTTCCTGCTCCGTCACTTTGAGCTTGTTTACTGCCTCGAGGTAAGATGAGTTCTTTGCCTTCAGCTCTGTTTCAACTTGTTTAAGATGATTGATTTCTAATTCCAGAGCTCTTGTCTTCTTCTTTTCTTCATCCAAGTGAAAAGTCAGTGTGTTGATTTGTCTGGACTTCTCCTGGTTGTTTTTGTTGGCTTCCTTCAGTTTGAGCTCGTCTTCTTCTCTCTGTTGCATGACTGTTCTCAGCTGCAAGTCCAGCTTGCTGCGAAGACTTTTTTCCTGAGTTACTGACACCCTCTGCTGGTTGATCTCCTGCACTGCCTTGCTTCTCTGGTCCTCTGCATGAGCGACGGATTCCTTCAGTCTCCTCAGCTCTTCCTCCAGATCTCTATTCTCTGCAGATAGCCTGTCAATTTGCAGCCTCAACTCTGCAGCGTTTTCCTCTTTTTGTTGTGTGGTTTTCAGAATAGTGGTCTTGGTAACGTGGATCTCTGTCTCGTGTCTCTGCTTAAGTTGGTTAATCTCCTGGGTGCACTGTGTTCTTACCTTTGAGATTTCTGATTCTGCATTTCTTCGACGGGCTGCCTCATCGTCTAGCTGTATCTTCAACCTCTCCAATTCACGTTCCTTATCCTTCACTGACTTCTCCAAATCAATCTTAAGCCAATTGAGTTCTTCCAGCTCCTTTTGTCTGCGGCGAACAGCTGTCTCATACTCTTCTTGCTGGCTGGTATAACGCTCCTCAGCCAGTCTTCTCTTCCTCTTCTCCTCCTCCAGCTGGTATTTAATGCGAGTCAACTGCTCATTCAGATCCTGAATCTGACACTGTGTGCTGTCCAGGCTCTCCTTGGCAGCATTAACTTGCATTGCTGTGGTTCTCTTTACTTCCTCAAATGAACAAAGTTCATCTTTTGATTGACTGAGCTCCAGCTTGTAGCGGGCTAAAGTGTCTTCCAGAGACTTGTTCCTCTCATTGCGGTCATGGAGGTCCTCCTTTAGACGTCTCAGTTCCTCCTCCAACAACTCAATCCTTGTGTTTCTTAACTGAGAAGAACGCCAAAAACAGAAGGCTCATTAATCCCTTTTCTTACATAATTTCAAAATAAAAAATCTTTTTGTATCTTTAGGATAATAACCATATTATTTGTGTACAATACTATGAAAAAACCTTCATCTCCTCCATGTTCTTCAGCAACTCCCCAAGGTATTTGTAGTAATCAGTAGAGCGGGTAAGGAGCTCAATGTAATGAGTCTGGTGGTCTGCAGCCTGATAGGAATTAATATGAATAAATGAAAATGTATGACATGCATTTTAAAGCTGTTACAAATTTAAATGACATTTGCAAATGAGGGATTAACCTAATGATATGGTTTTAATTTATAATATGAAAAGGATTACAATTTATTGAATTAGAATAAGTCATACCTCTTGTCGAACTGCAGAAGCAGGAGACTGCAGCATGGTTCTCTTGATGGGAACATTCAGTAGAGTTTCCAGTCCTGAACTGTAGGAAGCAAGCTGCAATTCATAGTCCTGCAATCGAAAACATTTTTGGAAATTTTTGTTATTGCACAATTCTGACAAGACACATAGCTGCGTTTTAACCACAACTTAACCAACAACTAACCTTTATAGAGGCGGCACAGGTGTCCGCACTTTTCTGCACATCCTCCACTTTTTCCCTCTTGCCTTTAATTTCATTGTGAAGTGCCTATTTATAAAATATATATATATAAAGTTGATGCACTGTCAAAAAAATTGTTTGTATTTCTACATTATTATAAGTTGTTCTAAAACAAAATCCTGAATTCTTTTTTGTTGAACTGGAATGTATACAACATATACAGAAAGTCCAAAAGAAATGACAATTATAGATCATTTCAAGATATTTTACAATGATACGTCATAGCTGACATGTGTGACGCTTACCTTTTGCTGATTGAGGTGATTCATAAGTGTTTGGATGTCGTTGAGCTTCACCAGCTGGAGAGAATCCTGGCGTTTCCTGGCATTGTCTATCCACTGCTCCAGGGCAGAGCTGCTCTGCTGGTATTGTATTAACTGTTTCTCTTGTTTGTCCAAGTCCCACATCCTAAAGGAAGAAGATAAAGGGTGTTTTTAGCGTCTTTAACAGAAATGACAAATGCAAACAACCATCTAACCGTACCTGCTGTCAATCTGCTTTTGGATTCGGCGCCATCGATCACCCATCTGGGTCACCTGATCGGAGTACTGGGACAAGTCGACATCACACCTGTGGAAGGACTCAGTAATCTGGCTATTGCAGTGAATCGCTTTAGCCAGGTCTGAGTCCATGGCGGTCAGCAGGCCCCGTTTTTGTTCCAGATCATTCCTCATGTGCTTTAATGAAAAAAAACCCCACAAGAAACAGCTTTTGTTTATAAGCATTATAAGCATTCACCAAATAAAAGTTATACATTTTACAACCTGAGCTGAAGTAATGACAATATATGGAAGTTAGGAAGTTTAAAAAATGTCTTTACTTTGATAAATGAAATCAGAAACTAAGCCATCCATTCACTTGCTGCTTTGAGTAATTTGATTTAATTAGATGTAATTTTACAAGTAATTAAATTGACATTGTTTTTAGAAGTACAGTATACCACAAATGTGCAAACGCTTCAGATATTAAATATAAGAAACTGGTTTTATAATCTAATGGTAAAAGACAGTAAGTCCTATTTTCAAATAGATTAAAATCAAAAGTGTATTTTTTCATCCAACAAAAAACTTTGGGAACTTTGCCTTTTTTAATGCAAAGCTAGTTCAAAAAAAGATTGAACAACAAAGTAGATCACTTAAAATCATTTACAGAAGATAATAAAACTAACAGCAAAAGAATATATTTAAGCACTTGACTACAGAGTCAAGATTAAACTGGAGATATGTCAAACCTTTAGTGTCCCACGCTGGTTTTCCAGTTCCTGAAGGTCAAGGGAGCTGGTCTCCTTCTCAGTCAGCCGGGCCTCGTGGGCTTTGATGGTGTCTTCAGCCTGAAGAAGGCTTTGTAGCAAGGCCTTCATGGCAGACAGTCTGTTCCAGACACACACAAAATATTGTAAACCAACATTGATGGTTTCTGTTCCAAAAATCGGCTCTGCTCGTCCTCTAGTGGCCTTTATGTGAACAAAGTAAATAAAGAATAACAAACCTCTGAAGGTAGACAGTGTAGAGACTCTGAAGGGTTCCAATTTTTTGGTTAATTATTCCCAGTTCAGAACGCAGGAACTTGGCCTGCTCAGAGTCTGCAGGTAACCCCTTGAGCTGTTTTGAGATCATCTCCCTCAACCGCAGGTACTCATCATGAATGGACTCCAGATCTTGGTGCACATCCTTAAAAAAGAAAGTATTTTCGAAGAAAACCGCTGTCAAACTTTCTAAGCTGTGACAACACACACTAAGAAGTCACATAAAGGCTTCCTACCTGCAGGTTCTGAATGTGCACTGAGCACTGATGCAGACTGTTGTCGCCCATGGGGAGGTGGAGATGGCCAGTGAGACCGGACTCTGTCATTTCAAGCCTTTGGCGAAGCTCCTGCAGACTGCTGAGCAGAGTAAGATTGATGGTGGCTGCAGGAGGCTGGGTCTTGACTTTGGTTGAAGTTTCTTGAGTCACTTTGGAAGGCTCTTGCTTTGAAGGTTGAATCTTGACTTCAGTCTCTTCTTTATTAAAGAAAGGATTTTCAAGTTCAGCCATTTAGAAGTTTACAAACTTGAAAAGAAATTAGTTTAATGATGTGCAACATACTGAACATTTCTCTTTTTGTTCCACATGTTTTATCTAAAAATAAAAAGTAATAGTACTTCAATTTCACATGTTTTTGTTACCATCTTTGTTTCTGCAAAAAATGCAGAGTAATTGAAGATTAAATTAACATTGCAGACTGCAACTTTTTGAAGAATATCGGTTTTGACACATGCAAATACTTTTTTCTCTGTGCTTAGAAGTTACTGTGAAACCAAACTGGTTAACCCAGCTAACGTCTGTAAATGATTCACAGGAAAAGGAAAGACTTTGGGCTGTGAGTGTGACAGCTATTTGGTTAAAGGATACAGGAGGCAAAACGAAATTTTAAACCAAACTAAAAAAAATACATTTAAAATGCAATGTCATATTTTTTTTCTTTTTGCACAGAAAATCAAGGCAAATAAAAATGCACTCACTGTAAGAAGGCAGCTGGACGAGCAGTGTGTCGTAGTGCTGCTGAGCTTTGTCAAAGTGACCCTGGAGGCTTTTCTTGTCTTCTTCCTTGAACATTTCAGAACCTTGGCTGGTACGCAAAAACTCCTGGTATGTCGTTTCCAGTCTTTTGATGACACTGCGATACTCCTCAGGGCGCATCTTCGATAGCTATGAGACAACAAAGATGTTTTGTTTTTGACACACACAGTTGAAAGAGGAACAAAGTGGTTGATTTTCTGTAAATCAGACTATGTTTTACCGTCTTACCATAGTGAGGGTGAGAGAGTTGATGTAATTGATGTCTTTAAGGCAATATTGCCAAGAGATGAGGCTCTTAATGTTGATATTGAGCTGACTCCAAATGCTCATGATGGCCTCATAGTACTGCTCGTTTCTAAAAACAAGATGAGATCAGTCACTCCACAAAAGGTTCTGAGTGGAAATATTTCCAGCCACGTTAGACCTGCACCAGTGGATCTTCTCTTACTTGTTGGCGAGGTTAATGCTGAGCGGGTTTGGTGGCGGGATGAGCAGGCAGACAGAAGGGATCATCATGTCCAGACCTCCGGGTCCCGTCACAAGCCACTTGCTGCGCTGCGAGTTGTCCTTCAGGATGCCTTCGTTCCCTTTCAGAATACCTTTCTGTAAGATGCAGCAGAAAACCCACAGTTACACCTTTGATAATCATTTGATTTAGCATCAAGTATGTCCATGTACTTTAGTTTACTTTAACTGAAGGGTTCATTGTCCTATAATTTTAAGGTTTTCTCTTACAGTTGTGTTTCAGGGATTAAAAAAATATAAAGAAAGAAACTAGATTTATGCAGTATTAGTCCCACACTTTACAGTAATATTAGTCTATAGGTACTAAAGCACATACTACATTATTCGTTTTGAAACTGTAATATTAATAAAACCTAACACAGCTCCTTTAAATGTCTGTATTTAATTTGATTTAAGTTTAATTTTGTTTATTTATGACAATCGTTTCACAACCAAATGTCCTTTAAGTGCTAACCAAACACACATGGAGACATTTTTCTTTTTAGCTTGGCCATCTATGTCACAGATGGAAAAAAATCTTGTTTTGTCTCACCTGGTCCTGTTTAAAGTCACATAAGGCCTGGACCAGGATGTGGCTGCTGCTGCTCTTTTCTTCAGGGTTTCTTGGTTTCAGCGTGACTATGGACTTGGACTTGCTGACCAGACTCTGGACCTGCCTCTTGTTCTCCATGATTCGTTCTTTCTCTTTCTATGACAGAAATCGCAGAAAGACGTTTAGAAGGATAAACACAGGATTGGTGCCGACACATCTAAGGAAGCTTGTTGGGAAATATTATGCATCAAAAAACAGAATTTTGTTAAGCTGCTTCAAAGCTGCAGATATAAGCATGAAGGTTTGTCTGAAGGAATAGACGTCTGATGATACCTCCAGGTTTTTCAGGAGCTCGGTGAGGCTCTCCAGCGGAGTGTTCTTGTCACAGATAAACTTGCTTCGAATAATTTCATCTTCCTTCTGCAGCTTTGCATAAGTCTCATTGGCCTCCTTGAAAAACTGTCAGAGAGAGGAAAACATGAATATGGATTTTTTTTTTTAATCAGAAAAATAATGCTTTGGGGCTCAGCTCCTACCTGGCTGTAGGCAGAGTTCTCTTTCAAATGAACATCGATGCATTTTGTGATCTGCAGAAGCCAGCTCCACTGGGTCTGGAGGGTGTCCATGTAAGCCTGTGGGATTCCACAAGTTCAGCACCAAACTCAAGAAAATGTTTCGATTCAATGAAAAGAAAAATACCTCAATCTTATCTGAGGCGGGGTGGCCGTTATTCAAAAGTGTGTCTGCTTTCACTTTCAGCTTGTTCAGATCTTTTTCTTTCTCCTCCAAATCTCTCATCAGCTTCTGCAAAATCAACAAAATTAAGATAATTTTAAAGATGAATCCACGATGACAGCACCTTTGATGTTAGAAAAGCGAAGTGAGGATTCGTACAGAGTAGCTCTCCTGCTTCTTGGGGATGTACTGGTCGATGTTCTTGTCTCCCCAGTCAAACACAAGCTCCTTCTCTTCCCTCTCGTTCACCCACATAATGGCTTTGAAGATCTCATCAATGATGTTTTGAAGATCCCGCAGCTGAGTCAACCGATTGTGAGACATTTTCTGAGGCAAACATAAGGTGGATGCATGGACATCATTAAGAGGAGCTCAGAAGAAATACCACACAGAGGTTTTTGAATATTCGTGCTTTCTACCTTGAGGCTGTCAAATTCTTGTTCCAGTATAAAGCAGAGGTTCTTGTCACCCATCTGAAATAGAGGATTTTTGACAAACATTGGTTTTGAACTGTCTAGAATTCAATGAACGAACAAACACGAGAGCACCGCTAATGCTATGATCACACCGGGCCCAGAAACACGCGTTCAAGCGACCACTTCTAAAGAAAAGTCAGTGTTAACATTCTTTTTCTGTATGCACGCTTCGGGATTCTGTGTTCAAAACTCTCGCGTTCACGTGCTGCTATGCAAGTTTTTAGTCCAGTTTTGGGCTAAAATGTGGCCATTGACCATGTGTTAAAAGTTTAACCAGTTGAAATTTGACTAATCAGGGACTTGGATTTGATAGTATTGACGTGTGAATAGCGTCCTTTTCAATACACGGAAGTGCAGACCATTTGAAAATCAATAATGAAGAAATGAAAGGGCCTATACTATGCTTTTCTTAAGCCTTTCAGAGTAAACTAGATCCATATATACGAACGATCATATATTACTTTTGGAACACTTAGAAATATTAGTTATTTTTGTGAGCTCTTTTTCTACTCTGAAGTAAGACGACTCCAGCTCTGACGCGCCACCCATTTCATTACATCATCCCAGAGCCGGCCTCGGCAGCGTGTTTGTCGCCCACGAAAACAAACAACTTCTAAACTTGTGCAAAGATTGATGTACATACTGTGCATCTAAAATGAAAGCGTTTTGCTGATCACTTCTAGCTCCGTGGAGAAAACGGGTGTGTGTGTTAGCCTGGGGGCGGTGCTGGCAGCGCAGACTCTTCATGGAAGGGGCTGCTCCCCATTTATCTTTGTCACAATGTGAGGACCTACTCGTTTTTGTGGATTGACCAGATGTATGAATGGATCAAAAGACCACTTTGGGGTTGTTTTCATGAGGAATTAATATTATAATACACTTAAAAGCTAAAAAAAATTATTTTACACGACACAGGCTCTTTAATAATTGCAGTTTGTGTCCAGCTGGAATTATATGATTTGCATCCCTTTGACATTTCCAACTACTTAACTATGAGTACATCCGGTAGTATTGGGTAGTGACAGTCCACTGTGAATACCATATGCTAAAAGTGCTGTCAAGAACACGCTGAATGCGAGTTCTTGAACACGCATCACAGGCCCGGTGTGTAGAAAAAAACAAATCTAAGCAACTCACGACTTCCTCCATGGCACGGTTCACTTCTTCACTCCTCTGAATAGAGCTGTGAAATTTGTTGTGGGATATAATCTGGTTCTCTATGGTCTGGGAGTCATCTCCCCATGGAGCAGTCTCAATCATGCGCTAAAACATTCAGAGAAAATATTTATTTCACACTCGTATGATGAATTACATGACATACATATGCAAACAGTCCAAATTAGGCTTGGGCGAACACCGGTAATGTTTTTGAGGAACAAAATGACTGTTTATGCATATTACTTTAAAAGCTGAGGAAACAAAAGATGGATCTAGTTTTAAGCCTTAAAAAATGTTGCTCAATCTCCCAAGATCCAGGTCTTTCTGGGAAACTCCCCTCCTAAATTGGTGCTTTTTCCTTTTGCCCTCTAGGTGTCAGCATGACATCACTGGGTTATTGTTAGCAGAGAACTATTTCAACTATGCCCCTCTTTGGTTGCAGCTCTTAGTTTTGATAGGAGCTCTGCCAGTTACAACCCCAGCCCAGCCCTGCATTTGTACTCTTGACTGTTTTCTCCCTCAGGGATTTGGTTTCTAACCACACCCTTCTTCTTTTTTTTGTTCAATAGTTAAAAAGTTCAATTTTGTGGTTGAAATCGAGAAATTGTGCCCTCAACTGTCTGCAAGTACAAAAATCTTGTTTGTACATTAGCTAAAAAAAGAAATGATGCAACTTTTTTTATGTAAGACAAGTGTACACGAAGTAGTGATACAGAAGGGTGGGGTTGAGAGTGGGAATGGAATGACAGGGAGTGTTTCTTGCAGGATGAGAGCCTGGAGGAGTAGCAGAGTGGGAGTGCCTTTTCCCATGAACATGCTAGAGGTCGACTGAACTGCCCGGTCGCACAACAACCCTCACAGTGAAGAGTGAAACTTATCGCACTTGTTTTTTTTTTTACCATCACAGCAAGCCCCCCCGCCCTTCCTGTTTTTGCTCTCCTCCCCCTGAGCTCCTTTCCTAAATGACACCCTTGTCTTCTTTCTTCTTTGTTACAGCCCTCCATTACCTCTCGGTCTTTTTCACTGACTGATCAGGTTTTGGCTGCACGCCCAGAATGTTTCGGTTACAATAGGTTAGGACGGGGAATAGTGTAAGCGTAAACCCTCCTGCATAAGGACACCTGCAGGCCAGTGGATGGGTGCATTCATGCAAAAACTTCAAGAGACATTTGCAAGTGAATGAATGAACATTCTGACTTCTCTGCATTTGAAATCAGAAATACAGTGGCCCTCACCTTCTTTTGAGCAATCCAGGCCATGGCATCCTGATACAAGCGCCCCCCATCACTGCCCACACTGCCTCTGTTCCCTTTCATGGTGCCACTGCTGTAAATTTTCTGCTGTAAAGAGCGGTGCAAGCCCTGGAAGTATTCCAAACTGTAGAGAAAACAATTTAGCAGAAGACACAAACAGTCAGATGTGAACAAACACAATGGAGCGAATGAGAAAGAACACAAACACGTGTGTCGTACCTTCTGACATGTTCGTGCTGAATGCCCATTTGCTGCAGATCTCTGGCACAGACACGAAGGTGCCTCATGCATTCTGCAGCCATTTCCAACAATTTACTGGCCTCCGTGGTTGAACCTGCCTATAAAAGACGACAGGGCAGAAGCTGATGGTTTTTCCCTTCGCGTACCAACATCAACATGCCGCTTTGTTTGGTTGTGTGCAACACGTGTCCTTCACTTACACTCCCAAATAACATATTTGCTTTGTCCAAATAGTCCATGCATTGGTTCTCCAGGTAAACACATCTCTGTTGAAGTATTTGTGAACTAAAAAGATGGAGAAAAAAGCAGGAAGTTATTATTGAACTTTGTAAAATCAAGAAAGACATCATTAGTAGGTCATGAATGGTTTGAACAATCAAAAATATGTTTTAAAATGATTAATTACAGGTGCAGATTGACATCCCTAACTTTCTTTTTCTTCAATCAAGTTAAATAAATAAAAAAGTGAATCCCACATATATATATATGAGGGGGGGCAACTTATTGCTGCTGTCTAATATTTCACTTAAACTTCACATTTTGGTCAAAATGGAACCCCATACAGTTGAAAGTGAAAGCCAAAAGCAGTGAGGGGAGGACATGTTACAATATTTTCCTTTGTTTTAACAGTTTTCTGAACTCTGATGGGGCAAAGATTGTGCGGATTTACCACTGAAATAACTTTGAATATATGTTTAAGGGATAAAAAATGAAGCCAAATGGGACCCAGTTGTTTCAGATGCACTATCATTGTGTCACCAAGTGCGTTTATTTTGGACTTTGACGCATTCAAAGGTGAACTGCCTTCAGCTTTGTGCACTTCTTGTCTTGCTAAACATAACCTAAAACAAATCTTTGTGGCTCGTTTTTTAGTTTTACGCAGAAAATTCACTCTCAAAGTTTTAATATGACCACTCTGGGGGCCGTCATTTCTTATATGACTCGACTCTTACGACATTTGGCTTTCCATGAAGTTTTTTCCAGACAGATGATGTGTTCTTACCTGGCTCCAGCGCTTCCACCCATAGCCATCGAGGTCGGCACCCTTATGGTCCCCCCTCCGCCACCATGCACGGTGTGTCTGGAGAAGGACTGGTGTGCGTAACCGCCTTCTGCTGCGTAATCTCCAGGGAAGCCGTTTCCACCGATCATGTCGTTTCGATAAGACGTCAAATCAGGCCTGGAATTGCTTCTCTGGCCCATGGAGTGCAGTTTGGGATCGGAACCGTACATGATTATACTTTGTGGGTTTCCTGCAGTTCTAAGGCTGTCCGGGAAGAGGACTCGGCGCGTCTCTCCGCCCCGTCCGTCCGTCTCCTGTTGCGCAGAAAGCAGTCTGATCAGATCCACGGAAGCTGGTCGCTTTAGGACTGAAACCGCACCTTTGTTTTTGCGAAACACTCCTGCCTCTGGGCAGGGTCGTGTTATTATTTTCATTCAGCTGAACTCGCCTTATGTGGCAATAATTATTCGAAGAGATGACGACAAAAAAAAATGTGCGTCGTGTAACGAACTTTGGGCTGCGAGAGCCCAGCTTTTGTTTCACAAGATCACCCCAGGCAGCCTCTATTAACCTGTCTCAATTCAGGTCTGTCAGGGAAAAAATAAAGTTTGGTTTTTATTTGTATGTGTTCCTTTTCATCATTTTTGTACTTGCGTGGAACAGCAAGACAAAAACAACATTTTAATGGGCAAAAATGACTTTTAGCTGTTATTGTTTTAATGATATGCATTATTTAGAATAAACCTAACATGAGCAAAAAGCAGCTACAACGTTTCCATGGTGTCTTTAATTAGATGTATTTACATTTTCATCCATCATTTGATCATTTTTGCTTAAACAAAATTCTTCTCTAAATGCCTCCTTACTATGTGTTGTGTTTTGCACACACACACACACATACACCCACACACCCACACACACACACACAATTTCCTCCCTGATCAACAAACAAAGGGAGAGACCACATTTCCACCTATTGTTCAGATGCCTACTCTTTAAGGAGCAAACATTCTTCCTTTTACCTGAAGAACCTTCACTGTGCTTCCAATCCTGACATGATTGTACCACAAAGATTACACACAAACTTTGTGTCAACTGAGAGATATGCGGTTCACTATGTTGGGAACCAGCACTTTTTATTCCCATGGGAGTGTGAGGAGACAGCAAGAATCTGCCATGCAGAGGTCAACATTCCTGCGGTCAAAAGGAGCCCATTTAAAAGCTGAGTGTTGTTAAAATTGACAAGTGAGTGAAAGAGATTAAAAATGTTAAAAACTTTGTTTTTTTTAACCTCTGTTTTGTCTGTTGTGTTCGTGTGATGCTTTTATCGTGTTTATTTCCTCTGCTCCCAGCTTTCCTTTATCTCCACTGTCTGCACACAGAATTTATGGGCCGGTCTGAGGTCTGGAAAGTGAAATGTGTGAGAAAGAGAAAGAAAAAAAAAAGGAGTGACTTCTTTTCTCCTTCACTCTCTCCTTCTGGCCCTCTCACACAGGTGTGCACTTTGCTGGTAGCAACACTGTGCCCTCTGCTGTTTTTTTCACAGTGAACACTCAGCTACAATGGGAGTTTAAAAGAGATGAAGATTAAGATGTTAGAGATTAAGCTGGTGGCTTAAAGCAACCAACGCCCCAAACTGGAATCTTCAAAGCTTTTGGACAAAGGTCTGCCTTTCCCAGAGTCCTTTAACAAACAAACCGTTGCTTGTTTGTTACGTAATCATTAGTTAGCCTCTCATTAAGAGGTTAATCATTTGGCCACTTTAAAGAAATTGTTTTTGTTGACCAGCGCAGAGAATATGCCACATAACGATTTTTCTTTGACAGCCTGTCACTTTAGAATGCAGACACGCCCCATGTAGTTTATCTCTACTTCTTCTGCTCTGACATTCCCAACACAGATTCATGCTAAAGACAAACGGACAGCTGAAGGGCTTCAGGACTTGATCTCAGTTCATTGAATCTAGACTTCACCAGTGAAAATGTGAACGCAGCAAAAACCTTTTCTGTGCAGAGAACAGATTGTTTTTTGCTTTGTTCTTCTTTGATCTCATTTTGGATAGAAGAGTTGAAGGTGAAAGCAAATGCTTTGTTGAGTTATTCTTTGGTGGTAAATATTTTACTAAATATTTGCTTTTCAAGCACAAATCCCAGATTCAGTTCTCTCATGGTGTGTGGGCGTAAGGAGGGGATGTGTACTGTGTCTTCAAGCTTATATGCATCAACTCATAAACATTTACAGTTAAAATCTGAGGCATAAAATTGTGCCGACTCCAGACTGTAGCTTTGAAATAATTAAGTTATCAACCAGCTGCAAAGTGGAGGCGACAGCCGGTAAAAAAGCTGAAGTCGTGACGCTTACATGCAGTTGTTGAAACACACGTCAGGATATCTTTCCCAGACGTGAGTCCTGACATCATGCTCTGAGTACAGAGGGAGTCAGGTGCTAAAAATGACATCTGGTTTGGCGGATTCACAGCAACTGGTTTTGGAACACAGATCCAGGTGGTTGTTTTAACCACAATGCAAAAGATATCTACGTTTTGATTCTTTTTTTCTCAAAAATGTGACTTTATTTTTTCTTTAAGTTTAAGAACTTATTCTTAAAAAAGTGAAAAATGGGTGAAAAAGCCTTCAAAATAAATATGTTGTTGGATCTCAACATTTCAAAAGCTGTAAATATTTCTCACTTCCGTTTGTACAATTTGATTAAAAAAAATAGTCGTTTCACTTCAAAGTGACTTTTTATGGGATATTATCTTATCTGCACTAAACCTTCTTGTTTCAGCATAAAAGTGGATCTTTGTGCTCAGATGAACTATTAACTTTCAAAGGCAACACCAGTCAATGTCATGTTTTCTGCACCACCATTAAAAGCAGTAAACCCTACTATCAGTTAAACTTTGGATGAAAACGCTACTAAAACTTTAGACGAGCTTTATGACAATTTTGATGTTCTCTAAAGATACTCTCAATCATGTGGAGTTTTTGATTGGGACCGAACGAGTTGTTGGACACGATTCTCCACTGGAGGGTGAAAATCACTTTTTTTTTTCCACCCAAAGGAACACTGAAACATTTTACTGCAGAATGAAAGCTGTCTGCACGCCTCAGCTTTCACACCTAAAGTGTAACCGACCGGTTTATGACAGACAGACAGGAGAGCCCTCTCATGTTGATGCTTGTGTACACAAGGTCGAATGCAGGCAGCACTGACTCATCACATGACAAAAGGTTGAGTCCTGCATGACCACACCTGTATGAGTTGCTAGGGAGGGACAGACAGGTTTGAATGATAACAAACAGCTCACCGCCGCAGAGCGACAAGGTTTAAATGGTTTCTGTTGGCACATTCATGGAATTTATTTAAGACTCTGTTATGAAAAGCATTGTTTGAATATTGGATGAGAAAATGACAGGAAGCAGGTCTGATCATTTATGTGTTTTGGTTACTGATCTCTCTTGACTACATGCAGCTGCTGATGAAAGTGAAAAATCCTGGCATTATCAAGCTGAACATTTTTATTAATAAAAGAGTTTCTTTTAATTGTAATTAACAGACAACATCTTACATTTAAAGTGATATATACATAAAAATCAAACAAAAAACATCCACCTTGTTCCTCCAGAGCCACTGGAACCTGCTGGAGGATAACCCTTGCTGTTTTTGACTGTCAATTCATATTTTTCTGACTTTGCTGACACACAAATAATGCTGAACTGGTACAAAATACAACATTTGTCCAAACGTTTAAAAAAATCATTGTGATCACATCAAAAATGATTAAACATTGGTGTTATTGCTGCCTTCTGCCTGCAGGGGTCATCAGTGTGTTACAAAGTAACTCCTGGGCCTTTGTTTTCACTCCATGCAACAATAAGAACCTGATTGTGTGTGTGTATATATATATATATATATATATATATATACATATACATAGATATATATACATATACATATAATTATTTCTAATTGAATTTTGATTCAAATTTACCAGATAACTTTTTGAAGTTGAAATGACAATTGCCATTTTCTTTATCATTTTAATGAAGTTACAGAATGAGCGATGTTGGAGAAGAAAAAGAAAAAGCCGTTTAGAGGATTGAGTTGTCATTTTATTTTTGAGTCAACCGACGCATCTATATTGTGAAAATAAAAAAAAAAACCTTTCCGGTATTGACGTTTATTTTGAAATATGACTCACATCGCTTCTATATTCTTTTATGGGCTTAAAATAATTTTAAAAAATAAATGAATAAAAAAGGCCTGACAAAACTGAAGAGCCCAAAAAGGCATGTAGTAACAAAACATGACCACAAGGGAGACCCATTGCTAAACATGTGGTTGCATTTGTCATGTGTTTCTGAATGTAGGTTATTGGGCTGTTTTTCAAAGCTTGCATAAACTGAACTCTTTGTTGTCAGTTTCTGTAATGTTCATTTATAAATTAACCATATGTAACTGTAAATGTAAGCTGAGATCAAATATGAGAGTTATTTCATTACATATTTGTTTCTGTTTTTTCTATTGGTCCCCCCCCCCCAAAAAAAAAAAAACATTAGATTTCAATATAATTAATATATTAATGCAAAGTATGAAAACAAAGTAAAAATTACATATGTCTGATATAATAACATATATGTGGCTAAAGGTGTGAAGATCCAATAAATGTAGGTGTGCAAAAACAAACAAACTCTGGACGGCATAAAAACTAGGTTTGGTTCTCGTCAAAGTGAACCCTGGCACACTTCAGTGGCAGTATGAAAGCAGGACGACCGTTCAGTGGATTAACAAGTGGAAAAAGACAAAAATAAGTCTTCATTTAGAGTGAGATGAAAAAAAAAGGAATCACAAAACAAGATGGAAAATATCAGTAAGTGCTGAAGTCACCAAGTGAAGGTGCTTATCAATATTGACATGCCATCTGTATGTCTAAAAAAACACACCTTTAAAGTTTCAAATGTGCATGGTGCTCAGTCTTGCAGTCTAGATTGTCATGTTTTACAAAAATGATCAGCTATGGTTTATTCTCTGGAGTTTTCTGAGAACCATGGATCATCAATCACACTGGGTATTTTTTTAAGTCCAGATTTAGCAAACAGCTGATGAATAATGAAGCAAAGCATCGCCGCAGATGATTTAAAGCTCAGTAACTTTTGGGTCACTGTAACTTTTCATCTTTTGCTATTTTCAAAACAAAAATGAGTTGTCTCTCCCACTTTTTTCCCCCACAGAGATGTTTCTTTTCCCTCCAGTTTAAAAACAAAAAAACGCAACGAAGTAAACATCTGTGCTCCAGCAACTGCAGACGTTTTCATTTGTGACTCTGGAACTAAAACATTCTTATTTCGTTTAGTGGTGATTCTGGTGGTCAGCATATGGATATGTTCTGGACATATGCAGGGTGTAGCCTCTCTCTCAATGGCTGGGATTCAGCCATTCCCACAATGGGGTGCAGATAGAATATTGTGGAGGGTTTCTATTATCATATCAGTTTATCTATATTCTCCTTTGATCTATGTGAGATGTCTTGTATTCTTTATGTTCACCGCTGCATTTACTGGGCTGGGGACAGGCACAAGCAGGACACTGGCCTGTTAAAGCTGCATTTCTCTTTTTTTGTGTCTATTTGTCTGTTCATCTTTGCTTTTTCTGCTTGTTTTTATTTTGTTGTTTTGGGTCCCTCCCAAGCCTAGATTCAGCCTTGGATGGACTTCAGCAGATGAAGTGTAACTTCAAACATAACTTTCTTTTCACTTTTTCGTCCTATTCACCTATACATCAGACATATAGGTAACCAAAATCTGAATTTTCAAAAAGCTATAATCACATAAAAATGCTAAAACTTGTTTTAACTTATTAGTTTCTTTGTTATCTTTTATGTTTAGGTTTATAAAATAATCCTCCTCAGATGCAGCAGCACAGACCCAACTGGATGGATATCTGGGGACTTTAGCGTGTTCATATTTTGGATTTTTAGAATAATCTGAGTCTTCCTTTGATCAGTGTTTGGTATTTCTCAGGGCAGGTGAGGTAATATTCCATAAAAAATGTGTGTCTGGTGTGTTAAGTAATATGTCAAAATATTCAGCTGTCAAAACGGAGATACTAAAAAAAATGTTTGTCATTTTTATTGTTGGAGGTAGGATGGAAAATAAGTGTAATATCTGACTCGCCCTATCAGCAAACAAAATGTTGTTTTCAGAGTGGAAACAGGTGGCCATGTTGGGGTAGGGACGGCACCTTTTGGGCAGGTGTTGTCACCTGTGGCTCCATCAGGAAGCGACTGTTATCGACGGTAGGGATGAGCTTCCGACATTAGGGAGTAGTTTTACTCTTCGTTGTCCTTTTTGGGGGGTTCCCTATAAGCCTCCTGCATATCGGCCTGCGTCTGCAGTCTGAGAGGAAGCGCTTCCTGATAACAGGAGGGCACGTCTTCGTTCCATTCCACTGATTGACTGCGCACGGCTTCGGCGCCTGAGCTGGCGGCGTTGACGCATTGTGGAGCCGACAGGGGGTAGGCGGCAGTGCAACCCCGGCTTCGCCACACGTCCGAGCACTGAGAGCGAGATGGCCGTGGTGCAGCTCGAATCGGGGGACCATCACCCGGAGAACGGCTTCGTGTCTTCCGACTCCGTGTGGTCGGGAAAACTGACGCGCGTCGACGACTCGGTTCTGCCGTTTCTCGGGGGATTTGGGAGATACCAGAAACAGCTGATCGTGCTGACATGGATCCCTGCGCTATTCATCGGATTCAGTCAGTACTCGAACATGTTCCTTCTGGCCCAGCCGAACAGCACATGCGTCCAGCCTTTGTTCAATTGGACTAACCAGAAAGCGGGTTACTCCGCGCAGTCGGATGGCAGCAAAAACACCAGAGCTCTGCAAGATTCTGTTTCTAGGGGCAGAAATACCAGCGTCCACAACAACAACAGCACCAACGTGAACTGCCTGTGCAGCGAGTGGACCTTCGAGTCGCGCACAGGACTCGTGGAGAACGTGGTGACCAAGGTAAGCGGTGCATTTTCGTATGCATCCATATCCCACATACGGGACTGACATAGACTGTGGCAATTATAAACACCATGCCGGCCATAAAGAGTTATGTCACAGCCTCCATCATTCTGGGAGCATTCTCATTGGATTCCCCGCAAAGTGACAGCATGCACCAGGCTGACACTGAGTCATCCAGCAGCTGACACTTGGGTCACCTGACGCGCACGGACGCAGTCATCGGCGGTGGGGGGGGGATTCGCTGATCAGACGCGGATCCTCTGATTTGGAGCAAAGGTCATCAGGCATTCTCTCTATAATAATACAACTCCATCCTTGTTCAAACAGCGCCTGCCCCACCTCAACCCCAACCAAATAGTACTGAGATGTTCCTCCTCTCAGCAGCACTCGTTCTGCACAGAAGGTAGCAGAATTAAATGGAGTTTATGAAAATGTCAGGGCTCACAGGTTTGCAAAACAGGGTCAGCTTTAATATCCATCAATGTATTGTTGGATATTAAACAACACATCTCAATGAAGAGTTTCACGTGTATTTTTAATAAAGTTTGATCCGAGGCTTGGAGTGTTTGCAGACAGTCCTTCTGCTCACAAATGCTGACATTTAAGTCCCACTCCAAAGTATATTTTGATCTATTTTGAAAGCATTCCAAGTGGTCTTTGGATTATGATTATACATTTTTTTGACAAATTAAAAAAAAACTGTCATTTTCTAGGACATAGGTTGTGCAGAGCAGCAGGAGTTCATTAGACATTCGTCCTTTGAATTCTGGATGAGACGGTAGGAAGTAAGTCTCTACCGATATCCCATCATTCCATTGTTCACGCTCTCTCTTCCTTGCTAGCTGCCAGCCCCTCACAACCCAATGCTAACATTAGCAGTGCAACAAAAACAGAATATCAGAATTATGAACTTTTAGAGGCTTATGCCAGCTCGTACGGGGAAAATTAAGACGTTGATGCACCCGAATGAGACTTTGACATGCCCATTTCAGCTTCAGCATCACTACTGAGTTTTTTTTCAATGTATCTGCTCCTGATCCATCTTGATTTGACTAAAGAAATACTCAAAAAAACACAGTTTAAACCTTAACTTCTTGTGTATATGTCCAAAAACACAAACATTTTCATTGGAGAGGGTCCTTAAAATGAAACAAAGTTCAGCTGCAATGTTTTATCCGTATTTTATTGATTGTCTGCAGTTGTTTTGGGGGAGGTGAGTTTTCATCAAAGTTCCCAGTAATAGAGTAGTTCACAAACACAGATTTTAACAATCCAAAAAATGCAGCTGAATATGAAATCACATGTGAGGAATGCCATTGGGTGGATCTGTCGTACTATCAGATGTTCTCTTGTGTTTAAAAGCGGAAAAAAACAGGACTTTATTGGAGGAATGACAGCTTTCTTTGCTCACACCCTGGGTATGTCATGTTGATCTCACCAGCTGCTTAAAGTGCCAGGCGCTGCTTGTCCTCCGTGACCCCTACCATCTATACATGGACAAGGTCACCATCAGAGAAGGTCCTCCCTGGGATTTGTCTGCATGACTCGGATTCCTACTTTGACCCACAAACTTGCCATGGGTCTTGTGCACTTCCGCAGCTCCCCTCTGTTTTCCAGGACTCTCCTTTTCCCACTGCAGCACAGGAATAGGGAAGGGACACCACAGCAGGAAGCAATGACCTGGCATTTCTCTCACATTAATGAGCTTAACCATTTGCAGCACTCGGTCCCTAAAAAGCAGAAAAGAAAACTGACAACAGACGAACACATTCTAACCCTGCACTTTTTCATTTCATGGGGCCAACATGCAGCTCAGGTGCTTTCAGTCTCGTTATGCTAGCAGGCCTTCTGCCTTTTTTTGCAAGGTGGCTCTGAGTGAAAGCCTGATTGGGGGCACAAGTCGTTGTGAAGGATCTAAAGTGGCTAATGTGGAGATCATTTCTAATTGAGATGAAGCTCTCCTCAGGGTCCCTCTTAATTGAGCTGAGCTTTAGAAATGAGAATGTATCATAGCTGCTCAGAGATGGTCCTCTGCAACATGTCATTTCATACTTATGCAGTTTAGCTTCTTACCTGATGTTGCCTAGAGAATATCTTCAAATACAGATCAACCTATTGAACTCAGTCATAGCTGAGCTGTCACTCACTCCTAGAAAACAATGCAGCTACGCTATTTAAGATGCAGTGAAGTTTTAGGGTTTACTGTCTCACCTTTTTAGCATTTAAATCATCTTTTGATTTATTTTACAAGTGTCCCCCATGCTATTTTAATTTTTATTATTCATTTTTTAGCCAAAATTTTGTTTTCTCTGACATTGTTTCTCAGAGATTACATGCATTTATGTCCTCCATCATCAGAAACATACCACAAAAACATGGTAAAAACACCAACATATATTTTTTGTTCAGATTGGGTTTTTAAAGTATTATTTTCATGATAAATTTCATTTAAATTTAAAAAGAGGATTCAGATGATTTAGAATTCATTTTTTGTGTTTTAGAGGAGACTTTTAAAGCACTTATATGTAAGCCTAACATGTTATCTTTTGAAAGAGTTGATAACGTCCTGCAACCCTCTGCCATTTGCCCCAATATCAATGTGCATGTAGTTGCACACCCACAAATCTGAAAGATCATGTGCAGTTTCAAACCCCGGCGAGCCTCTACTCTGTGTCCCTCAAACTGTTTACCCAGCTGGTTGACTTCTTCCACAGACCCTGGATTGATGTGGGACTTGTTTGAAATGGTCTCAGCTGTCAAAAGGTGACCCCCCCCCCACTCCCCTGCAGATACCCAGTCAACACACAGCGACAGCCTCTCACAGCATCAGCTGGGAGCAAAAGGCACTTGTGTGAGCAGAAGATAAAACTCTGACGAGGCCAAGCAAGTGTGTGCAACAGGAGTGTGTGTTGCAGGCTTGTTTCTGATAAGTGCTGTTTTGTAAGCGGCAGCCTTGCGGGGTGTCCGACCCTTGGTCATGGTTTAACATTGTTTTTTAAGATTGTGCAACGGAATGCAGATTGTGTTTGCAGCTTCTATAACCTAAACTATCAGGCAAATTTGCAAACACGTGGGCCTCATGTGATGCTCAACTTTTGCTGGGTTTCGACACAACCCTAGTGAAATGTCTTAATTTGTCATTTAGAGTTCAGGCGTTCTCTTAATAGCCGTTGCTAGTTATCCTCCTGAAACCCACTACGTTATCAAGCGTCACTGTCAGCCAAGCAGCTGAGCTTAAACTTGGAAGCAGACAGACTGGGATAACCTTAGTGATGGGTTGTTGCTAGGCAGTAGCTGTGCAGCAGCCTCTGCTCGTGTTGCTCTCCATTTTCTCCCAACAATATTCAATCCTTTCTTATCTCGTACTGTTTCTTCAATTTGTTGTCAAAGCCATATCGTTAAATTCCCTGTATTCATCTGCCTTGTGCATTCTGTTCCCCAGAGCTTTTATCTTTTTTGCTTTTCCTCCACTCCTTCCTTTCCTTCATGCTTCTTCCTTCAAACCTCCGCCCACCACTTTGCGGTTGAGTGAGTGCAGGCGAGCAGCTGTGGCTGAAGGCTGCTACACACTGATCATTCAGGGTCACTTGAGAGGATTTAACCAATTCACAGGAATTTGACTGATTTGGTTCTGGCCCCTTGTTCTTTTGTCTTTTAGTCAGATGATGAACTCTTTTGTGTCTGCAAGACACAGTGCAATATATAATTAAACATGAGCTAGACAAGCCACAGCCTCATGATTATGTTTTCAAAGCTTTGTTTTCCCTGATAGAAATATTCCAGATAGAGCTCATAATTCCTTTAATTGTCATTATTAAGAAAAAAAACAACAGAGTAGTGAAATGTGGCTTTTAAAATTTGCCATATTCTGCTAATACGGTGATGCGTTTGAGATCATTGTGCAAATAGAATGTGATGCGTTAATGCTGCGTTGATGTTTTACATCCCGGGTGATCTGTCTGTGGTTCGTCTGTTCTGCGTCGTCACCACAATCTCATGCTTGTAGGTTTCTCCCTGTGTGTAAATCACAGTCAGAGTTTCAGGGGAAAGCTTTTTCTGGCTTTAGAAACAGAGCAGGGACTTGTTTTTCCTCATCTATCTTCTTCTGCTGACACTGACACTGAAACCCAGAGTGAACGGCATGCTGAACTCATGTGATGGCAGGGTGACGCTGCGAAACCCCGCGGCGCTCCATTCTGCACAGGTCACTGTAGGTAGAGGTTATGAGAGGTTGGAGCTCCTTAGAGGAAACTGAAAATAAACCACAAATGAGGTGAAGTTGTTGCGTTGAGTTTCACAACTTTCAACATGCGTTTGTGTTTTCTAAAGCTGAGAGAGCAGGTTCGTGACAAAGATTTAAGGTCAGCCTCACACGGTAGAGTTGCTGTGAATCATGTCTGCTCCACCTTCTGCAACAAAAACACTCGCATTATTTAGTTAAAATCTGAGAAAAGATGTTCCTGTTAAGTGAGCTTTGTAGTTTCAGATAGGCCTGTTGTCTCAACTTCATGTTTGTCACTTTTAGAGCATTCCTTGTGTCGATTTGTAACTATTTGTTCCTAGTAGTTGAAGGGGAAAGAGTCTCTGTTGCAGACCAAGACAAGAACAAATGAATGGGGGCAGAATTCATAAATCTGCTATTCTGTGACATATCGCAATATTTCATTTGGCAATGGTATCGATTTGTCATTAATTATTTATATGTAAACATTTACTTCAGTGTCTTACTTTTTTATCCCACTTAAACCCCGACCTCTAGTTGGCAGCACACCACACCAAGCCTCATTCTCTGCACCACAGCAAAACAAGATCTCACGTCAACCATCTTGCAGTAGATGTTCACTCATGACTTCTGAACAGCTCAATGTCACGTATGAAACTCAGTTTCAACTAAAATTGTTCCTTTGGCTGCTTAATAAAAGTAGTCATTTGCTACCTTATAAAGTACATTTAAGCGCTGTTGGAAATTAATAGCTCTCTAATAATTAAAGAACCTCATTTGTTAAGGCACATTTAAGCTTAGTGTTTCCTGTTTTCAGACTGAAAAATATTTTGTCATGGGAACCAGAGAACCTTAAGTGTTAAAAAAAACATTTCAGGATTTGTCCAAATAAAAGCATTTAGAATTTGTTTGGGTAAAAGCAACTTGTATGTGAGATCCAGTTGAAAAGCACAAAGTACTGAGAATTAGTTAATAAAATGTCTCCGTCCCAGTTGTAGTATGTTGGGATGTGTACTGTATGACCAGACTCTAGCTAATATATTGCCTTAGTAGGGAGAAAGTCAGAAACTACAAAGTGATGTGCTTTTCATGTTTTCTCAAAGTACACAAAATAAAGGGTTGTGGTTGCATTTTACCATTTTAAAAACATTTTTGTATTGATTGAAATGTTTTGTGCATGTATTTTTTGTTGTCATACACCATGACAAATATGTGGTTTTTATCACAAAAATATTACAATTTCCCTTTTCTGAATTTTTGGATTACACTGTCTGTACAAACCCTTCCTAACCATGGACAGTTAAACTCTTACTCCAACTATATATTTTTTTCTAAAGTAATATTATTCCCAGTGGATTTTTAATTATGAATATGCCATTTTTAGCCAAAATCCAATGCCAAAATGCACTAATTTCCTAGCATTTGTTTGCTTACACTCTCCCCAATAGCTTATAGCACCTCACAAACCCAAGCTAACAGCGTAGCTAAAAAAAACGGAAAGCAATATCAGAGCCATCCAGCCGTACAGTTTAGAGCTTAGACGAAGAAAATGAAGACGTTAAAAGATCTATTTGTCTGCAAGTGGATGCTTTAGAATTGTTGCGGAGAAGGGAAACTTTGGCCTGTTCACGGCTGTTGCTGCGTCACAAACCTGAGCTTTTTAAAACCACTGGTTTTCATCTGCTCCTGATCCAATACGATTTGAATAAAGAAATACTCAGAAACACAGTTTTAAGCCTAATTTTTCTTATATGTCTTTTATTGTGAGAAAATTGCTACAAGAACATGTTAAAAACACTTAAAATGTTTGTTCTTTCTTTCCTTACAAGGCCTTTAATCTATGCTGTGTTATTATTATTGCAGTAGCCATAACTTTTAAAAACAGAAATTTAATCTTCCATTTTCGCAGAATCTGACTGCCATGTTTGTTCTTTTGTTTTCTAGTGGAGTCTGGTGTGTGACTCTGCATCAGAAGTTCACATTGCAAAGTTTTCTCTTCTGGTGGGGTCAATCTTTGGATACCTCGTGTTTGGAATTCTTGCAGATTGGTAAGGTTTCTGATGGGAACAAATAGATGGAATGACAACATTTTTTTCTTCCATATTACCAATGTACATTTTTTTTGTGTCATTGTAGGTTTGGTCGGTATCCAGTGCTGATCATATCGGTGATGTTTATGCTGGTATTTGGTTTATCTGTGGCTTTCTCTGTGAACGTCCCGATGTTCAGCACTTTGCGGTTCTTTGAGGGCTTCTGTCTTGCAGGGATCATCCTTTCTCTCTACGTTCTCAGTAAGTCATTCAAATGCCCTCAACCTGTTGTCAGATAAACTAACCTGCACAAATCCTTGGGTCTCTAAGTGGAGGTACGTTTCAGAGTCAACCAGGACTCTGAAACGTGGTGACTTGAACGCCAAATTATGACTCTACTTTCCTCATCTGTTTTTTTTTCTTGGTCTGTATTTCCATTATCTTGAAGTAAGGCTCCAAACTGATAGCAGTACAATGTCACACTAACTGCCATAGATTTCAGCCTGTTCTAGCTAGATTACACAAGTTCCTGAACAAAAAGACACAGCTTTTTTGTTCAAGTGGTTTACAAACATAAATGATCATTTTCCTTGGTTATGGAGGTGTAATTGTATCCAAACAATAAAAAAGCACACTTTTTGTTTTGCAAGTTGTCTGTAAAAAACACTGTCAGTGTATATATATATATATATATATATATATATATATATATATATATATATATACAATGTTTCCATTGGTTTTCCTAAACTAAAAAAAGTTTTTCTAGTTTATGATTTGATGGCAGCGAGCATCAGTCTTGGGAACCAATCTTTGGGAATATTTGACAAGACAAGTATTTAACAACACTGTTTTTCCAAATACATTGTAATTCATAGAAGTAAACTTTCAGGTTTCCAGTTGACCTGACCATGAGAAGTGTAAACAAAACGATAGCCAGCAGGACAGCACTTCCAACAGCATTTAAGCTGTTGTACTATAGAGTTTTTCGTTATTAGTTCAAATGAATTCATCAGCTTGTTAGGAATGGTAATTAACTCAATTTAGCGCTTCATTTCTTAGCGTTTTTCTGAAAGCCATTAGTTCCTTAAATAACCAGTAAAATTCTTAAGGGCGTTTTATTCAATCATTTGGATGGAAAAATTAGTATTGGATCTGCTTCTGAGTGGCAGCCTCACTTATGTCTAATGGAAAAACTGTGTTTCTTGTGCAAATATTTTCCAGCATGTCCTTAGAGGTGCTGATAAACTTGGCCTTTCAACACACTGGAATTTATCTTCAGACCCTGAAGGCTCTTTTATCCTTGAGGCAGCTCTTTGGTTTCAGTTATATGTCAGTTTTCACACCTTTAGTCTTTTCACTGATTAGATATACCATATAAAAAATAAATAAATAACTCAAATGGCAAAGTAAACCATTCTTCCAAAAAAAAAAAAAAAAAAAAAAATCATGCCTGTTCCCAAACAGGCAGGACAAATAATAAATGTTAAAGGAACAAATATTTTCAACCTGTTGATCCACATACTTGCATTTCATTTTTGTAAAACCAGTTTCAGTGAGGCTTGGCAGCTTTTAAGGGAAACCCGAAACAGCAAATGTTGCACTTGAGGCTGACTGTTGAACATTGAGTTACAACATTAAGCTGAGGCTTCATGCTGATTATCAGTTAGACTCTCATTATGTAAATTCTGAAATGTTCCACTGTTTTTATTTGTTATATCTCATGTTTTAGATGGTGTTTTTCCTTAGCAATTTTAAAAGTTGATACTTTTTTTTTGTAAGTACACCCCCAAGTAGAAACAGAGGCAATTTATTGAAAGATGTGAAAATTCACAAAAAACTTTTGTAGTTTTAAGCATTTAAAATAAAAATAATGTAAACGCTGTTGAAAAAGGAATCATTTAAACAAAAGAATGATAGTCATGCAAGATATTTTTAGTTGTGGAAAACTATGGAGCATGGTTAAATTAGTGTTTAATTTCTATCCATCTGTTTATGTTGCTGTTTTTGAATTTTTGGTCAGGGTCATTGGAATATGTTGCATAATAAATGCAGAAACTTTGGGAAAATTTGCATTGAAATCCCAAAGACTTGTTTGTGAACGCCTGGTTTATAATGTATATTCTTCGACATCAAAGTTTTTTCATTTTACAAAAAAAAAATTCTGAATTTTATTGTGTCTTCCAGCTTTTTTAGTATTTGTATAAGTATTTCTTGTTCGTCAGTTTGAGAATTGGATAAAAAAACAGATTTATTCAGAAGAATAATTGTCTTGTTATATTTTCACAAGACTGCTTGCTGCCATAAAATCAGCTTTAAAATGAACTTTTTTCTTTAATTTTCCAAATGTAGCCCGTCTGTGAGATTTTAGTTGTTGTCACAGCACAGCTGATCATGAGTCTAAGAAAGGCAGGGTGGGGGGCCACTGGGATGGAGCAGTAACATTTTTTGAACCTTGTTTGCTCTCATTACTGCAAGATGAAGCTTCAACAAGGCTAATATTTTCTTTAAATTCATCCACTCCATTTGTGCGACCTTCTTTCTTGACAGAAAAAGACTGAGCGATTGGTTCTACGGCACTATTAACCTTGAATGTGTGTGTGTGGAAGAGGGGGACCTGTTGATAGTGCGCTGATAATTGCCGTCACAGCCGATGAACATTCTGGTCTTTGCAATTGATCCTTAAAAGCCTATTTGGCCACAGTAGGTGTCCACTGCAGAGGAAGGCTGGAGAGGGGGGGGCAGAGAGCGAGCAAGGCTGAAATGATGACAAAAGGAAGGAGCCCCCAGTGCCCTTGTCAACCTAATTCACTCCTTCTTCTTTACCTTGAAAATCTTTGCTGCTTCATAATAGACCGACTGTTAAATCTGGCGTCAGGACAAAGAGGGGAGGTTGAATATTTGGAGTTACACTGTATTGGGGTGGGGGGAATTCATTGAAATATAACTAAAAATCTGTTCTTTTCATACTAGTCTTTTGTTTATGGTTAAATGAATCAAAGACTCTGTTTGAATGGGAGATGTGAATGGGTTGCAGAAGACAGTTTCGCTCTTTATTCACTGCTAAAAGTAGACTCTTAGAAATAGGTCAAACATTCTTTTTTACTTATAAAAAATTGACAAGGGGGTAGGAAAAATGGTCTCACCATGAATTCTTATTTTAAGGAAAAAAATGCTATTCACTAAAACAAGCTGTCTGACTGAGATCATTTTACTTTTGAAAAACGTTCTTAATGAGATTATTTTCCTAAGAGATTTTGTAAGAAAAGAAAACTATTTAAAAAAAAAAAGTCTTTTCACTTTCTTCAAATTCAGTTTTATCAATGTTTTTTTAAATGTTTTTAACAGAAAATATATTATTATTAATTTGACAATTTTTCTGATCAATTGATTCAAATGTAAAGACTAAGAAGAGGAAATAGTTTGGAAAAAAGCTCTTTCTAAAGTTCATTGTGTAGAACCAAAGCTTAACATTTGAAAGAGTTATCTGACATTTAAGCTAATTTATTAAGATTTATTTTGTTATTTTTTATATTTAAGTTAACATTTTAAATCAAATGACATAACTCGGATTTACTCTAACTCGGGCTTTTAATTACAAATTAAATCAATCGATTAATTAATTAAAGGATTAGCTGGATGCTATGTCAGTCAATACTTATGAATTGAAAAAACACTAGTTGGTTCCGTTAAGAAGCTTTTTTTTTTTTTTTTTTTAATAATGCTTTTTCTAGCTTAGCAATAATATCAGAAGACTTTTTTTTTTTTTTTTTTTTTTTAATAAAAAGCCATCTTAAACCATTTGGAACCTAAATCAGTTTCTGTCTCTTCAAATCTTGTTTCTTGTGGTTTGAATGCACATTTTTTTTAAGGAGGTCAGTCAGTGTTTGATTAACATTTAACTGCTGAGAACAAAAAAAAGCTCACAATCTGTAGCAGTGATCTAATTTTAATAAACCGTTTCTGGTTGCTTGAGGTTGTATTCTTAAGATTTAAAAAGAGAAGTTGTAAAATGACAAAAAAAATTATATAATAAAATTATACATTAAAAAATCCTCTTTAGATTCTTTATTCTACTTTATTGTTTTTTTTATTTATTTATTTATCCCGTTTTTATAATTAAGGTTTTAAAAATGAGCATTATGTGTAATTACAATCAATAAATCTAGAAATCAGTGAATGACACTAAATGAAGTTTTTCCTATTTTGGAAACTATCCGAATACCTAAGATTAGTTCTACAGTTTGCCCTGAGGAGTCAGCTAAGTAATACATCACAGAGCCAAACTTTGTCCAGAATATCTAGAATATTCTCTTTCTCAGATGCAGGGTTCAGACAGTCTTCTACCTGAAAGCACCTATGTTGGAGCAGTGCATCCAGGTGAGGCAACTCTGCTGATTGATTTGCAGCAGCTGTAGGAAAAAGCCGTTTTTTCTTTCTGTCACTTCAGGCAGCAGTTTGTAAACTGATAACAGGTTTTTCAGTTTGAGTTAAGCCAATCAGTGAAGTTTGTGAAACAGCTTTGCTGCTTTCAAAGTTCTTCATGCAAATGTGTAATCAGAAAATCATCAACATTTTCACACATTAGCTGCTGGGCTTTTTGAATCTTTCAAATTCAACTTCTAATTGAGCACTTTTCCTGTTACAGAACACCTCAAACTGCTTTATATAAAATAAAGTACTGGTAATAATATAAATAATAGTAAAAATAGTAACCATAATAAAAGCCTCCGAAATCACAGTATTCAAAAATTAAAACAAGTAAAAAAAAACAATCTATAAAACCAAATTAAGACTTGAGGAATATGCTGTATTTCTTTCCACTGCATTCACATTGCACTAGATGTGAGGTTCTCCATTCTTGGTGCACACCTTGAATGACTGTTGAACCTTCACCCTCATTTCCAGCCTGCTGTGGCCCCCATCACATGATATTTGTCCCTTAGGTTCTGTCTATTGACAAAACTGCAGCAGACCGAATCCACGAACACACTGTAATATCACCTTGTTGGAAAGAGCTGCTCCCTCTGATGTTTTTTGTCTAAAGTCCACTGTGGTGGAAGGAACCTAAAATCATTGAAGCCTTGACACCGGCAGTCAGGTGACCTGTGACACAGTGGACCACGTGACTGTCTTATGTGGCTTGCTTTGATTCCTTCTTCTTATTAAGGAAATTCAGAGCCACATCTTAACAGTGTTTGCACTCATCTGAACCGTAGATCCTCTTTCAGATGAGCCTCATTTTATGCACCCAATCATCTGTTTTTAATTGTTCCCAGTGTTTTTTTTGTGTTACTATTATGCTGTTTTTAGACTACATACAAAAAAAAAATCTATTGTTTTCTAGGATATAGTTTCTGCAGAGCAACAGCAGTTCATCAAAAATCCCCTCATTGGCATGGAGCAACCCCGCCCCTCTTCCCCTCCACATTGCTGAGAGCTCAGAATGAGCTTGTGGCCTGCCCAGCATTTTTTCTGCGTCACAAATGAGCTCTTTCTCGAACAGCATTTTTTTTCTGTTACTGATTCACAACAATTTGAACAAAGAAATACTCTAGTATTGCAATAAATAATCAATCAATTAATCATTAATTAATTATAATGTAGTTTTAACCTTATTGTTCTTAATATGTCCTCAATTATCAAAAAATACCACAAGTCAAAAACACAATTTTCAACAGAGTAGGTCTTTATGACTGGATGTCAGAAGTCATCATTTCATGTCATCAATGTGGCGCCACAAATTAAACTTGATCTAAAGCTTTACAAGTATACATACCAGATTAAATGACGAAGCCTTATTTTCCCTTTGTATGTTTTAACTTTTTTTTTTTTTTTCATGAATGCATCACACTAGAAACCTCATGGATGATGACGTTTTGAACAAGTTTCCTTTAAAACTGTCATTTTGTCATTTTGTTCATGTCAATTAATTTTTAATGTTAACTGACTCCGATTTTAAATGAGTTTATGTACTTAACCTGTAAGTCAAATGTTATGTAAACAAAGGTAAAGCTCTTCTGTATATTGACTGAAATACAGTTGATTACCTCCCAAGTATAGCTAAATGGCAAAGCCAATAGCTTTATAAAGTTATGTGCCAGAGCAGCTATTTATACTGTGCAGCACCATTATTGCAAGGTAACCCTTTCAGCATTGCGGTGCATCACTTCTGTTAAGCTGTTTAGAGCATTTTTTCCCCCATAAGTATCAGATCCCTGCGCTGCATGCAAAGTAAAGAAAACAGAAAACAGGCACAGAGAAATTAAACACATCAGCCAGCTGAGTCATGCTAGCTGACTGCACGAGGTGTTTGTGTGTGAAATTTCTGATCAGCTCGAGACACAGTGATTGTGCTTTGTGGCTGTGGTCCATAGCCCATGGAATCGCATAAAACAACTCAATCAAATGGAATTTTCTTTGATTTTGCCTTTTAAAAAATATTTCACCTGCATTAAACTAGCTTAAAAACACCAAGTGCATTACTCATCACTTATCACATCTCAGTCTTGATGAGTTTCATTGATGTCCTAGAAAAATGACAGTTTCTGCAGAGTGACAGGAGTTTAGAAATATGCCTCTTACTTGTGGGCGGGACTGTAGACATGAAGTGAGCCTGTCTTAATTTCCCATCATCCCTTTTACACTGTCTCCCGCTAGCTTACAGCCCCTCACACCCCCAACCAAACAATACTGATGTTACAAAAATGGCTTGCAATATCGGAGATATCCATAAATTGAAAATTGATCTAGTCATCTACAAGTGGATGTCTCGGAATGAAGCAGAGGAGGAAGCTTGTGGCCCGCGCAGTGTAGATTTTATGTAACAACTACAAGCTTGTTTTCACCTAGAGTTTTTCGTCTACTTCTGATTCACAATTATTTGAATAAAGAAATACTCAGAAATGCAGTTTTAATCTTAATTTTTGTAAAATATGTCCCCATCATGAGGAAAAATGCTACAAGAACATGTTAAAAACACAATTTTTATTGGAGTGGACCTTTAAACCCCACAGTAACTGAGCATCCTAGTTTTTATATTGAATCCTAGAGCTGCGCATTGCAGAAATGATTTGTGTGAATCCTTAAAGTCTGAGTTTTTTTTTTTTTTTTTTTTTTTCAGTTATTTTAATGGAAATGATAATTACAAAAAACATCAGGCGAGGCAAAGGAACCAAGAGGAAACAGGTATTGGAGGATGCTGCAATAGCAAACAAAGCGTGATAAGTTTATATGTTTGTAAACTAAAATGGATACTGACACACCTATTGAGTTTAACAGGATTTTTGGTTCTGATGCTCCTTTTGTACTCATGCTTTGTTTGCTTAGAACTATTTGCTCAACTGATTATGCATTTTAGTGCAGATCCAGGCACATATGAGATCTATGCAGCACATATTTACTATTGTTTTATTTAAATATTAAATAACGTCACCTCCTAAGTAGGAACCGAAAGTATTGGAAGTAAAATACAAAAGCTGTTTTTTTTTTCCAGAAGAAACATACTTTAATTAGAAATGCTTAATTTCAGTGCAACATGATACATGTATTTGTTTTCCACTTTCCAAAAAACAAGTTGAGACATGCAAAGTAATAATTGGTGCACTCATCTTTATTTTCTTCTATAATCTGCTCCAGTTGTCTCCAGAAAAAAAAACGCAAATGTGATTTTATTTATATTTAATTTAGCAGATTAAAGTTAAGATTGTTCATGTGTGGTTTAGCAGACTTCCTCATTGTCAAAGATATTTTTTATTACTTTTGCAAGTACAGACTTTCTTATTTAAGAATAAATTCATGACTTTTTTAGTCACGATTGTTCCTACAACCCCCCAATGTTCTCACAGATGTGGCACTTTGCACTTTCTCCCATCGAGTGCGACACAAAAACCTGTTGTTTCATCTTTTTTTTTTTTTGTCAGATTATATGTTGAGAAAAGCTTTTTCAAAGACCAGCTGCTTCTTTCTCACCCCCAGTGTACAGATGGAAACTTCCCGCGAGGGAAAAGTTGGTTGTGTGCTGATGAGTTGCAGGAACTGGGTGTGAGTGGAAGGATAGTTCTGATAGTTCAGGGGTCTGCAACCTGAAGCTCTTTTACCCCTCTATTGTGGCTTTCTGGTTAAAGAAAAATATATAATGCAATTCATTTTAAAAGTAACACATTTTTCAGACTACAAGTCACATCAAGAAAAACAAAACTCAAAAGTCAATCCAACTCATTTACAAACAGTCGAACCACAGCTTGTACCACTGTGCCAGGTTCCTGACTACCCATAATGCTCCAATGATCCATCAAGTTGTGTGGCTTTGTAGTAGTACAACAAAAGTTGACCTAAAACATTTAGACAGAGCGTTGTGTACCATAGAACATCAACCAGAATTTTACTTGAGGTTCACCGGATTATAAGGTAGACTTTATTATTATTCTATTTTTGAAAAAAAATCAAGGATTTTAAGTTATGGTCCAAAAAATATGGAAATGTGTCCCTCCCTGAAGTAGCTCTGATTTAATTTTAGTTTGTTAGATTCATGAATTTCTGGTAGAGATGCACCACCAACTGTAAAATCGCTGTGTATGTTTCTTTTTTTTTTAATCACTGCTGACATTGCATGACCTATATGCTGTACTGAGAGGATTCTGTGCGGTAAAGATATGTCTTTTATTTAAAAAAAAAAAAAAGTCATTTGACCCTCTCAAAAGTTATAAACTATTTCATATTTTGAAAAAGAGAGGATATTTTTGCTTAAGTTTTTGTTTTATTCATGCTAAAAAATACATGTCATTCATATTAGTCCTAATAGTAACGTTGTTGTTCACCTTTTGGCTTTTTAAGCAGCTTTCACTGATTTGCACATTTGGTTTGGCAGAGATTTTTACACCGGATGCCTTTCCTGACACAACTCTGTATTTAACCCGGGCTGGGGACCGGCACAGGGAGACACAGATTCTGCCCCCCTTGTGGCTACATAGTTTGGCAGTGGCTTGACGGGCATTGCCTAAAGACCCACACTGGATTAAGCTCATTGTGTCCCATGGGAAACAAAGCCTGGTTTCCTATGCACTAGTCCTAAAATTGAGCCATTCTGCTGCTAATGTTATTCCCAATAGTAACAATAGCAAAAATGCAAATCAGTGTCTTATTTTGAGTGAAGTCAGAATGGTCAGTTAGAAATCAACCTGGATGGTTCTTTAAGTATTGAAGGTTGCAGAGCCCTGGTTTAGTCTAATTCAAACAGAACAAAGCTACATTAGTTGTTGGGGGGGGAAATGCCTGAAGACATTTGGAGCTGTTTGTTATTCTGTGGTCTTCTAGATGAGACACAAATCAATGAGTGTGGCTCTATTTTAAGTCAATAACCTCTTTTTGGCACTTGCAAAAGTGTAGTGTACCCATAGGTTTTTTTCTTTTCTTTTTGCTACAACAGCTGCACTATATAAGAGAGGAAAACCTAGAGCCGTCTCAGGAGTGTACACTGCAGTAATCGTATATCAACTGTAGAGCCTTCTAATTTGAAAACAAATGCAATTTAACAAGCAAGGCAAATGTATCATGCCTTAAATTGACAAGGACCTTTCATCCTTTCAGCATGTTATCATGCTCCTTCAGTCCTTTGGCTGACTTCCAGGGCCTTCAGGGTGATAGTGTCCTTCATGTTGAAGGACATACTAAGAGTATTGTCCCCTGCTGTCTAAGGCTTTTTCTAAATGTTTGCGGCAGGGAGCAACCTGTGACAAAGTGCACGGTTTCTTCTTTTGGACAGTCGCTGCCCCTCACAGCGACATCCATTTTTTAAAAAATTGCTCTTCAATCAGGGGACAGCCAGACACAGACTAAAATTCAGTGAACACCAAGCAGGGAAACGGCTGTTTGCTGATGGTGCAGGACTGGTCTGCTGTTCAGAGGAAGCGCTACAAAAACATCAGCAGCAGCTTTCTGCATGCCTTTAAAGCACTTCTGCTTTAAGGTTTAGAACGTTAACAATGTGTTGGAAATACTGCCACTTGCACCCATACTAGTCAGGCATCAGTGCAGAGCCATCAACCAACAGGTTGCTGTGGGACTTTAACTTTCACCATTAGAAAAGTAAAGACTTTTTAAAATGTGGAATGAGGTGCATGCTATTTGGCAGCTGCTTGAATAAAGCAGTAAAGCGTTTGTGCTTCTGAACTTTGTTCAGTCGATCACCGGTTTGTGTGAGCGTCATTATCCCTTTTCCAACATCCAGTTTAGGAAAGCTGCAGATCAACCAGCCTTCACTTCTGCAGCTTTTTTGCCCCATGGCAAAAAAAAACCAAACAAAACAAGCTGACTGAAGCTGTGACTCATCTCATTACTCACCTCATTATTTGCCTTCATGGTAAACATTTGTGTCTTTTTAAAGTCCCAGTAGTTGTCACACCTGGGTCACATTCGACCCATTTACTTACAAGTAGCAAGGAGGTGCAGACACAGCCATGCTTGGGAACTATTTGGTGGGTTGGACCCCCCAAATCCAACCCCATAAAACTGTTAAGCAGGAAGGTACTGGGTCCCATTTTTGGAGTCTTTGATATGACTCGATTTGAACTCACAACCTTCCAATTTCAGGGCAGATTCTCTACCATAAGGCCACTAAACAGAGTTTTAAACTCAAACAAGCCTTGGCCAAAATTAAAGACAGTGGAGAATATTTCCAAAAAATGCCATCAAAGCTGTAAAACATTTTATAAATAATCGATAAAAAGATACAAAATCCAATTTTTGCGTGTGACACAGGAAGTTTAGTTTAGGAATTCAGATTATCACTAACAGTGTTTCCTAAAGGCCTCTAAGCCCTAATTTAACAACAAATGATTTTGTGTCATTAAATATTTGTTTTCAGAGTAGTAAATTACCTTCTCCTCCTTATCAAAATTCTGTTTCTTATCAGCTTGAGAGAAGATTCTTAGTTGTATATGTTATGGTTCGGGGCCACATGGATGTCATGTGACCATTCATTCATTCATTCATTTTCCAATCCGCTTTATCCCTTTCAGGGTCACGGGGTTGCCGGAGCCTAACCCGGCTACTCATGGGCGAAGGCAGGGGACACCCCTGGACTGGTCGCCAGTCTGTCGCAGGGGCCACAATCACACATCCATGCACACTCACATGCACACCTAGGACAATTTGGAGTAACCAATCAACCCCTGAAGCATGTTTTTGGACGGTGGGAGGAAGCCGGAGTACCCGGAGAAAACCCACGCATGCACGGGGAGAACATGCAAACTCCACACAGAAAGGTCCCCCAGCCAGGACTTGAACCGGGAACCTTCTTGCTGTGAGGCAGGAGTGCTAACCACTGCGCCACCGTGCAGCCCGTCATGTGACCAACAGGTCCTAATATTAGCCTAAGGAGTGGCTGCACTGACTGCCTTCGATGATAAGTCACTGAGTGTTTCATGTGCCAGCTTGAAGTGCTGCACTGGAGAGTGTGTCTAATATCTGCTTTGGCAAAGTCAGCAAAAGAAATAAAGCTTCTTTGAAGATTATCATCCTCACTAATTAGTTATTATCCTGATTGTTGATGATGTCACATTTACGCCCACTTCCAAATCTGTTTTTTTTTTCATTTTTTCAGCTGACATTTTCTACTTTTCAAGTCTTCCTAGAAATGGTAATTAGTTGGAGCAGATTAGTCCCTGGCAGATTTATGTCAACATAACAGAGGCAGCAGCAGAGCATTTGGGGATTGCTGATACAATGGTTTGTTGCAGGATTAGGGTCACCAGGAGTAAGTAGCTCAGGCTTCTTTTTCATTGCCTCTGCTCCTCATTCATTAGTTCAGTAAAGTTGAATTGTTCTGCATGTACAGACACTATATAAATAAAGGAAAATCTTAGGGTGTTGCATGGTTTCATGATTCATCGAGGATGAGAGCATTGGTTTCTGAGGTTTGTCTTCCCTTTTCTTTAGCTGTCTGTCACTAGTGTCACGTGTTGCCCTTAATCGTTACATTTTTACTGCCATTGAGGACTGCTAATTTATTGTACCAGAACATGGACTTTTTTTTTGTTTCTACAAAGCAGAGCCTGTGTAACACTTTTAATCCCACATGGATTTCTGACAGACTTTCTCTCCCATCGCTGCCCAGAGCGGTGGCCTTCGAGGTTAGTTGGTTGAAACTCAGCGGGTTTTGCACCCATCGCCCTGCTCTCCACTCATTGGCTTTTTTCATTCCAGCTGCAATAGTGTGTACACAAAGCATTATTCATGTTCACAGTGGTGGTGGTGGGGGGTTGAGGGATGGAAATCCTAATTGAGATTCCAGCCTTTCCCACTGGAATGAAGTGGGGTTGACAACACCCAGTGTATTATGCTGGCCTCATCACCCTGAAAGACCCATCTGCTTTCCTGTGCAGCGGGGGAGACCTGTTGGAGTGAAGAACAGAAGTAGAGAAAAGGGACAGTTAAAGAAAATGTGATTTACAAAGAATAGCAAAAGATTTGTATAAACAAATGACATTGTAGAAGTGTTGATTTTTTTTTGCAGTTTGATGCAAACTTGTCCTCTGCCGTTCCTGAAGGGCTGGGCTGTCTGCAGTTGCTCGCCGCTAGCGTGGTGTGCATGCTAATGACGCTTGAATGAATCGCTGCCATTCTGATAGCAAAGAAAGGAGAACAAGGCTCTTCTTTCTAGCTCGCTCAGCCTCACAGCTGCTTACTGTTTCTCATTCGTCCTCTGTCTCGGAACAACACCACAGAGCGCACAGTGGTTTGTTGGGTTATTGTAAACGCATATGAAATGGAAATTCTTACATTAGAAATGAAAAAAAATGAAGAGAATCCCGTCTAAGTGTGATTATTTTTAAAAATCTTTTTTTTTAATGACCGAGCTTAACTGTACACAGTCTGGTTTGAACTATTTTGTTGAGACTGGAATCTCATCAGTCCTTTTGCTGACATGTCTGCCTTACCTTAAGGTGTGTTCTTTTGTGATGGATTTGTTAGCTCTTCTCGCTTTGTTTCAAGGAAATTGCCAATATATCACTTAATCAAAGCTGCTTGTATGAACAGAACAGCAGTTGGAAATTTCAACATGTTCATTTTAACAGCGTGCCAAGTGTTGCCAAAGTTTATTGTCTTATTTATTTGTGAAGAAGAAAAGCCGTTAGAAATTACATTTTTATTAAAAATATAATTTCACATGATTTTGTAAGTATTAAGACGATTAAATCAGGTGAACAAACCAAAATCAATATTTTCATTAATCACTTCTTCCTTCTTCTTACAGGAATTGAGCTGTGCATGCCAAAATGGCGATTTTCCATGACCTTGATCGCCAGTTTTGTGGTCTTGGGTGGCCAGCTTCTCATGCCCTTTGTGGTGTACCTCTGTCGAGACTGGCAGGTACTTCAAGCTGTCATCGTCTGTCCCCTGCTGCTTATGCTGTCCTACATTTGGTAAGAAAAAGACCTGCGCGGTGTTCCGCAAGTGACTGAGCTGAGAAAAGTGCAATTTAAAAAAAAGCATAATTATGTAGAGCAAACTGCAAAAAAGACTAATCTGCTGATGATATTATAAATTTGATTAGCACTTTTTTGGTTCGAGTTTCTAAATTAAAATAATTAGTTCTGTTTATGACATTTGAGTGATCATGCTAAATTATCAACCCTGAATCATCACTTTTTTTCAAGCTGGATGTTCCCGTTGTAGCTGCTGACCTTTTTTTTTTAACTGAAACTAAGACAGAAATAAAAAGTCACATAAAAGGCTTAGAAACCACAGGAAGAAGAATTTTGCAAAAAATGGTTTTACTTCCTCTTCTTGTCCAGCTTTTGCCTTTTAAACTAACATACAACTAAAGCTTTCAAAATAAAAGCATTCTTAATTAGATGTACTTTGTCATATGCATTATTTGAAAGGCATCATATGTATTGTTTATAAGGATGAACTAATGAAACAACTTGAATAACTGGAGAGTAATGAAAGAGTTCCTTTTTCTTGCTACAAAACAAGTCTGACTTGTTAATGAGGTAAACCACAACCCACAACAGTTGAATCTGTTAACAGAACCATAGCTGCTTCAGAGCTTTGTTCTCTAACAGCTTTACAAACTACATAATTTATGCAGATTTTAATGAATTGTAAACAAGGAGGAAGTGTTTCTGCTGTTGGGAATTGAAATGTAGTTTTAAGGGTTTTCAGGTACTTTTCAGCTAATCATCAACATCCTGTATTGTTCACGTGTTAAATGACACTTTAATTTCTATTTCTATTGACTATATAGAGCACATTTGGCCAGTTACACGTGAGTGTGACTCACTGAACCACGATTGTGGTCAAATCAGTGCGATCCATAGCTGCTCACTGTAGTTCATTTGAGCCAGTCATCCAGTAAATATGTCAATTCAGTGGCGGATTGTGCAAAAGACTGAGCAAAGTTTAGTGCTTAGGTTGAACTTTGAAAAATGAGTGTCAACCCTTTTTATGAAAGTCTTATCTTCATTCATTCATTCATTTAAATGGCTTCATTTCGTTCTCATGTTTTTAAATCATTCATTTGTCATTCTGATTGTGAAGTTTGAGCTGAAAAAGGATGTTAACTTCCTAAACAATGGCCACAAGTTTTCATTCAGTCATGAATTTTCTTTGTAAAAGACAACATTCCAGCATTGCTGACATTTTTCTAAGATTTCATACAGCAAAGGCAATCTTAAGGGTTAAATGTAGGTTTTTATTAATCTTCTGTCCTTGGCTTCTCTCCACTTAAGTTAATAAAAATAAACTTCAATGAGTTTGCAATAGTTGGGTTTACCTCTAAAGCAATTTCTTGTATTTTTTTCAAGGAAAAGTAAATGTATTTCTGTTGGTTTTAAAGAAAGATAAAACATTTCAATGAATTTTCTACATTTCTCTAGTTTGAATCACTAGTGAATAGCTTTTTTTGTACCAAACAAAATTGGTCTTTGAAAAGAGGCTAAAATGAATAGATTTTTAATAAATTGATTTTGTGTCAGTTGTGTCAACTGATTTAGAGGCCAACTGGAAACTATCTTTTTTCTTAAGTTTAAGCTGAACCCTCTCCCATATAAAAATGACACCGTGTCACCTTTTATGCTTTTTTTTTTTTCAATAGAAAAACAGGCCCCCTAAAATAAGTCAAAATTCTTAAAATTAAAAAATAACTAAATAAATAAGCAGGAAATCAGCAAAAAAGGCATCCCAAAAACTCTGATTTTGAGAAAAAAAAATTAGTCACTTTCTTAAACTAACATTATTTTGCTATTGACTTTCATAGTATGAATATCATTTTTTTTCTTGAAAAAAAATCTCTCTTAAGATTCTGTTTTTGCAGAGTTCTGCCATGCCAACAATCTTGGCAAAGGTGGATGGCCACTGTTGTTTGCCACAAAAAAAAAAAAGCAAAAAAAAGAAAACGTGGTTGACCGGAAAAGATGCCCTGCAGTTTTTCAAAGCAGGGCAGGTTTCACTCAAAATCTCTCATTTGATCTAAAACCTGTCATCGAGCAGATGCAAAACTCTTCACAATCTTTTGTTCAACACTCATGGGGTAATGCAAACAGCAGGTAATGGAGGATATCGGATAAAAACAGACACAGCAGTAACACTATCTGAGCCAGTACCATCAGAATGTAGTTTGTGTGCAGCACTTCACTTCCCCTCATTTCTCCCCAGGATGCCATCTATTATTCCATCCCATAACCAATTGCAGTTTTCCTCTCTGTGTTTCCAGAAAGGGTGAATTTAAATGCCATACTGGTTGAAAAGGCAAGATTTACTGTAGCCTGGCTAATCCACCTGAGTGTGATTCAATCAGTCTTTCAACAGAATGGCTCTAGGTTCTTTTCATCCTGATTCATTTTTCTTGTCACATTAACGAGGACATCCCCCATCTTTTTTCCAGGATCTTCCCTGAGTCACTGCGCTGGCTGCTCGCGACTCAGCAGTACCATCGCTCCAAACGAATCATAGAGGACATCGTGCAGAAAAACAGCGTGGATGTGAAGCTTGATAGTGGAAACATTTTCACAGGTAAAGGACAAAATAAAAACCAAAGAATTTCATTAACATAATCATTAAAAATGCAGGACTGAAACCATAACCTTTTGAGGGAGTAGATTATTGTGCTGTCCTTCCTTTACATTGTTAAACGTAGTCAGTTCTCTGACTGGATTTTCCCTAAATCAAACATGAATAAAGCCAAGTTGATATTCTGTCTTGTTGCCATGGCAACGGGACAGCCATTGCACTTGGTGTGGGACATTACATCACAGCACTCACAAGTGCCTGTTAATTTGATTGTCGCCTGGATGAGCTGCTGTGTTTGTAGGAAAAAGCAGATCGGGGAGATCGACTGCAGGTGAAGCGTCCAAACTCAGGAGGTTTACCAGAACCACCGCAGGCTTCGCCTATTGATCTTTTACAATCGCCTTTGTCCTGGAATTTGTTCCCGAGTACCAATAGGCAAAAGTTAAGGTTAAAAGAGGAAGCACCCATTCAGGCACCGACTGTTTTGCTTCTGCTGGCTCCGATCATCTTTTGATCTATTTTTAAAAAGTAATCGTTTTTAGTCAAAAGCAATAAATACTGTCATTTTTTTTTAGAATGTAGTTTCTGCAGAGTGGGCGTAGTTTCTTAGAAATTTGCCTCTGAATTGTGGGTGGGACTGTTGGCGCAGAGCTGCCCAGCCCCTCTGTCCTCTCCCAATTGCTGAGAGCTCTTGGCAGGAAGCTTGTGGCCCGCCCAGCGTATTTTCTATGTCACAAAAAAACTTTTTCAAACTGATTCCATGATTTGATTAAATAATACTCTGAAATGTGGTTTTTAACTTCATTTTCTTTCATTTATGCCACAAGGTCATGTAAAAAAAAAAAACCCACAATTTTCATCAGAGTGGGTCTTTAAGAAAACCACAAAAACAAGTGAAATAAAAAAATTGAAGCTCGCCTGTTTTTCCTGTTTTTGTTCTGAATAGCAGCTCTTACTTTAGAAATGTTATCTCCTACCATCTCTGTTTTTTTGAATACTGTGTGAGCCCCAGCTGAAAAGAAAACCGAGTGATTTCACAGATCTAAATGGGGATTTCTTTTACTCGACAGTTTGAATCTTTGCCAAAAAAAAAACAGGAAAAGGCTGGAATTTTCAGTTCAATCACACATGAGTGTTGGGGTGTGGAATCGCGTCATCTCTGTGGGTCTGCATGAAGAAACAGTACTAAAAAAGAAAAAAAGAGCCATGTTTTCTCTAGCAACCTGCATTCCAAATCCAAAACATCCACTGTCTGTCTCACCTTACCCCCAGGCGGCAGTTGTGTTTCTGTCTGAGGACATGTAATTTTGTGAAGTTGTCTTTGTGTTTACAAGGCAGCAAGTAACTAATGGCAATGAGTGAAATCTTTACTTACACCATACTTTGAATGCTTTTTAGCTGTAGCTTTTTCCTTTTTTTAACTCTTACTAACTTCTAGATTCAGTTTTTTTTCTCACTTATTTATTCTTTTTTTTTTGTCAATTTGGACCCAAAATATATTTAGTTGGTACAGAGTCACTTGTATTTAGTGATCATATGTGACATAAATGTATACATTTTTTTTAATGACAGGGTTTAATCAAAACGACTCCATCAAACTATCATTATATGAAAACTAAACTGTTCTCTGACACAAAATAAATACAGAAAATCTCAAAAGGAGTGTCTCATGCCTGGGATTTTACAAATTGCAACAACAGCTGATTTAGCTTCACTTCAGAATTTCCAAAGACTGCAGAGGGATGAGACATGACATGAAGCAGGCAAACACTGTGCTCTGCTGGTCGTATGAATCCCAGCGAAGATGTTAAGTAGGGTCTTTACTTCATAGCAGGTTTAGTGGTTTAGTGAGCTCCTTTTGAGTGTAACTCTGGATTTTCAGTAAAGAGGTAGTTTGGTTTTTAGCTCCATGTGTCGTCATGGCAGATCGTCCATAAACACCCACCTCAGATTAGGTTCTAAAGATATCGGTGCCTGTAACCAAGCAGGTTGCAGTTCTCCAGATTTTTCTTTTAAATATTAAGAATATTGATGACACTGACAGAAAAGCAAATGTCAGTCTATAGAGAGTGAATTTCTGCTTTTTTTTCTAAGAAGTAACAACATAAAATGAATAAATAATATATAATTTACTTAATTAGGAGTTTAAAAAGTTTGGGTTTTATTTAGATAAAAAAAGGTTACAGAAATATGCCCACAAGGTTAGTTCTGTTTTGTTTTTTTTTTTAAATATCCGCTCTTACCTAAATTGAAAGATAAACATGCATCTTCCGTTTTACAGAAGTGAAGCAGTTCTTCTATTTTCAATCTCATGAATATAATTAATTAATACATTTTAAGGCTTTTTTTGTCTGCAACAGATTTTATTTTGAATTTTTTTTGTTAATAGCCATTAGTTTTTTTTAGAGGGTCTCTTAATTTCTTAACATCCAATTCAGAACATAGACCTTCTTCTGAAGTAGAAAGAAACAAACCTGCCTTTTTGAATTCATTCAACATTTAGCACCATAAATATATGTTTTTTAACTATCTTGAAGTCCTAATGTATTGCACTGAAGCCTAAATAATTAAGGATAGGCATAAAATATAAATACCTTCCTTAACTTAAACTGTTTTAACTTAAAATGGCTTAAAATGTCTGCTTACAATGTAACCCTGTTATGTGGAAATTATCTCTTCTCCTTTATATTTGAGCAGATTACTAGAAAGAAAGAACAAAATTGTAACCTGTTCTTGCTTCAGGTAACAATACTTCATAATTTAGACATGAGACTTCCTTTTTGTACTTTTTTTTCCCTTTAGATCTAAGCGGATTTGAAAAGAACTCGTTTAGACAAACAGTCGCACGTAATAGATGGTAAACATTCCTTGAAGGAAAAAATGTAAAACCGTTTCTCTTGTTGTTTTCAGAGCTACAGCAGAATATTCAAAAGAAACCCGAGAAGATGTGCATCGTGAAGATGGTTGGGACAAGAAACCTGTGGAAGAACATCGTTGTTCTGTGTGTTAACTCGTAAGTGTTAATCCTATCAGTTACCATAAAGAAAGCTGCTACTAAATCGGAGTGATGAGCTGAAAATAACCTTGAGGAATGCAATATTGAATGTGCTCGTACATTCTCATAAACTGGTATTCAGTGCCATTTTTTTCGCCGTCAAGATGCCATTATTATTCTCCAGGATGATCAATACAGCATTGATCATTAGGCCTTACTTCCATGTTGATGCTCTTCTCTCCTTTCATCTCAGATGGGATCTCCTCTCTTGTCATCCCTCCATCTGAGATTGGCTCTGCAGCTCGGCAGATGCAGTTTAGCTTTACCCCTGTGTGCCTTCCTCCCTCAGTCAACATACATATTTCATGAGTTTTGTCTTTGGGAAACATTAGACTATCACGAAGCAGGCTGTGAATGTTTGCTTGTATTTTTTTTCTCTTTCGATGCCTCAGTCTGTTTACCTGTGAGCCGTTTCAGGCATACGTGGTGATGACAAGCCACAGTAAATTAAATGGTCTTTTCCTCTGTTTTCTTTACTCAACCATTGTGTATATTTGATTTTCTATGTTTTCTCTATTACTTCTATTTCACACTTGAGACATCCTTATAGTGTCTTAAATCCAACATTTTCTTCTTTGTCTGTGGAACTGTGCAATATCATTTTGTTTGCTAACCACTCCTTTCTTTGTTTCCTCCTTGTCCAGGCTAACAGGTTATGGGATCCACCACTGCTTTGCTCGCAGCTTGATGGATCAGGAAGTCCAAGAACCTATTCTCCAGAACTTCTATACAAACTATTACACGATGGCGGGTATTGCAGTGACGTCGTGCATTGCTCTGTGCCCGGCTGTTGGCCTGATGGGCCGACGTGGAGGCCTTCTTATGTTCATGATAATCACTGCCCTGGCGTCGCTGCTGCAGCTGGGGCTGCTTAACTGTGAGTTTCATGTCAAACGCATCTCCTTCTCCTGGTCAATGAAACACCCCCTGGTGTAGCTGGTATGGTTTTACTGTGGCTGGAAGTCCTTAACGCTACATAACTTCTTAAAAGTAAATTAAGTTAATGCTGGAAACATATTTAAGACTTGGAATTTCTCCAAATTTCCCCTTAACCCTGAAAAATTATGAGGGAGCAGTGACAGAAAGTAGACTTATGGATTCCTTAAAGCTTTTCCCAGGAAGATCTTTAGATTATAAAAAATATATATTTTATTGGAAAACTATTAGTGTAAAATCAGTCAGTTAATTAAATATAAAATAAGGGCAATCAGGTCATTAAATTTGCATAAAATCTATGAAGACAAACCAGCTGACCTGACACAGCCTTGACTCAGATCAAGTTACTAAATAGTTTCAGCTCTTAACTTTTTTCTATTTGTGGTTTTATGAGACAATCAAATATAAACCATTTAAGTCCAAAGTTTTCTTTTGAATTATTAACATTACAACACCAAAAACATGGATTTTCTCAATATATTATCTAAAGGTTTTCTCTTGTATTATATAAAAAAGAAAACTACAAAAAACAAAACCTTTTGGAAATAATTTAGTCAAATCACTGGCAGGTGACCTAAAAACTTGTATTTTACTGTTACATGGACATTCTTTCATCTGAACCGATGCCAGGCAAACATTTTATTCAGTCAGGAACAGATCTTCCTATTTAGACAACAGATGTTTTTTTTTGTTTTTTTCTTTCTGAATTAATAATAGAGATCAAATTAGACATTTATGACCAAGTGTCAGCTTCCTGGTTTTTGTTTTGGAAGATAAGTTATGTAAAGTTGCAGATTTTGCTTTAACAGTCACTCCCTGACAGAAACTTTGGAAATATTTAGCAAATATAATCATCCAATGTTCAACAAAATCCTTTCTCTTTCAAAAAAACAGTCTGAGCCGGATTTAGGACTTCCTATTTTAGAATAGTGTCCAAACGAGATGTGCAGAGATGCAATCACTGCCTTCAAATGTGAAACTAAAAAAGCTGTTGGCTGTGTTTGCGTCTCCTAAAACACACTTGTTGGAGGCTTTTAGCTGTTTGGAGTTGACTAACCCCACACCATTACACAGATTTAGTCAATGTGGACCAAAAGTCCACTGGATGGTCACAACAGTCCATTGCTGTTATTCGGTTACAAGCGAGTTAGACTCAATATTTAACCTGAGTTGACACATAAATTCAGATTATTTGCCTTTCTTTGAGGCTTTTTGACCCAATGAAGTAAATATTTTAGTGTTGAATGTTTCCTGTTGTTTGAGTGCCTGCATTGATTTTTATTTCTAGTGTTTCTCACTGATGCATATTTGTCTGTATCTCTCTGCAGTGTTGGGGAAGTACAGCACTCAACTGAATATTGGTAGGTGGATCTGGATTCTTCAGGAATCACATTGCTTCCTCATATTTTATCATGCAGCAATTTTTAGTATTTTATTATAGTATTATTATAGTTATTTATGTAGAGCGTTAGGTTTGTTTTACATCCAGATGACTCATGCAGTTACAGTGGCTGCATTATCTTTCTGAGCTTTTAGAAAATAAACTGCCCATATTTTATTTGGCCATTTCAAGCCTTGCAGATGGCCATAATGAAGTCCTTAGATCTAATTATGGTCGTGTTCATTTATTTACCTCTCTAGTGTTAAACAGGGTGAGGCTCTTTGCTGCTCAGTGTTGCGTTCCCTCTGTTTGTTTTTTTTCCCCCAATGTTCAGATTGAGTTCCTCCGATCTCTGTGCCTCAGCCCACATCTTTTATTTATAAGGCTCAACATTCAAACCATAATAGCTTTTTATTGGCCTTTATTTGCACGTCTATTTCTGGGTAGAACATTCAACTCAACATTGCTGGTAAGCAAGGGTCTTATTTTTGTTGTTGCAACTCTGCTAGAAGTGTGTCTAGATGGAGCTGGAAAGTTATTATGAGGATTTGTTTCTCATGCAAGGCAAGATGAAGAGAGAGAAAAACAGGAACCACATGAATTTGACTATGCAAATGAGTGAGAGCCTTCTGCTGAAAAAGGGCTGCAGCAATGGACCCACAATGACCTGATGCAACGCACAGCATTTCTTTTATTTAGATGTCAAACCTTGACTGCTTTTATCTAAGCACTTGTTTTTATTTAAACATGAAAGGCAATAAGGAGCAGAAAGCTTTATGCTCTCCTGAAAACTTGCAAGTTCGACAACAGAAAGGCCACAATATGTTAAATAGAATGCTTTATTGAAATTTTAAAAGTTATGCCACAGTAACTGATGAAAGGTTCAGACATTTTTGTGGAGAGATGTTGCTCTGCTTGAGAAGCGTCCAGTCGTCGGGCGACGTCAAGTAAACCTGCTGGAGATCATACTGAAAATACCCAAACTGGGTTTTTGAGCCTGAAAAGTTTTGCACCAACCCACCAAAAAATAATAAGAAAGATTGTGAAACTGCGTGGTTCACTGGGATTTAAAAGGATTCAATGTTTGATTAAAGCAATCAAATTTGTATAAACCCCGGCAATGTTTAACAGTGAAATCATAACCAGGGAGTTCAGAATAAAGCCATGCACCAAAGAGGCTGATAAAATAAATTAATTGGTTCTGGAAGGGTCAAGACAAGTATCATAAAGGTTGGTTTGCTAACATAAATTAGGACAATGCAAGACTTGGGGGTTGGCATAAAAGTTGACCCAAAGCTAAATTATTTCATATTTACATATGTGGGACGTTTATACGAAATAACTCAAATCTCAGTCTGTTATCGTGGTCATAAATTTGACACAAGCTTGATATCCAGTTAAGTAACTGAACAGTAACGTTTTTTTTTTCTTATTTTCATCCTATTTTTCATGAAATAACCTTAATTACATTTCCTGTTTAAGGACAAATAGTTTTAGATATACTGGTGATGCCATATTTTGATTTTACGAGCAGAATTCCCTTTTTTTGTGTGGCATAAGTTTATAAAAGAACTAGATTTGTCTTACAAATGATTTGATTTTCATTTAATCTGTTTCTGTCTGCTTCTTCTCCAGGTGAGAGCTCAGATACCCTGAATCAAAACTTCTCCATCGCCTTCTCCATCATCGGTATGTTCTCCTCCCACGCAGTCAGCAACCTGAGCATTTTCTTCTGTGCTGAGATCACGCCCACTGTGATCAGGTAAGCTCTGTGCAAAGACTTGGACTGTACCATCAGCACCTGGGGGTCCTCATATAAATTCATGTTAAATATATCAGATGCTAAAATAAAAATCAGTATGAAATGCTGCTTGTTTTTAGATTTGATTTTGACTTGTTAATTAGACTTAAAAATGTTATAGATGTTGGATGGATTAACAGCTCCCCCCCAGCATCAGCATCCCACAATCAGTGGAAATTACCTGTACTGTATCCCTTTAAGATTACATGACACTTCTCTAGATATCCCCTGCCTGGGAAAAAAAAAAAAAAAAAAAAAAAAAACTTTACTCTGATGAAACTTTTACAAGGGCGACATCTGGTGGTTGATTTGTGCAAAGGCAAAGTTTTGAGAACCAATTTAGTGAAAGATTTTTGCGGCATTACAGCGCTCTCTGCTGCTGCCTGATAAAATGCAAATGCAAATCAAAAGTGTGAGCACTAGAGTAGTCATGAGGCTGTTTCTCTGTCTTCCTGCAGGGGGGGTGGTGTTGGTCTGGTCCTGGCCAGCGCTGGCTTTGGCATGCTCACTGCACCCATCATGGAGCTGCACAATCAGAAAGGCTATTTTCTTCACCACATCATTTTTGCCTGCTGCACTCTCATTTGCATCATCTGCATTCTTCTGCTGCCCGAGCCACGCTCTAAGCCACTACCGGAGACTCTGCCAGATGGAGAGAGCTACACTCGTGAACCCCTTCTCCAATCGCTGAGACACAGAGAAAACAGCCATCTGCTGCCCCAGTCACAAAGTGGCAAAGACTACAGTCGAGTGTGTGACACTCCACTCCATGAGGTGGGCACAGCTGTAGTGTCAACCATGGAGTCCACCGCCTCGTCTACTAATAAACTGGATGTTCAAATGCACGGCAACGTGACCGAGGTGCAACACAGCAAATCTGAGCCGAAAGACCCCAACGGTCACTCCGTATCATCTTCATTGTTAGCCTCTGCAGCTGAGTTGGGTAAGGAAAGTGCCAGCAAAGAGTCTTCCAGTCCTTTACACAAAGCGCCATGTGTCACAGACCCACTTTTATCTGATGAAGAACCTTTTGCAATAGTTTTGAATTCTGTTGAGCCAAAGGCAGAATACATCCCTCTGAAATTGAAGAGCAACACACAGTCCCCAACAACTAAAGATGACTCAGGTCCTGCTGCTTCAACAGATCCTCCTCCTTATGTCACGGTGCAAACTGTGTCCAACTCTTCACTGGTGTGCACCACACCTGTCGATGATGTTCCTCCAAGCTCCACGGTGGACCCCCCTACCGCTTTGAAACACAATGACATTCCCCTTCCGTCAGAAACAGTAGATGAATCCACATTTACTCCAGCAGGAGACTCTCTGTTAGATGTTTCTTCGCCCTGTCCTCCAGATGCATCTTCTCAATCTCCTCAAAGTTGTTCTCTATCGACCTCAACTTCTCCACCTGTTGACTTGGATCACGAACCCTCAGTGGACCCTGTCCCTCCCTCAAAAACGCAAACTATCAACGTCCTCGTATCATCTCCTTCTATTCTTCCTGTCACAGACATTGTTCACTCCTCAACTCCAGATTCAACCTCACTGACTCTCACAGACTCTCGGCCCGATTCAGTATCACGTTCGGTCACAGATCCAGACTCTTCAGGACCGGCTCCTGCCTCTCTAATAGAGTGCACGGTGTCCTCCCCCATAGATTCTGGTGTTCCCTTGGCCAGAGACGGGGACAGTGCTACGACAGAAAACGACTCCATCAATGGCACGATACCTTTGTGAGCCATTGCTGCAGCATGGAAATTAAGCTTTAAGTGTTTTAAAAAGGGAAGAGGGGCAGCATCCCATCTTGGTACCACAGCGGGGGGTGGGAGTTGATAAATGTTCCCACTTCAGGTCGACTAACAGATTTGCAGTTCCCCCATCCCGATCCCCTCTATGTGCATTTAGCCAACAACTGAGACTGCAGGAGTGAAGGTGTACCACACGCTGGTTTGTGACCGGAGCCTCCACTCGTCAGGAATGTCACCAGCGCAGAAAATACTTGGATGTAAACAAACGTGGGAAATCTGTGTCATTTTGAAGATGGTACCTGCCATTACAGAGTAAAGCTCTGCCATCAGCTCTGGTAAAGAAATGCAAATTAAACAACAAAAAAAGTGGCACTTTTGCTTGGATTTCTCTTACACATTTGTATAAAGATCTCGCCTTACTTGTATAAAGAAAGAAAACCTGAATGTTACAAAGTATTTTTCTGCTAATTCAAATGATCCAAATTAGAGTATCCCCCTCTTTTTCCCTGTTTTACCAAAACTCTTTTGACCAAAACCAAAATGTAGAAGTAGTGCCAAAATGTCCATGGCGATACTGCGTTTCCCTGTTTGAGGATACAGCAGTACACTGTCAACCCCTTTTCAGTAGTTGGATAAATATAAAAGAAATGCAAGCTTTGTCAGTGTTTGGCCATCTAAAAACTAAAAAAAAAAAAGCTTTTTTCAACATATGGTTTATTGTAAAAGCTTCAATATCGGGGGAAAAAAAGAGCAATATTGATTATTAGGGTACTCCTAATCCGTGGAATGCAACACCTTTGTTTGTACATGTAAAATTGTAAGTATATGAATAATTGAGCTGGAGTTTCAAAGTATTATTTTGAAGGCATTTTTAAAAAAATCTCTCCTTAATGTACAGAACTATACATCCTCCTTACAGTATTTGTGGCACCCTAATGTGGTGGCATGTTTTGTGCAGTTAGGGGAGGAAGCATGAAATTAATTGTGAAGTTGTCAACAAAGCTATTAAATTTAAAATTATTACTTTTTTTTTTTTACTTTTTGAAAGAAAACCGGCAGACTCCAATACGTTTGATGGGATTGCCAACTGTTGCTGCACCAACAACTTTCTGCGTGTTTGTCAAATCATTTTCATGGATTCAGTCACACAAAGCTGCAACTATATTAAAAAAAAAATTCAACACACTTGTCAAAAAGACATTTCAATGAACTATAAATGAACCTGTTTATTGGTAAAGTGACAGACTCTTTCATAAAGAAGCACTTTTTTTTTCTTTGAAACTCCACATCCACCTGTGGACGCCTGCATACTTGACTTAAACATGTCAGAAACTTGACGCTTCTTCTACTTTTTATGTTTAAAGTTGTAATATTTGTCTTTAAAAACAAATAATAAAACAAATAATAATGATATTTATGACTGGCTCTCCGATAAATTTGCAAACTGCTAATACAGCTGGGATCGACTCCATCATGACTATATGAAAATGAAAAGGAGCCTGTAAAAGACGAAATTATTGCATAAGATAATAACAATGCAGTACTGTAAAACTGTAAAGCCAATGCAATTATGTCCTGTCATTTCAAATGTGATTATACTCAGATTGTAAAGCCAGGGAGTTCTTTTAGTTTTAGTGGTCCTCCTCTGAAAACCTTTAACTCGCTCCCATTCTTTGTGCACTGATGATAATCGACTCATCAAGCAGGTGGTTTGCTCAAACTCAGCAAATATGGAGCAATAAATGCTCTGATGATGAATGAATTCAATTTATTTTTAAATGAAAAGCAACCCATCTTCATTACTTTTAATAAAAAGTTTCACTTTGTTGTCTCATGTCAAGCAATACAATATGTATGTCATCCTGCTGCACCTCAGAGCACAATGAACTGCAAACATACATTGTTTTGATCTGACTCTACAGTTAAAACAAAAAAAAATAAAATAAGGGAAGATGGTTAGGAGTTTTGAACGCTGCTAGTTACACCCTCATCTTTTTTTTTTATCAATCCAAATGTGAAAGGCATTTGAGTGTGTTGCCTGCAGCCTTCAGTGGCCGTGCATCCACTCTTCTCTGTGAACGCCGCGCTCCGTTTTCTAGAATCATCGGTGCAAAGCCAGTGACACAGCACAACACAATCAGTGTCACGTCTGAGTTCTGTTACTTCCATCTCTGACCTGCAGCTCTGAGAAACGAGCGCTTTAGCGTGCGCACAGTTGGTGCTGTTTAAGTGAAAGCACAGTTAGCACCAGCCATGGGCTTAATTGTTACTCTGTCATAGTTGGTAAAGCAAAAAAAAAAAAAAAAAAGGAGGAGGAAGAGGATTGGTTTTGTTGTTGTAAATAGTAAATGTGGGTTCATCCACTTTTCTTAAGATCAGAAATAAGAAATGCTCAGAAATAATAGAAGGGCTGGTAAGACCAGATGTGATGGAGTTTTACCCTGCTGATTGACTTAACATCTCCTGAACTGGAGAACTGAATGAATGTAAAATCATAGATTGTACAATTCTAAGTTTCTCTTCTTTAGTTTCAATTTGTTGTTGTTTTAACTGACATAACGCTCTTGTACATAAGCCATACCTGTTGTTAAAATAAACCACTATTTATTGATTAAATTGTGCCTTCTGGGTTTTTTTTTTTTTTGTACCATTAAAAGAAATTCCTACAAGTTTTTACAATCAACGAAGGAAAACGGCCGCCAGCCATCCTGTCCAAGATGCTTCCTTCACAAAGGCATCAACATGAGCAACTGCTGCTGGTAATGAGGTCATCACCTTCCTCTCTGACCTGCATGCTAACCTTTCATTTCATTTACTGAATGTGGATTAAAACAAACTGAGCAGAAAAACCTTCAACATTTCATTTGTTGAGAAAGAATGGGCTGGTGTTTGAAGCAAAGTCTAACTGAGCTAGACTGCTAATAAATTGGTACCTCTCATCTTTAACAGTAGTGCTCCACCTCATTGCAAATATAAAAAATGTAATCATCTTTCTTGACTTTGTTCGTGTGAGCAAAGGAACTCTGAGTTTAAAAAGAGTGAAGTTTTTTACAGAAGTACATCAGTTACAGCAAATTTTTGTTTTCTTGAAAACGCTACAGCATAAAAAATTGCTGAGAAACTTTAGGAAATGTGTCTTTTTTTTTTCTCGAAAATTTAAAAACAAAATGTGTAGTCTGTTTAAGATTGGTACATACAATATTTAAGTTATCATCAGTCTTTTAAAATACCTGTCTTCGGGGAAGACCTGTCTCCTCATTTTCTATACCATGGGAGTAATTCAGAAAGAGTACATTCCCACTTTTTTCACTGAGAAAGATGGGATTTTTAAAGTCTTTGTTAAACCAGTTTAAAGTCCTGTAAATGCACGTTTGCATCTTTAATCAAATGAAAAGGCATAAAAAGCAGTTGGATAAGTTTAATTGCAATTATTTGCACTTATAATTTTACATAGAAAAGAACAACAATAATGTTAAAAGCATCAAAGTTTCACATATAAAGGACAAAAGCCGAATTTGATCTTTGATGTTCATGAGTAAGCAAAGCTGCTGTCCTCATTGAAGGACATGGCTACTTTGTTACATAATATTAAAGTGTTGTAGATTTCATACAGGGGTATTAAATAAATAAGGTGTGGCACACATCTTTCAGGATTATATATCCACCCTTTTATTCATTTGCTGGTGGGATTGACTTTCGTTCTCATGCAATCACGAACGGGTTGAATGGGGCATAGAAAAACGACGTTTACCTGAAAACACACAGGTCCTAATTTAAAATTAGATTGCCTGTTCACCAACTAGTAAATTTATATTCATACAACTATTTGTTTTCTTTATTTCAATAAAAAAAACAATGGTAAAAAGCTTAAACATAACACACAGGGATGGTTGAATCATCACTGGGTTTACCTTTGTGGCGTCCTTTGTAAATTAATGAAACCTCGAATGAAACCTGACCAGTTTATAAAATACTTCTTTAGCAAATAATTTTTTTAAATGCAGATTTTTTTAATAACATGTTTTTTGATCATAACAAAACAATAAACTAAATATTATTCCAACACCAGAAGTAAAAGTGAGATAAGTTATATTCTAAAAGACTAAGCACTAAATAAAGTATTTCAGAAGATTTTCTACATAGGCCCTAAAGGGGCATCCAAGTAAAAAAAAAAGAAATTGCTAGTTTCTCACACGCAGTTGTTACTATCTGACATACAACAGTTACTATCTGGTGTGCAGCAGTTGCTATCTGATGTGCAGTACCTGTTATGCACGAGAAACTTTTTTTTCACCTTGATTTTACTTTGTACTCTTCTGTTTCAAATTGAAACAGTTTCTACTATATATGAATATATATATAGGTATATATATTTATTTATTATAAACAACTTCCAGCCTTAACCAGCTGTCTGATGGAAAATTGTTGGGCTGTAATCAGAAAAAAGATATGCTGTGGTGTGGTGTCTGCTGGTCTCAGAAACGATGTTTCAGGAACTCTGGGAGATTTTTCATGTCTAATAACAATGACAGTGATTGTTTTCTTTTAGTCACAATGAAAGTTTACTGCTATTTTAGTCTTTTTTTAAGTGTGTGTGTGTGTGTGTGTGTGTGTGTGATTGTTAGCTTTTTGTTTTAGCATCTTGTTCTGTTTTGAGTCTTTCCATCCCTGGTACAACTCTATTTTACTGTACATCCCAGAGCCAGCCGAGCATCAGAAAAGTGTCTCTGCGCGCTCAGGACAGGCTGATGTCAGGGGGTGATGCGGCACCGTCCTCCGCTCCACTGCATCAAAGCGCGGCGCTCTGATTGGCTGACAGAGATGTTGCGGTGCGCCGAACGTCATCCGACTGGCTGCACTTTTACGCATCTCACCCGCTGAACGCTCACCCCATAGAAATGAGGTTAGTGCTGATTTTGGGGAAACGCACCGACTGAAAAGTGGACAGCAGTGAGGACGAGGAAGGAAGCTCTGCGCTCGAATCCACAGCTCGCCATGAGGGAAATCGTTCACATCCAGGCTGGACAATGCGGGAATCAAATTGGGGCCAAGGTACAGACACAATTTCAAAAATCTGCACACTTTAGGTCAGATGTGAGAAGCATATTGTTGCATCAAAGTTTGCTTAAAAATTTTTTTTTACCTTGATTTTTTTTAAATCTTGTTTTTTTAAAAAAGAAAAATCAGGAAATAACGTTGTATTTCTCAAATTACTACTAGTACTAGTAATAATAATGATGATGATAATAATAATATTTTTATTAATAATAATTGTAGTAATTTATCAGTTCTATCAGTGGTCCAGAAAGTCGACGGTGGGGTTCATAGTCCTTAGCCCTGGAGGCAGCAGCTGCATGACTCACACTGCATCATGTCACTTTGTCACAAAGCAAAATAAAATACTTTTTTAAAATACTTTTTTAAAAATTCTTAATCAAAGCCTAATCTGATTTTGCTTGTTTGAAATCAGTTCTGGGAGGTGATAAGTGATGAGCATGGCATTGATCCTACCGGCAGTTACCAGGGTGACAGTGACCTGCAGCTGGAGAGGATAAATGTCTACTACAATGAGGCATCAGGTAAAAAAAAAGACATATAAACAGAAATCATGCATGAAGTTCAGTCTTTATCCTCACCTGACCTCCTGTTATACCCGCATGTATGTCACTAATTTAGTGGGAGAAAGTAGGTCCCACTACGACTGCAGAAAATAAAAATTAGGACAGTGAACCAGCAGAAAAAATCTCCTCAGTGTCCCTTCCTCCCTCATCCCATCCCTGTCCCCATGGGGGTGCAGTTATCTGCAGTCTCACAGCTATTATTGAGCCTCTTTGTCGTCTCAAAATCTAATATTAATGCTTTGGGATTGTTAAGGTCATCTGTTCACAGCTTCTGCTCAGTAATGAATCACACACCATCTGGAGAATGAAAGCTTTCCTGTTGTGCTTCGGCATTTAAGCAAATATTTGATAAAGGATGCGATCCATCAGCTTCCATTCAAAAGTTTCAGAAAATGATAGAAGCTGTGCTTTTATTTGGCTTAAATGAAGGTCTGCTTGATCGTCTGCCCCTATACTGTTTTGTTGCAGAAAGCATTATTGATCTTTTGCTTCCCTGCTGCATGCTATAATCGGCATCCCATGTGGGTCACTGTAGCATATGGATCAAGCATGCAAATAATTTACTCCACGAATTAAAAAAAATGGTGCATTAGCAGATTTTTACAAAGTTAAGAAATTCTTAAACCTAAAAAATAGCAAAGACATAAAAAGAAAGAGAACAAATACAGCAGAGAGTATTCTCCTTTGCCAGGATTCTGCAGAGCTAAGCACTTTGACAGCCCACACTGGTCTACAGTAAGCAATGCAGCAAGAGCAGTTTGCTCAGCAGAAGAGTCAGGCAAAAAAGGGTGAAACAAAGCAAATAATTGCTCTTAGGCCTGACCTGCTCACTCTTAAAAAAAAACATCGGAGAAGGGTCTAATGGGTAGTTTCTAAGTCGATTTTATTGGGTCTGGTGCTAAAAAAATACCCTTCTAGTTGATAAATTACAATTTTCCATTTTGCTGTTCAAAGGGAGCAAATTTGTGCCCCGTGCCATCTTGGTGGACCTGGAGCCAGGAACCATGGATTCAGTTCGCTCTGGCCCGTTCGGACAGCTATTCAGGCCTGACAACTTTGTCTTTGGTGAGTTCCCAGTTAGTCGAGGTATCACCTCAATGCAAAAAACCCCCAAATATTAAGTAAGTAAAAAAGACCCCCTGTTTCAGGCAAAATTTTCTTATTTTCTTGGAAGAAAAAGGGCAAAAATAATCTTAGTTTGAGAAAACATGTCTTAGTGACTAAAATCTTTTTCTTTAATTATGGATTCTTTGGCAGATTCTTTTTTTTTATCTAAAGAAAATCTGCCAATGGGGTAGGACTTTTTCACTTATTTCTAGGGAGCCACCTCTTTCATGCTAACCCAGCTGCACTACCAAAACCACAATAGCACAGTGATGTAATTTCCTGAAAATCTGTGCTCAGTTTCACCTGACAGCTCTGCGCAGATCTGTGTACAGATCTGTGTGCTGCTGGCACAAAGCATCTGCAGCGTCTCAGTGATGTGCCAACACAGTGATTGATGGACCACAAGCAGATGTGTCGGAGAAACCAAGTTCCACTAATGACTTAGCAAAAAAAAAAAAAAAGAGAGAGAAAGCAAGTCTATGCAGATTTTAAATGAATATTCAGAAGCCAGAAATACTTTTTTTTACTTGCATGGAAATACTGAAAACCTTTCAGATGACATTTAATCTTTTTCCTTAGGTATCTATATGCTGTACATCTGTGAAGTCTAATTCATACTGGTGCTTTAAGCTTAGTGCCAGTGTTGGCATGGTAACATGCCTACCATGCTAAGGTCAGCGTGTTAATATTTAACAGCAGAGACTTTTTCTGCAGCATTTTAGGGCTGCACAGTAACTGTCAGATGACTCATTCTCCATGAGGGCGCGGTCTCCTTTCATTAATCACTGTCACTTCTCCACTTAGTCACTAAACACTAGTTCTCAAACTCAAGCGGTCGGTTTGGTCATACTGTTACCAGATGATTGCAAAACTGTACAGTGGCACACACAAGTCCTGCCCACCCTTTCTATCGAGTTGTAGATGATCCAAAAAAAAATTCTTAAAAAGTTAAGCAATTTTTCTGCAGAATTTTCTATTTTTTTCTCTTCCAAGGGAGTGTCCTTTATCCTTTGCTAATCTTGTGTGGTTAGCGTTTAGCATCACTCCCTTTGGCAAGTATCACTGCAGACTTTTTAGTGGAAATTTTTAATTCATTCCTTTAGGTTCCTTTAGATTATTGTACCATGCAAATGCTCTGATGATTCTTTGATAGATTAGACCATGAGACCTTCAGGAAGGAGCTCTGATACATGATTTTATTAACAAAAAATCTTACAAATGAAGAAGCATCTTTGTTATCTTTATTTGTTTGACCAGTAAGAGGTAAAGGTCCAACCCAGTACCTTATTTGTACACACCAGCAGTTTCAAGTGTGAAGTGGATCTCAGACTGAGCAACTACTGAGAGAAAGATTTTGGAGTTGGAAGACTTCTTAGGCTGTGAGATCAGCGTCACCTGATCTTTACTGCAAACAAACCAAAGCCAGAACCTGACATATTTCTAAAAGTTAGATGTTCCATCTGTTCTACAAGACAATTTTTCACTTCATGCTTTAAATAAATAAAAAATCAAAATAAAAGATTTAGGAAGGAGGGCTGCACGGCGGTTAGCGCTCAGGTTTCACATTGAAAACCCCCTTGTTTTAATCCTGACTGGGAGCTTTCTGTGTGGAGTTCTCACTCCGACGTCCTCCCACTGTTTCCTACAAAATGTCACAACTTAGGCCAATTAGTACATTGTCTTTAGGTGTGGATGTGACTGTGTGCGTCTGGTGACCCATCCAGGGTGTATTCTGCCTCCGCCTAACAGTAGATGGAATAGGCTCCAGCAACCATGAAAATTGATGATTTATGAAGTCAAAAATAAATCAATCCCTAAAGACGTGTTTTATCAATCTTAAATCATGCAGGTCAAAGTGGAGCAGGAAACAACTGGGCCAAGGGGCACTACACGGAAGGAGCTGAGCTGGTGGATGCAGTCCTGGATGTGGTGAGGAAGGAGTCAGAGAACTGTGACTGTCTCCAGGGCTTTCAGCTCACTCACTCCCTGGGTGGAGGCACAGGTTCTGGGATGGGCACGTTGCTCATCAGCAAGATCCGTGAGGAGTATCCTGATCGCATCATGAACACCTTTAGCGTCATGCCTTCCCCAAAAGTCTCTGACACTGTGGTGGAGCCTTACAACGCCACACTGTCTGTGCACCAGCTGGTGGAAAACACTGATGAGACCTTCAGCATTGACAATGAGGCTCTGTACGATATTTGCTTCCGCACGTTGAAGCTGACCACACCAACCTATGGAGACCTCAACCACCTGGTGTCAGCCACCATGAGCGGGGTCACCACATGTCTCCGCTTCCCTGGCCAACTCAACGCTGACCTCCGGAAGCTGGCCGTCAACATGGTTCCCTTCCCCCGTTTGCATTTCTTCATGCCTGGGTTTGCTCCCCTCACAAGCAGGGGCAGCCAGCAGTATCGCGCTCTCTCTGTTCCCGAGCTCACGCAGCAAATGTTTGATGCCAAAAACATGATGGCAGCATGCGACCCCCGTCACGGCCGCTACCTCACAGTGGCAGCTATCTTCCGCGGCCGCATGTCCATGAAGGAGGTGGATGAGCAGATGCTGAGTGTGCAGAACAAGAACAGCAGCTATTTTGTGGAGTGGATCCCCAACAACGTCAAGACCGCAGTATGCGACATCCCTCCCAGAGGCCTCAAGATGTCTGCCACCTTCATCGGCAACAGCACCGCCATCCAGGAGCTGTTCAGGAGGATCTCTGAGCAGTTCACCGCCATGTTTCGCCGCAAAGCCTTCCTGCACTGGTACACCGGAGAGGGAATGGATGAGATGGAATTCACCGAGGCGGAGAGCAACATGAATGACCTGGTGTCTGAGTACCAGCAGTACCAGGATGCCACTGCAGACGAAATGGGCGAGTATGAAGAAGACGAAATGGAAGACGAAGATGAAGTCCATCATGATCCTCGCCACTGATCCAAAACTGCACACGAGATTTTGAAATAGTTCTAGATATAATGTGAGTAATCACATGAGGAATGCCAGAGATCCAGATGTTAGCCAAACATTGCATTGTGAAGATAGTTACTCTTTAGCAAAAACAGTACTTTCTGTAGAAGTTGCTTCAACTGATAAAGTTTACAAAGGCAATTACAGCTAAAAAGCTTTTTTTGCTGAGTCATGATTTGCCAGCATCAGAAAAAAAGTCTTGTTCGTGACACAGTTTTGTTTCATTATGCACTGATGGTCTGTAGTCTAAAATAAATCATTCAAAAAGCGTGAAGTCACGTTTGCTTTTTGCTATGATTTTGTTGTCTCAATCTAAACTTTTAGTTCCACGCTTTTCTTAAAGAAACACATCAGGGTGATCTCTTTTTATTTTTGTTTTCTTTCTTTTCTTTTGCTGTTATCCTCCCTTCATGGTTGGCTGCTTCTTTGGTTGAAGCAAAGCTTCTTTGGCAGCAATTCAAGTCCCACTCCAATCATCTTTTGATCTAAAGTGAAAGCGTTCCTTGTGGTCTTTTAATTACGATTATGCCTTTTTAAGGTAAATTTTCAGGTATCTATAAACCCGTGCCATTTTCTAGTTTCTGCAGAGCGCAGTAGTTTATCAAAATTTTGCCTCTGAGTTGTGGGCGGGTCTGTTGGCACAAAGTAAGCCTTCCCTCAGTTCACATTATCTCTTTGTTTACACTCTCCCCCGCTCAACTACATCCCCTCACACCTCCAACCTAACATTACTAAAGCAACAAAAATGGCGAGCAATATTGGGGCTATCCAGCCGTACAGATTTGAGCCAGATGCCAGTTCAGAGGAGGAAAACAATGACGTTCATGGATCTATTTGTCTGCAAGTTCATCTCGGGGTCACGGGCGAAGGCAGGGTACACCCTTGGACTGGTCACCAGTCTGTCGCAGGGGCCACAATCACACACACTCACATTGACACCTAGGGACAATTTAGAGAAAGCAATTAACCTATGAAGCATGTTTTTGGACGGTGGGAGGAAGCTGGAGTCCCCGGAGAAAACCCACACATGCACGGGGAGAACATGCAAACTCCACACAGAAAGGTCCCCCAGCCAGGACTTGAACCGGGCACCTTCTTGCTGTGAGGCAAGAGCGCTAACCACTGCGCCACTGTGCAGCCTTTGCAAGTGGATGCATCAAAATGGAGAAAAGTAAGAAACTAGCAGCTTGCCATTGTAGACTTTACGTCACACCTACAAGCTTTTTTCAAAGGCACTTTTGTCATTTTGTTAGCGGTTCACAATTTACATAACAAAATGGTCAGAATGCAATTTTTTAAACCTAATTTTCTTCATGAAGTTTCTCCAGGGCTTCACCACAGTGAATAGTGATTTTGCTTCACAGCAAGAAAGCCCTGGCTCAAGTCCTGGCTGGGACCTTTCTGTGTGGAGTTTGCATGCTCACCCCTTGCATGAGTGGATTTTCTCCGGCCACTCCAGCTTCCTCCCACAGTCCAAAAACATGCTTCATAGGTGAATTGGTGACCATAAGAGTGTAGGGGTGTGTACTGCCCAACAGTAGCTGGGATAGGCTCCAGCAACCCCATGACCCTGTAAGGTATTTAACAGGTTTAGAAAATGGATGGATATCTCCTCCATCATGAGAAAAATGCTGCAAGAACGTGTTAAAAACTCAAAAAACACAATTTTCAATGGAGTGGGTCTTTAAAGTAGTGAATGTAATAGAAAAAAAATCCATCATGTGTATCACAAAACTGTATTTGTAGGTTTGAATGTACATTAGAATAAAAACTTGTTTACTTCGTATTCTGTAAAGCCTCATTTTAAACCCTGAGCAGGAAGTTTCGCATTCCAACAAAAACCTAACCACACACTTGTCCAAACTTTGGTTAAGACAACCTTTTGTTTTTCAATAAATTCTCTTTTTGACAAGGATTAGCATTTTATGGCAGCTGAAGATTATTGAGGTTTGCCATAATCTTGAAATATTTTTTTAAAAGAGCAATTATTAACAAAAGGGGTTTGTTAAATGAGGAAGACCAAATTACAATCTTCCACATTCCTGTGGTTAATTTGAACATGCATATTAAAACTGTATCAAAGAGTCTCTCTTTGTTTGCATAGCTTTAACTTAAACAATATTCACAGGTGAGGATTGTTCTTTATCTTTTTTGCAAACCTTTTTTTTGACTGTTTCTCCTGGTAAAATCACAGTGGTTGGCTGTTTTGGCACCTTCCAAAGCTTGTTTACAGTAAATGATTATCCCTTTTGAGCTGCTTGAAAGATATATTTTTTAAAAACTTCAAGTCCTTAGTAAATTCAATGTTTGAGATAAGCGACAGAAACAAAAATAAAAGCCAACTGAAATGAAGTCTTGGGGTTTTAGCAGCTTTGGTGGTTCCACATTCCACTTTGGGGAACAGTAATTAGAGTGCCAGCATCTCAACAGATTTTTCCAAAGGAATGCCGCAAAAGAATTGTGAAGCTGTCAAACTCAAATTGATTACTGCACAGAATGTGAGAGAAGATGTTGGTAGGAGTGACATTATCTGCCTTGAGAGAAACGTGTCAGACTGATGAGGTGGAAGCTTGATCCTAAGCAGCTTTCTCAGGGTTTTTAGTCGTAAACATTTCACAAGCCGGGCCCCACCCTGTTTGGGTCTGTTTTCTCTATGTGGCAATAGAAAACATCTACTTTGATCTGCATTATCGCCTGCAAAGTGCAACACAATCAAGTTGTGCTTGCTGCTCCGCAGTCACCAGTAAAGTACAAAAACTTTAAATGAAGCAGAGCCGATTGAATAAATAGCTTCTGTGCAGACTTGTTAAATTTTAGATACTGAAGCAGAAAGATTTAAAAAAAATTACATATTTGTTTTGTGGAAGAAAATGCAGCTTTAATTAAGTAAATTAATCTTCTAAAGAGTGATTTATAGACTTGTGTTCCACGGTTGAATGAGAAAAAGGCTATATAAGTTCAGCTTATGTCAACAAACAATAGAAATGACAGGGTATTACCTGCCTGTAACTGCATGTTCAAATGACTCCATCTTAGCTGAAGTTCTGGCGTCATGTACAGACTGAAACTTGTCTTTCTTCCTTCTCCCATTGTTTCTAGGGACACTAAATGAACCCATTTTGGGCAACGTGCTTCACAAAACAACCTGTTGTTCTACAAATACCAAGAGCCGCGTAAAAGAACTCTTTACTAAATGAGAACTTTTATTGCCAGAAGATACTTTAATCTGTATTTTCTGCAATGCAAAAACTGAATCTTAAGAAAGAAAAAGAGCCTTGTTTCAAGAAAAATAGACTTTTTTCTGAACTTTTTTTCTAAAAATAAGAATTCTCGATAAGAATTTTTTTCTTCCACACTGGCAGATTTTTTTTTTTGCTTATTTAAAAAAAATTTCAAATTGAGGAATTTTTGACATCATTTTTAGGGCTCCTGTTTATGAAGTACATACTTTTTTTTCTTACGTGGAGTTCTTCAGACACTTTAACCTTTTTTTTTAAAAAACAATTTTGAACAATATATGTTTCTTTATCTAATTAGACAAGAAAGAAATCTATGAAAGTTACATAAAATGATCAAGTATTTTTAAATGGGTATTTTTTTGAAAATGGGATTTCTCTTTTAAATAATTCATTAAAAAAATATAACATTTTTTAATTTCTTATTTTATATGAATAATAGATACACTCGCTGATAACTTTGTAAGTTTTTTAAAAATCTTTTTCAAAAAAGTTTTATCGCTTTGTGTTGTTTTTTTTTTTTTTACATTTTTATATAATAACTTATCTAAGTAGACAAATATATTTCTTTTTTTTTTCAAACATATGTTTTTATATGGCAGTTCTCTTTTAAGGACATTTTAAATGTTATAAGACTCTATAACACACATTGTGTTTTTCAAAGACGTTTTACTAGTTAAAAAAAATCCAAGTGAACAAAATCTGGATGAATTAAGCATTTTATAAAAAAAAAATATCTAACCTTTTACACTTTTCATAAAAGTGCCTTTACAGTTGCGAAAAGCCCAAACATATAAGCAAATTTGGTTTAAGTGTTCCTATAGTGCTGTAAAACCATTAGAAGCTGCATTTAATGTACAAAAACATGTATTCTACTTACTAGAGCAATAGAAAACAATTGTAATATAAAATTTAAAAACCCAGAAAGCATCTTCATCCTTAATCATTTTATAACAACCCAGTTACTGTATATTCTTACTGCAAGTGACAAATATAATGCATATTTCTCATACAGTGCCATTTTAGAAAAAGTTTTCAGTGCATTGCATCTCATTTTAAACAGGTCTGACAACCTGCACAGTTAAATTACACTTCTTACATTCAAACAAACACAACTTCAACCTAAAAGGCTAAAAAAAAGTCATGATGCATTAAAAAACTTCATGTTAAAGAACAGTTTCTACTTTTAGGCTTTTACTAATACTTTACAAACTCAGCTGTGGTAGAAACAATACAAACGCTGTTAGTATTGACATTTTGCAGTTTCATTCTTTTAAAAAAAAGAGGAAAAAAGCTAATTGATTGTGTAGTTTCAATGTATGTTACTGCTAAAAAAAATACTTTCTACCTACCAAGAGGAATGAAAAAATATATTTTCTTCACTTTGGTCATTTGCCATCTGTACAAAATGTATAGTCTAAAAATGTACTTTCTTATGCTGCCCAATTTGTTTGTCCATTCTGCACTTTGTTAGTGCCTCACCTTAAATAAACACATTTATTTTCAGACAGGACATCTGAAGAGGAAATATTCGGCTCCAGAGAAGGAGAAATTGTTTCTTATTTAGTAGAACTTATTTTTGCAAAGTCATGGGACAGAAACAATGTAATGCTTCTTCAAATTTTGTTCTCAGATGTATTAACACTATTACTGTACTGCGGCCATAAGATGAAACACTCGATCCAGAAAACAAATTCCCCTCCCAAATAAAATAAACACAATCGTGTGCTGTTAAAAAAATGTCACTGTACAAAAACAGACCTTTTTTTTATCTGTGGACAGGCTCAACCGTTCACGTTCTACTCTATGTTTCTCTCAGTTACTGAGATTTTTTTATGTTGAGTAACAACCCTCTGCCTGCCTTGCACCTTGGGCATGGCTGTCAAGGCAAAATCCTCATTTGACCCTGCTGAACCACGTGATCCTATTGAAAAATACTTCTCCTGCACTCCTGTACTCCTAAGCTGGAAGCCAGCCTCTGCAGATCCCCATCCTGTTTGGACTAAGCCCTGTGCTGCCTGAGTACCTAACCCTCCCCTGGAGGACTCGTTCTCAACCATCAGTACTTGTTGGGACCTGGACAGGGTTTCTTGCGAGCCGCCTTGTGCCACCTGTGCTGTAGCCCCACCTGCTCCTAACTGCCCGTCAACAAGAACCACACCCTGAGATCCTTGAATGCTTCCAACCTGCATCATGCCCTGACTCAACCCAACTTGACTCACCTGACCCATTGTCTGCAGAGTTCCCCCAGACACGAGAACCATTTGGGGGTTGGACTCAACTACATACATTGGTGTGGCAGCATAGTAAATGGCAGGTTGCTGAATGTACAGCGTCTGATTGGGAATAACTATATTATCTTGGACATGCACTTTTGGGGCTGAACTCTGCACTTTCTCAGTGAACCGTTCCTCCTGGACCATGGTGGAGGAGCCAGAGGCTACATTGGAGGCCCTGAAGGAGTCAACGTGATCCCTGACCGTCTCCGTGTGTGCGTGGATGTGCTCATGGGTTGAGATGGAAGGCCTGACAGGAGACGGCGGCCTGATGGGTGGGATGGAAACTCCTGCATCCACAGACTCAGTCACCAGGGTTGATCCTTGGCATATTTCAGCCAGGGTTTTGAATTTAGGCCCCAAATCATTGAGAAATGAAAGATCATTTTCGTTTTCAAGGAGGCTGCAGCAGCCAACAGAACCTGCAGGGGAGCCCTGACCTTCATGGTCACAGATCAGGGACTGGTCATTCACCTGAAACTGCCCTGAAGCGTTGTTTGATTTCTGCAATATAAAGCACAAAAGCTATAGATTACTACCCAAAAGTACCAGATAAGTCACAATCCAAAACTTAATTCTCTTCCACTTCAAGAAAACTCACCGTGGTGTAGTATTCCTCCAAGAAATGATCAGACAGAGCTATCCCATCGAAGGCCCCTCCCCTGTAACTGGAGAAGCCCAACTCTTGTCCTGTCATTCCAGAGCTCATGAAGTCTGTCTGATCATGCAAAAAAGACTGCCCATACTGGCTGTAAAGATGTTTGTTATCTGCAGTTAAGGTGGACACATTTACAGCACCGCCTAAAGCTGATCCTCCACCTTGCCGGTATCCCTGTCCGCCATAAGAATTTATGTCCTTTACACCCAGTTGGATATCACCAGTTTCCACTGGGACTTGCACATAAGGAACACCCTATAAAAAAGGTAAAAAAAATACATGAAGGCCCATTTTTTTCAGTGACTTATCAAATCCATCTAATCCAAATAAAAGTACCTTGTCTTCTCCCTGTCCTTCAGTGGAATACTGAATCAAGTGTTCTTTTGTTTCAAAGGGAATAGCCTTGAAATCCCTCGCTGCGCTTCCACACAGGCAGAACAACATCAGAAGAGGCAACACTACAAAAAAAATACACAATTACAACTTTATCTAAAAAGTTTTTATAGAATTATAGGTTAAAAAACTGACTGCAAACATTAGAAATACTTTTTAGCGGATGAAATGCATACAGAAGGCATGATTTAACTTCTTTGCAACAATCTGTGACCAAACCCCTTGTCTTAATCTGTCTACACATGCATCAGCCTGCTGTGCTTGGCAAGAGAAAGTGAATGATTCTCAGTGAAACGTTCCACCAAGACAGCAAAATGTATTTACTTACACAGCAGCAGCAGCAGCCCCAGCAGCATGAGCAGGACACCAGCAGCCCCAAAAACAGCAGATTTGGAACTACGGGCCAAGCAGGCTTTAGAACCCTGCTGGCACGTGCACACTGTTAGATCTATTGTCTGCAACTCGTCACAAGACTTTCCCTGCTGGTCCTTGACTTGCACTGCCACTTTGTAGATGCCCGGCCACAGGTGGCCCTGATCTCGCAGAATGACCGAAGTTCCTGAAGAAAGAAACCAATTCACAGTTTATTCGGAATTCTTTTTTAATCTTGCTTTTAATTTTTTATGTTGCTTTCACTTGCTTTAGAAACAGCAAATACAATTAGCTCAAAGTCTAAATAATTTGTAGACAAAATGCTAAAAATAATGAAGTTAAAAGTTGGAGCTGAAATGATTTGAAATGTAAATCTTAAAGGAGTTTACACTGCAAGTCGGTTTTATGTTTGTGTTGTCCATAGTGTTGTGTTCAGGTGCTCTAACCATTAAGAGGTTCTACTGTCCACTTCTGATCCTTGCTCTCAGAAATCACAGTGAACTCAAACGGTGCTGAATTTGGGAACTTGTCTTTGTCTTCAGCAGTGACAAAGATGGCATTGTCCTCATAGCACAAGGTCTGACTGGTAGAGGTGAGTTGAGGACAGTGATCGTTGAAGTCTTCCACTTGGATGGCTATGGTTCCCGTTGCTGTTTGGGATGGAGCATCTAAAAGCCATATACGTACATTTTTAGCCTGCTGTGAACTATGATTATTTTCTGAAACAACGTGACTGATAAATATCCAGTAAAATCTCTTTAACTGGACTCACCATTGGTGATGCATAAAATTCTGGCATAATACGTTCCATTGATCAAGAACTTGGATTCTCGATCCGGTGCTTTATTTAGACGGATTTCAGCCGTTTTTTCATCAATAGAGAGCCAGTTGTCTTCATCATAGAGCTTAGCATACCTGAGGGAACAGGAAGATAAATATACAGACAAGGTGATAAACATTTATGCCATACATCTTGATATTTACCACGAGGATATGCTTGTGTCAGCTTGACATGAACATTTGATTTGATTAGAAACAACAAAACTAATTTACCTCAGTGATACAATAACAAAAGGATATATAAATCCTGAGCGTTGTTAAAAGTGATTGCTACAGACTACAGGAAGGAGTAACTACTAACTCATAAAAACCTATTTAAAGATAAACGTTCTATTTAGAATTGGACTAATTTGTCTTTTTTTTTTTTGATCATCTTTTTTGAAAGCATTCCCAGTGGTCTTTTAATTGTGATTATGCCATTTTGGCCAAAAATGAAAAGCAAATCTGTACTATTTTCTAGAACAGTTTCTGCAGAGCGGCAGTAGTTCGTTCACGACACTTTTGCATTTACTCCTGATTAACAACAAACTGAATAAAGAAACACTCAGATATTCAATTTTGAGCCTAATTTTCTTTATATACACGGCTTCCATCACTAGACAAATGCCGCAAAAACATGTTAAAAACAAACCAAAAAAAACTATTTTCATTGGCACGGGACTCAAGACCACACTTTTGAAGTCGTATGTAGTTTGAGGATAACAAGATCTAGGTCAAACTACACTTCTATAATCAGCTGATATTAAATTTAAAAAATATATTTAAAAATAAAAAACTGCTTTGATTGCTTTTTTAATGCAATATTAAAGCCCTAAAATCCCCTAGCAAGAACTCCATTTTAAACTCTAAACTGAAACCCACTACAGAAGACACAAGCTTCTTTACTGCATGACATGTTTTTTTTTTGTCCACCGTGATCCAGTGAAGTGTCTCATACCTTACGTTGGTGGCAGTCTGCAGCGTGTCACTGTCAATAGCGGTGTAAGTGGCAATGACTCGGTTCATGCTGGATCCAGCCTCCTCAGACACAGCTACCACCTTGACGTTTGGCTGAAAGCGGGGGCCCTCTTTCTCATTCTCCACATTTATCTTGATGGGGTAGGTTTTAGATGATGACGACGACGACGACGACGACGACGACCCTGCCGCACCGAAGTTGTATTCGGCTTTGTTGGAAACCTTCACAGCCAAATTTAACGCTTTCAATTCCTCATAGTCCAGGGCCTGCACGTTAAAGGAGAACACATCTTATGGCTTTGAACTGAGTTTTAATCTCACTGGTTTCTTTTGCTTTACTAAACAAAGCAAGTCTCTTCACCTTAACCACAGTGATCACCCCCTCATTGGTCGCAGGGTCAGTAGTGATGTTTAAATAACCGCCTTCATTCCCCGAAACAATTTCAAAGGCAGCCAGCCAGTTGTCCGTATTAACCAGATCCATGTCGATGGCTTTTATCCTCATGACCTCCATACCTACTGTATTCTCTTTTATACTTCCCTCATACTGCAATGAAACCAGAAGTTATTATGAGATGACAATAATATTACACTTAATGAAGCAAAAAAAGAACATAATTGCAGTGATGTTTCTACCGATTCTTTCTCCAGTGTCGGAACATTGTCGTTTATGTCCAAAAGTTTAATCTCAACTTCTCCGGTTCCTGAGTTGCCTCCTTTTCCCCCATTGAGATCAGAAGCAATTATTGTCAATCTGTATGTGTCTTTTGTCTTAAAAACAAAGAAAAGCAGATGTAATACAGTAGACAATGCAATGTTTTAACATTATGCCTGTTCTAGACCTCTCTGTCAAGTTTGTTCTGTTGGACAAAAATCTCCCCAGTCACGGAGTTGATGGAGAACATCCCGGCTGCATTGCTCGATTGATCTATTTTGTAATAAATTTGTGAGGCGGGTTTGTCTGCTTCATCATCATCAGTAGCCTTCACTTTCATGACAACAGTCCCTAAAAAAAAAAAAAAAGATACCAAAAAGGTTAGACAACTTTTTGAAACCATAAATGAGAAACGTTGAAGGTCTTTGCGTACCTGCTGCACTGGATTCACTGACATAACCAACTTGCTGCATTTCAATGACCGGTTTGCAGTCATTCTCATCCTCAACTTTAACCACAAGGTCAATATCTACTTCAGCACGAGTCCCGTCAAGATATTTTGCCACACCTTTCAACTAGAAAACACACAAACACACAAAAGAATGATGGTGGCCTTATTTTTCTTAACAGATTTTTTTGGGTCTCCATGAATCTGCTGTAAAGACGTCTTACTGTGTAGTTGCTAATCTTCTCTCTGTCCAGGATTTGATGAACTTTCACATTGCCAGTCTTTTCTTCAATGCTGAACACACCATAGGGGGGTTGATCATAACCTTTCCCAGATAAAGAATATCTGATTGTTGTGTAGTTTTCCTTATCTGAACGAATCTGAAACAAAAAAAAAAAAAACAATTAAGGGATTAAGGACTCTTCCTTAAGCAAAAAATATTTTTGGCATTTAGAAAAACATTTGGGTTTCGACATGTGTTGCTACCAAATGAGTGAGAATATTGCAATTTTGTAATCATCGCTTTCTCTGAACTTCAATGTGTCAGTAATATGAATGTGACATGACTAACAGCCTATTATAGAGTCTACATATGTTGCTTACACTTTGACTTTTAAAGGAACAAATTCAGCAAAAGAATAGAATAGCTCAGCTACATTTCAGCTACATTTCTGACAGACACTCAGCAAAACTTACTCTTGCAATGAAATCATATGTGGTGTAGTCTTGATTTTCAACAATCCGTCTGGGGGCCACAATCCAGTTAGCCCCCACAGGAACAATCTGCAGATAAACAGGAAAAAGTGTAGACAAAACGATGCGTAAATATAGTTTTTATTCCCACTTATAGTTGTATTTTGTATTCAGAAGTGGTCTCACAAATTCATTTCTGTAATTTATTTCTCATTAAGCGTGTCTGAAAACAAATCTTCAAACGAAGCAGCTATGATGGGGTCGCGTAAAATCATCCAAAAGTCGCTGTTTTCCAACTTTCCCTTGGAGTTCGTAAACGCCGACGCAGCTCATTTATCCCCAGAACTGCGTAACATTCAAACGATTCTGCCGGTTTCGCCACACCTGCTTCAAATGTGCTATTTACCTCGACAACGAAAGAGAAACATCTGTGCCATTTTTCGCGTACTTACAGACAGGAGAACCAGCTGCGCCAAAAGGCTGCATTTCAGCAGTAGAGACATCGGCAGCAGGACGTTTAAAATGAATCTTTATAAAGAAAAAAAAAGTATTTTTCCTCTGGTAGAAATCAGAAGTCAGCCCGACTTCCTCTGTTGTCTTTTGTTAGTTGAGGACAGACTTCGACCCAGCCGTGGTCCAGGGAGTTGCTTTATAACGGGGCGGGCCCTCTTTGTGCTGATAACGCACAGAAAAATGAGGTTTCGCTGTCGGCACTTTTGCATTCTGATTCTATCTAAACATTGTTGTCTGTAAAGAAGCTTAAAGAAGACGTAAATAAAACAGGTGGAGTGAAACGGGCTTTTAACCAAGAACGGTCAACTCTTGAGTCCAGTTTTGTCACCTTTGCGCCTGAGGCGCTGGGGAGGGAAGCAGGGGCGTCGTAGCTGCTGCCCAAGTTTCAGTAAAGAGCAGGCCCACACCCACCCACCTTAAATGTTATTGTTCTTTTGTTTTGTCTTTTTGCTGACCTTCTTCACACACTGTCCTTTATCAGCATGATTCAGCCATTTAGATATTAAAATGTTATCTTTTTCCCATAATTCATTTTTTTCTGCACGAAGTTAAATAAAACTCTAAAAGTCACATAAAAGGCTTTTCTTTACTTTACAGATACAACAATTATCCTCCATATTAACATGATCCATTGTGGCTTTGTTTTTTTTTTTTATTGTTATGGTTTTATTTTGGCTATTAAGTTATTAAGTTTTATTATTTTCAGCTAAACCAACATTAGACCTTAATGCTAAAATATCCATCTAACATTCTTGCATTTTTTTTTTTTTTGCTTTATTGTGATAAGTCACGGTTATTAGGATAGTTTTACCTTTTCTACTGTGTTCAGCAAATGCAAAATGTTAGTTTTCATCTCAGTATTATTAAAAGTTATTTCGCACACAGAAACAAAAATGCATTTCTTCAAAATGATATCCCTCTGACGTGTTTTTAGCTCCCCTTGTTGCAGTGCTCTCAATGGGATTTTTCTCAGCAGGGACTTTTTTTTATTGACTCGTGAATAAATGGACGAGAACTGGATGTGTTGCCAGCAGTTTTCAGAAGGTGAATCCTAATTTTGCCTCCAATTCTTGGTAATTTAGGGAATGTATTATATGATAAGTTATTTTTTTTCACTTTTGCAGTTCTTTCTTTCTTTCTTGTTAGATTACAATGTCTCACAGATACCGAACAATAATTATTATTGTTATTAATTTGTACGTGTATTTTTTTGTGGTAGTGACTATCCATCTGCTGTTTTTATAGCCCTATGGTAACAAAGTAGTTTTCCCTTTGTTGGATCAATAAAGTTCTATTCTATTCTAATTTAATGTGAGCATTATTATTTTTCATAACTAAATACGCATTTGGCCTTTTTGTTTACATTGCTTGATAATTTATTCCCAAAATGTAGAATACCAATTTCTTTAACTATTTGCAATTTACATTTTAATTGGCCAAAGTTATTTTACTATTCTCAACTATCCGTTAATTAAAAGGCTGATATTTCAGAAAACCCTAATTCATTGTCAAGCAACTTTTCTAGTTTTTTGAGCATCTGCTGTTTCTACCTTATTTTTGGCAGAATGGCAGGGACATTTTTCAGGAATAAAGCAGTCAAATAGATCCATTTTCTGGAGGAACTGCAAGTGCTTATTGTCACTGGCTGAAAGATAAAACAGATTTGTTAAAGAAAAAAAAAAGGTAAAAGGTAAAAACTACATTTTTGCAACATATGACATTTTTTAAATCAATGTCTTAGGAGATTTTTTAAGAATTAAACTTTAAAAAAAAATCAGAATAAATAGAAAAAAAGTGTGGTTTTTTTTAGAGCAGAAAGGACTAGAAAGGTTCCATCTCAAAGCTTCACGGACTACCAGACACGTAACCCAAACATGTAATACTGGCATTATGGCACTGCAAGGTGTGGCAGCCATTGACCAAAGCTAACCGGTCCTGAGCTTAACAGGGCGGATAACCATTGCTGCGTAGCTGCTGTGTATCAAGATTATTACGTTTCTCTTTTGCAATTACCAAACTTTATTCCACAGAGTTGTCTTCAAAGCAAAGTTTCTTAATACTGGACTCGTATCAGGGTGAAATGTAGGTTTTGTCCTTTTTTCACAGTGAATGCAGATGATATTTAATTTGCTTCTTGACCCATAGTTTCACACCTTTGTGTTAAAGTTCACCATGACCCATGAAATTCCTAGGCTGAGCAGCAATGGGCTCACCATGTAAAACTGCACACCAGACTGGGTTCGTCTGTAAGCATCGGTTTCCAAGTCAAACCAGAGTAAGGCGAGAGAAAGGGAAAGAGGGAGATTGATACTGGCACACATAGCGTTGCCATGCGACGTGAAACATTTACTCTGAAGCTTTCTTTATGACCTGCACAACAACCAGAGAGCTCAGAGGAGAAAGAGTGCTTTCATTGGAGTCCCATTCATGCATGATCAGTGGGATCATGAACATAAAGGTGAAAACAGACTTCTAATTTTTCAGTCAGACATTTACCTTTTCTGCCATTCTGTTTATGCAGTTCTATAAGTACATGAAAATAAGTTTTTTCCTATATGTTTGGAGAAAAATGCAAATTTCCAATTATTTCCCTTGTAACAATCATGCCCTGAGATGCAGAAAAGCCAGTCTCCCTTATGAAGGTGGTTCTGTCTCACTCTCAGCTGTTCTGTCTGGCTGTTTAATCCTCTCCACAGGTGTTGCCCAAGTATGAATGTACTATCTCCTACATGAGTAAAATAGGTGTATTCATGGTGGGAAACCAATCTTTTTTTTGACACTCACAGTTAATAATAACTAGATATCCATTAATTGGAAATCTAATACATGCTCCACCTAAGCAGTTGTGATTCATAAATTACAAAATTGATGCAAAAGCACACTTGTCACATAGGCAAAATGAAAAATGTAAGCGTATACAGTGAAAAAATTCAGACGACAAAACTTAACGCTTTTCCCTTTTTTTTGGGTAAACAAAGTTTAGGAGAACAACTTGTCTTAACCCTGGGGCCAGATGACGCCCAGCACATCCAAGTCATCCCCGCACTGCGTAATATCTGTTGACGCATATAAAGTGGAAACAATGTTACAGAGCAGGTGTGATCATTACATGAGCTCTTTTTATTTCCTGGTGACTGAAATCAAACATGAGGCAATTTTTTTAAGTTCAATATGAAAAGGAGACATTACACGTGACTAGTTTTGATTAAATGTTTCAATCAGCAGAAGAAAAGGTTTTAAATTATATTAGTGTCTTATGGCAAATTTGACTGATCTGATTGTGGACAGTGTGGAATCGTCTAAAAGGCGTAATTTTGCTTGTGAATTGTGACTCAAATTGTGAAAATGGGAAGTTTGTTGTGAGTTTGCAGTGCTGAAAGTGTTTCCCAACGACACACCCTTCATTATCTCCACACCCACGATCCACAGCAGCTTTGCCTTCCTGACATTTTTCTCACCTTTCCTGTTGCAGCCCCCCTACTGTCCCACTTCCCAAGGAACATATTTCACCAGGGCCTGCCGATTCCAGTGGCTTCAGCGGGGACGTGTTTGTAATGACCCTCACATTTATCAGTAGTTTACAGAGATAGCCCCGGTCCTCTTTGTGAGAGCGTAGCCTCCCCCACATTGGGCCCACATTCCTGCGGTGTTTCTGTGTAGAGTTCATTTCTGTTCCTCCTGCAGATTGCTCCAGCAGAGCTGCAGAGGAGGAGGAGGAGGAGCCAACAGGGGTCAACCTTTGTGCAAACCTGGGTGAGGTCTTTCAAAATAAAGCAGACTGGTCATTTTCTCTGCGGTTTGAAAGACATTTCAACCCAAGTAACAGTACATTTACCTGTAATTCTTGTTTGTGTAATTGCATAGTGTACTCTCTTATTATTGGTAAGTTGGGGGGGGGGCTCCTTTTGGTGAAAGTCCAGAGCAAAGTTGCCCCCTGCTGGTCTCTACAATTTGCAGCGCCCTGCATATTTCTGAGCATTCGCTGCTGCCAAAGTTGGGACAGACTGATCCAAATCGAGCCTTTCTGGGAGTGTCTAGGTGTGACAGTTATCTCTGCGCGAGGAGCTACGACCACAGATTAAAAAAGAAAAGAAAATCAGTAAAGGAGGAGGTTGAACAAGTGGCGGGTTTGACCAAACCAGCAGAGTAGAATTTCAGTTAGTTCGTTTCGGTTTCTGCGACAGAAACCCTACTTGGACATTTCCTCATCTTTGTATCGGGTCAAAGTCCGTCACTTCTTCTTTTTTTTTAAAAAATTAAATATGGCAACATTTCTATTTTTTGTCATCTGTTTGGTAAGTTTTCCCGTTTTTCTTTTGTTATTTAACTTTTTTGGGGGTCGATTTGGTCGAATGTTTGGTGGGGGAGACGTGAATTAAACATAAATGCTTATAATTCGCGATGAGCCCGTTTTAAAGATCGCTTTTCTCCACCAGGTCACGTCCTGCGTGAAGTCGTGTCACCTCCCTGGCTCCGTCTACGTCCTCGTCCCTCAAGACATCCCTGTCGGTTACCGAATTACTAAAGGTGATTTTTAATGTATTTACAGTAGGGGGAGGTGGAGAAAAACGATTATTTGACAAAACTAGCTTAATTTGTGTCAGCCCCGCGCGCTTGCTAACTCCCCCTTTCCGCTTTGATCAGTTCAAACCTCCGACTGTGACCCTAAAACCCTGAGGCTGAGCCTGAAGGACCCCAGCTTTAGCATCCGCGGGAACGGAGAGGTAGTGGCCGCCACCGCCGTGTCTCTACCAAACGGAGAACGGACATTTTCCGTCAAAGCCCAGGACCAGAATGGACCGGAAAGTGCGATGGAAGTTCACCTCTACTGCAACAGAGCGCCCCAAACAGACGTAAGTCTGCAGCACACCCCTCCTTGTCCTCAACAAACGCTTTTCTTTCTTCTTTTTTTTTTTTTTTTTTATTATTTGGGTTTATTTTTGTGTGTCACAGTTCAAAGGCCAAGGCCTCCTGAAGCGAACCAAAAGACGCTGGCAGCCTCCACCAACCCAGATCTTGGAGAACGACCCAGGTCCATACCCAAAAGAGGTTGAAACGGTAATGTTACTGACGGAAGCTGAATTTGTGATTGTTTTTGATCAATATTTACCCCAATCTGATGTAACTAGCATCAGTATGCTCCCTGAGACTCAAAACAAAGCCTTCCTTTCTCGTAAGAACCTTCATGAGTTATGTATTTAAAACTTTTTCCAGGTGATCCACTTGCTAATTGTTCATTCTCAATATTATATTTCCATTAAAAAAATAAAACAAAACACAAACCCAGAATGCATCCTGATAAGATGACCAGACAAAAACAGGTTTGTTTTAGCTGTGTTAAGCAGTTTAAAGTTTATACAGATCTTTTTTTCTGTTTTCTTTAGCTCGTTTCTGATGCTTCACGCATATACGATGTATATTACACTATCAGTGGACCTGGAGCGGATCAGTATCCAACAGGAGTTTTCAGCCTGGACAAGGACACTGGGTTGTTACGAGTCCACAAGTCTCTGGATCGAGAAGAGATAGAAGAGTATAAAGTGAGTGTTTGAAAAAGGCCAGCATCCAACTTTTAATCCCTTATGCTCAGAGTTGCATATAAATATTTAAGAAGATTAATTTTGACTGTTTCATGAAACAAAATAGAAACAATAATTCAGATTTTTTTTTTTTTTAACTTAACTTATACTTGTACACATACTTACTTTACATAAACACTAATATGATACCACTTTCTATCTCTACCTCTAATTGTGGAGTGGGATTCTCCTGCTCCACCACAGAGTCTGAATTAATTCTGTTTCATTATCTTCTTAATGAAAATGTGTCCTTGGATTGTTAAAAAAATCTTTAAACAATTTACTTGTGCCTTTACAGTTTAGGATCAGTGTTTTTAAAAAAGAAACTCACGAGCCAGCAGATGACCCTATGACGTTTGTCATAAAAGTTGACGATAAGAATGACAACCCTCCAGAATTTGTTGGTAACCTGCAGTTCACCGTGCCGGAGCAAATCACAGGTAACTACAGGCAAATAAACATCACCAGTCTGACCGTGCCTCACTATAAACACTATAAAGGTCAGTTTTGCTTGTTTTTTCTATCTCAGGGGCCGTCGTGGGGAAAGTGAATGCTACAGACAAAGACAAACAAGAGACTGATCATGTTAGAATCAAGTACTCATTGAAGTCTGAGTCAAACCTCTTTAACATAGACCCTTTCACCGGCACAATAACCACAGTCACCAACACTCTGGACAGAGAGGTGAGCCTTTATGATACTTTACTAAAACATTCCTGTCTTAGTTTGTCTGTAATTTGTGTCAAATCTTCTCTAAATGTTTTTGTCCTTATAAAAAAATATATGTTTAGGTCAAAGACAAGTATACAGTCATCGTAGAGCTCCGAGATTTAAAGGGTGCTCCTGGAAGTTTGTCTAGCACAGGGACAGCAACTATTACTCTGAGTGACATCAACGACAACCCGCCAACTTTCAGAAAGACATCTGTAAGTACTTGATAGTTACACACATGTACAAACAGACAGAAAAGTAACTTTTATTTCTATTTCTTTTATTTTAAGTATGAAGCCACTATCAAAGAAAATGAAAGCGAAAAGCTCATCCTTGAGATTCCCCTGGACGATAAAGATTTGGAAAACACACCAAACTGGATATCCAAACTTGTCATCACCAAAGGAAATGAGAATGGAGCTTTCAGGGTGGAAACGGATCCCAAGACAAACATTGGGCGTCTCTATGTTTCTAAGGTGAGCGCAATGTCACATTCAATCTGGTCTTCATTGGAACAAACTTTTATAACACGTTTAAGAAGAAAGTTTTAGTTCATATTTTACCTAAAGCTTAACAAACTCAAGTGTCTTTGTCAGTCATCTTGAAAGGAAATGTTTCTTCAAACCAAAGGCAAAACATAAACATGTTTGTTTTACTCTTCTCTGAATTTCCAGCCTCTCAATTATGAGAAGACAAAAAGTATAAATCTGGAAGTTTCAGCTCGCAATGAAGCGGATCTTAAGGGCACCACCGGCCAGTGGCAGTCTGTACCCATTGTTATCTCCGTCTCCGATGTTGACGAAGGCCCAGAATTCAGCGCCCCTACAGTTTACCGCAAAGTCAAAGAGAACGCACCAAATGGCACAGTGATTGAAAGTTACACAGCTGTGGATCCTGAGACAAACAGCAGCAAAGGCATCAGGTAATGCTGTGTGTGCTAAACATTTCAGGGGCTCTGATGGAGCTCATAAGAGCAACATGTCCTGATTCCAATTTCTACTATTTCTGCTCAAGACTGGGGGGCAGACTGCCTGCTCAGCTGAATGTGATGTGTACCTAAACACCTTTCTGTTATCTCAGGTATTACAAAATTCAGGATCCAGCTTTGTGGATCAATGTCGACACAAATACAGGAGAGCTTAAGGTCATCAACACGATTGACAGAGAGTCACAACATGTCTATGACGGTCGTTACAACATCACCTTGAGGGCGGTTGATCCCTGTAAGTTACCACCTATTGCTGCGTACTCTGCCACTGCAGAAATATGGTGAATGTTGTGATCCTGAACGCATCATGGCAACGCCTGCAACCGCTTGACAGGCGGGGTAGTCGAGACGCTCTGCCTCAGGCTGAGTCTCAGATGACAATCTGTTGAATGTAGATGAAAGGTTGGATTGTTGAATTTGCTGCTGTGGGCACAATTACAGTTATGCTTGCATCACCATAATGATTACTGTTGACAACTTCCTGTAAAGGTCTAATGAATGAAGTACAGTATTCCTAATGATGACACACATTCTCTGAGAACTGGCAAAGATATGCCAGTCACATATTTTTGGAGAATTGATACCCGCCCTGTTCACAGCTGTCTCGCCTGACAGTAAAAGTAACTTTTCTGTTTTTTCAGCCTTAAAGACCGGAACCGGAACAGTTGTCCTGGTGATAGAGGACGTCAATGACAACATGCCCGTGTTTTCTCCTCAACTGGCGATGTGTGAGAAAAAGGACCAGAGTCTCGGTTATCTGCTCGTCACAGCTGAAGACAAAGACGAAGTTCCACTTTCTTTCCCTTTCACCTTCTCGTTTGCAAATGAACATGAAGAAGACTGGTCCATTGAAAAGTTTAACGGTAGGTCTTTGTGTAAATAAATAAAAGTTTAATTGGATTATAACTACAAGTACTTAGAACCAAATAGTGACAAGAACAACCGGATTCTGATTGGTTTAAAGTTCATGAATATGGTTTCTCTTTTGTAGACACCACCGCCCGTTTAAAGCAGCTTAAGGATCTTCCAAGAGGAAGATATGAAATTCCTCTTATTGTCGTGGATCAGCAAGGCTTTGGCACAACTCAGACTGCAACAGTAACTCTCTGCGTGTGCACCAACCAAGGAGTCTGCCAGAAAAACCAAAGCTCTGTATCATTGGGCCCACTGGGTATACTAGCTCTGCTGCTGCCTCTCTTTCTCCTTCTCCTCCTCTGTAAGTTTTGTTTCCATCATCAGATGTTAAAATCATACAACAAGTTCAGGAAATTATAACTATGCAACTGTTTTCCTGTATTTTGGAAATGGCTAATACAAGACATGTAATCGTCTCCTAAATGTGATACACAAAAAGCACCAAGAAGCTAACTTCAGACATGTTTGATTTTCTCTCTTGCAGTTTTACTTCTTGCCTTTTTCTGCACTACGAAGACTGATAAAGTCCCGTTTGATGAAACAGCATACAGCGGTGGGATCCTGTTGCCATCAAACACTGAGGCACCAGGAGACGAAGTGGTGAGAACTTTGTCTGTTTGCAGCATTTTGGGCTAATTTTTCCTCCTCATTTAATCACACTGCTTGTTTCCCTCTCCAGGACAGTGCTTTAATCTCTGCTGAGGCCTTCACAGGAGGCCAACAGCACCTGAAAGACTCAAAACTCTTTGAAACCACATGGAACGGAAACAAAAGTGGGGGCACTCTTGGGGGCCACAGCATGCACGAGAATGGAATGTACCAGGCTGGCATGTCCACCACCAATATTCAGAAGTTTGACTCTGGACAGTACGAAACTCAGAACTATCTTGCCAACGGCATGAGCCTGGACAGAAATTTTGCCCAGGACTCATCTCTCGTTCAGTTCTGGCAAACGAATGAGCGGTGCCTTAACCAGGTAACAACTGCATCATTACTGATGTGTCTTTTTTTTAAGTAAAATACTGCACATCTTTGAGCATAGACCAACACAAAAGGCTGAATAAAACGTGTCTAGATGCAAACAGTTTTCATTCTCTGAGGTTTAATAACATCTAAGTTATCTGTTAGAGCGATGAGAACTCCCATGTGAAATATAACCTTGTTCTACGGCCTGTAAACTCTGCAAACTTTAATATCTCTCAACTTCTCTGTGAGAAATTATATTTGTGAAGCTCAGTGGTGAGCTGTTTGCTGTTTAATACCTGACTGCTGGTCATATCCTGAGCTTCCTTGTATCAGTTGGTGGATCACACAGAGTAATAATGCTCTCCCTCTCGCCCGTCTTGTGTTTTTAAGAAACTGTCCACCATGAGAGAGGAAGGGGAGGAGCGATTCGCTGACGACATTGCCCATTGCTACGGCTACGAAGGGGCGGGGTCTGCAACCGGTTCTGTTGGATGCTGCAGCAACATCGGCGACGAGGACAACCTCGACTTCCTAAACACGCTGGGACCAAAGTTCAAAACTCTTGCAGACATGTGCAAAAAGTCATGAGCGAAGAATGAGACTTTATACACTAGTTAATGAGTTCACTACTGAATGCAGAGTGCAAAGGCCTGAAATCATGAGGAAGTGTGTGCATTTCTTTTTTGTTTGTTTGTTTTTTCCAACTTGTTGGTCTTTTGCACTGAAAACTATGCATTTACTGTTAGTTCATCATTTGCACAACACACTTCTATGTGTTGATCTAGAAATTGCCTCTAAAGTGTTGGTTTTGCTCCTAAAGGTGTTTATGGTGAAAAGTTTGAAACTCTTGGTGTTTGTGTTTTTTGTACCATTCATCTGCTTTCAAAGTAAATAACATTTTTATATTTATGTTTTTTTGTTTCCAAACTGACTGATCATTTTTAAACAATAGGAGGCACAGCAGCTTTTTAAAAATGTTTTACTTTAAAACTGTTAAAAATATAAAGGGTAGAGGATAGTTTTGATTCAATTTTCTATAAGAAGTCAGTTCTGACTTGGGAAAAAAGGTTCTTCCAGCTGTGCCGGAATGTGTTTATGGAATTTATTGCAACATTCTGGCAGCCATGAAGTGAAAGTCTGTGCTAGGGTGTGAATGGGAGGAACAAGGTGTGGCTTTGCGTTGAACTCCTGCACAAAAGTTACATTTGAACATGTTTGCTATGTCAGAGCCTGCACTGCATGTTTTATCAAGGTGTTGTCATGCATGAAGAATCAGGGATTTTTGGTAAATCTGAGAAATTTTGACAGGCCGACTTTTTATTGAGTTAAAAAAAAAACAATGTTTCAGAGTAACTGAAGATACCAAACATTTAAATAAATAATTTTCAGTTTGACTTTGTGCTGCAGTGTATGTTTTGAGCAATACACTGTAAAAAAATAACAACAAAAAGTCTTCCTTGTGAAGTTTTGCAAGAATCCTAGGGTGTTTTAGGTGTCAGTTTGTGATTGATCTGCAAACAATGGAAGGTGTGGCACTTGTTCAGTTACACAAAACAAACAAATCCTTTAACAACAGATTCCTCTGCAGCAGGAGCTGGCATTAGTGACTAACCTGTTAACTCCAAGGGAGAAATTTCTTAACAATTCTCTAATCTAGCTTTGACCAAATTTTAGCATTTGAGATATTTGTAGATACAAAAATGGGGAAGATATTATTTGCATAGATTTATAAATATTACAAGACAATGTGTTTTTAAAGTCTAATTAAAATCCCTTTGAATTGTGGATTTACTGCAAAGAAAAAGGGTGTTGACTGCCCATAAATTATACCAAAATGGGGGGTGACTTATAAATATCTTTTGCAAGTAGCATGCAAATCATGCATTTGTGACAAGTCGATGTCAACAAAGCATTTTTCAGGAGCTTGAAATACTCCGGATAAAAAGGCCGCCTGTCATGTGACGTGGGGTCTGACAGGAGAGCACTAAAATGAATTCCTGGCACGAAACTGGCTGACTTCCATCAAACACTTGTTAAAAAATACAACAAAATTATCTGCACATATTCAACTAATGCTGACACACTTCTGTGAGGACGTGAACATCAAAGCTTTTTTTATGCTCCAAATCCCACAGGAGCCAATTAAGGGAATCTTGACATGTCACTTGACTCAATGTACTAAAAATGAGCCGTTAACCCACATTTCTGAAGGGGAGACAGAAACCTGGTTACACCTGCTTTACCATTTATCCCTCATCCTTTTTTATTCTTTCTTATAAATATTCTAAAATAGCCTTGTAGAAAGCTGAAAGAAAGGTCAAAATTTGTATTATTCTTATGAAAACACAATGGTCATGTGGTGCCTCTGGCCACAACACTGCTCACTGATGAATTATAGCACTGAGACTTGGGGATGAAAGTTACTTGAACAGCAAAATCATTTGACACTGTGTATTTATAGATGCTTCCCAGTCAGTGGATGTGAAATTTATCGCACCACTTCAAAGTGAGAACGAGGGTTGAAAGAGTCCTTATTACACACCTCACTGTGCCTTTTTTTCTTTATTGCAGTGAATTACATTTTCACACATCCTCACATAAACCTTTTGTCGTAAGGCACACAACAAGAAGCATGCCCGACAGATGGCGCATGCCAAGGCAGAAATACCTCAGCGGCATACATGAAGAAATGATGGCCTCTGATGATTATCAAAAAGCAGCTTTACATACAGAGAAGCAATGGCCTTGATTAGCTACATAATTCAATAGTCTGCTTTGTGTGTCCTCTCTTATCAGGCCTGCTTGAGCCATCACTTTCAGTCACTTCTCTGAAGATGCAATTAATTCCAAGGCAGTAGCGTGAAATTAATGTATTGCCTGTAATTAGTTTTCCTCATACTGTGAAAACAATTTCTCTAGATAGGATGTCTTCAACCTCCACCACAGTCTGAGGACACTTGGCTCCATTTGAGTCCAATATGGAGAAGTGCCTTCATCTGCCAAGAAGCGGTGGAGCGCAGAAATTCCTTAACCCCTTGTTAACCCTGCCCTGCAGATTGATCATTTTCAGTGGCTTCGTGTGAGATATGTTGGCTTTTAGAATCAAGTCGTTTCTTTAAACCAGTCCGCACAGGATTTGGGATTTCTCAAAAAATCATAAATAGTGCGTGTCAATACACGAAAACCTTAAGAGAGCTTCTCAAGGAGGCTGGGGAAAAAAGACTTGTTTCAACTACACAATGCTGATTTTCCTCACAGAAGATGTTGTAAACTGTGAAAGCCACTAGGTGTCACATTTGCCCTCTCTGGGACAGGAGAGAGCAGGCCATGAAAGGTGCTGTGAGCAATATTCATGCGAGGTGGTTAATTTCAGCGAGAAGACACTTTCGCTCAGTCACACATGTAACAAAACACCTCACATCACTTCATCATCACGCTGTGAAGTCACAGCAGCACATTTAATCTGAGGAGATGTGACACGTTGTGGCACGACACCCACAATGATAGTTATAGCATGCTCCCAGTTTCCTTTCATGGTTTTAGGTGTCACTTATCTGAGAAAATCACTTAAGAAATTGGAGGCGGTTACCAGTTCTTAATATTTTCTCAAATGATAAACCTTTTTTTTTCTTTTTACAGTTTTAAATTCTGTTCTATCCATTAATTGCCAACAACCATTTAGTTTTTGTTCAAAATGAAATACTAGTTGTGAGGGAAAAACATTTTTACTTTTACAAACTGCGAATCAACTCTATAAGCAGTGGTATCATATTTGTTACGCACATTTCTGAAACCCCTATTTCCAGAGGTGGGACCAAATCATTGTTTTGCGAGTCACAAGTAAGTCTCAAGTCTTTGTCTCCAAGTCCGAGTGAAGTCCCAAGTCAAAAGCAATCAAGTCTCAAGTCGAGTCACAAGTTTTACCATTGATGTTTCAAGTTCTTTCATGCCATTTTGACAGAGTAATATTATTTACAGAACATAAGTGCTTTTAGGAACTGTATTTATTTATCACAATTTTACAAGCACATTAGGTACATTTCCTCTGAGCTTCTTCAAAAATCCAAAATGATTTCTCCATAACAAAAACATAATCATGTTTGAAAGTACGGTAACCCCGAGATGGAAGGGAGCCAGGATAAAGTCTTGATATTAAATGCCCTCACCACAGAGCAGTTTGTGGCTGATGAGGCACTGTGTCTTTCAGGGTCAGATTTACAAAGATATAAACCCAATTTATTTACCAACTACTGATTGTGTTTCATATCTCACATCAGCATCTTTTTATAAACATAGCAGATACATCCAAGGAAAAATGTAAAATGTATAGCAGTTCAACATGACTCCTAAAAACTATGAATACCACACTTAGTTTAAAGTTTAACATTTCTGTGGTGAATATGATTTTTCTCTGTTTTCAATACAACTTTTATTTGTTCTGAATACAAAATGTCCGATGTTAATGAGCTGTCAAAAACATGTCACTGGCTTACAAGCACATATCTCTATCAGTAGCAGTTTGTACATTTAAGAGCTTAGCCTATAGTTTTCCTCTGCCAAAACAATCCTCGCTAATAATACCTATATTATGTTTCTATCACCATCTTGTTATATTTGAATTAAAGATGTCAATGCTAACACATTAACGCACATGATTAATAAAAAAAAAAAAAAAGTTAAAATTTTATTAACGCATTACATTGAACATTGCTGAAAACATTGCCAAGTCCCAGAAAAGGCAACAGGCAACATACTGTATGCCAAGAAGGTCAGCAATAAGTACAAAAACCTAAAGTACACAATTGGAACTGAAGTACTTTTGGCCAACATCCAAAAAACTAGAAGGAAATGGTGGGAGGATGGAGCTTGACTTCTCTGGACCCATCGAAAAAAATAACTGGAAAATTTGTTACACTCAAGAACCGGAAGGAGCAATTTTGAAAAACAAATACAACCTCAGTCACCCTAAGCCCTACAGAAGGAGCTCACTCACCTCAACTCAGTGCAACAGCTCGTCCGTTATTGTTTTGGCTAAGAAGACACAAATGCAAAATACGAGTTCAGGAGTTCCTCATGATGAAAAGAACATTGGCAACATGACACAGGACAAACTTTCATCCTTACAAACAACAAAAGCAGAAGAAGGTCTTGTAACAGCATGGTTCTTGGTTCGCTGTCTTTGACCCGTTGGTCTCCAGTCCAGCCTCACAATTTGGTCACAATTTTGTTGTTGGACCTATTAAGGGTGAGCGGAACATGTATACAACACGCAAAAATATTTTAACCCTCTACAGCAGGGGCGGGCAAACAACGGCCCAGGGGCCATATGCAGCCCGTTTATCTACTCAATCAGGCCCGCTAAACTGGAATAAATTATATAGATAATCCTTATTAATGTTTTTGTCCAAATTCTGTGTTGTCTCTTTCTCTAATGAGGTGCCCTGCTGTCAAATTTTAGAACCCTTTGTGGCCCACGAGTCAAAAAGATTGCCCACCCCCACTTTATGGCACATTATGTTAATTTAAGAGGAAAAAATATTTCCTCCTAACTTTGGGTGCTTGAGGGAAATCCTTTTAATATATACATCAGAGAATATATCTTTAAAATATGTATAAATGTAGAAAAAAAGAGTAGTAATTAGCTGCATTTTGGTGTGTGGCACAAACCAACTACTTAATTTGCCTTTTAGTGATCATGCTTTGGGCAGCAAAGGATGCTGGGAAGCTCGAAGCATTTGTTGGCCCATACAAACTATGTCTCATCTTTTCGCTGCCTGCAGGGGAAATAACTGGATTGTAGATGAAGTAAGTTAATGAAAATACTGTAAGTTGTAAAACTCAATTATTCTGCAGTTTTGTATTATTGTCAGTCTACAGGTCATTGATGTGTATCTGCACCACATCTTGATGAAACATAAGGCATGTATCTGTTTACTTATTCCACTTTCTGTCTTACAGTATTTGCTAATGTAAAAGGCAACTCTTTCTTTTGAACAAGCACCAATACACGAGCTGTGTGGTGTGGTGTCAACATCTTTGTTCAACTCCAAATTCCAGAAATCTCACGAAGGTAACAATCAAAACGTAGTGTTATATACTGTATATCTTGTGCTGTTAGTGATTAACTTTCTCCCTCTCCACAGATGACATTTTCTGTGGAGGAGGTGTGGATTTGTCCTCTAAATGTTGGAGTACATTGCATGGTTGTGGGTGGGTCTTCTTTCATTGTTAACTGCTATTTAAATTTTTTTTAACTTTTAACTTCTTTTAGGTTATCAACATTCCTACCAAAACCGTGATATTGATAGATCCATTTGGAAATGAAGCCGCTTATGGAAGAAGAATTTTGCAGAACTGGAGGTATCCTGGTTAAAACTATACTTTATTTTGCTTTTCCAAGTACAGCATACTTGCACTTGTCAGTGTAATTATCTTAATGTTTAAGACATTTTCTGAAGCAACAAGATGACCATACATAAGATGACCAGACAGCTGCATGGACAACAATAATTCTGGAACACGAGAAGCAGAATGATTCTGGAGTCTTACATTTTAAGATACATGTTCAAAGTACATTTAATTGATCTTTTTAATCCCTATGGACTTTTTAAATCCAGTTTGTATCCAAGTGTTGTTTGTGTGATTAATGAGGCAGCTTTTCATACAACAAATCAGCTCAAATTTGAAGGAATATTAATGCTTAATAACTGAAATGATTCTGCACTGACTTGTTCTTGTTTGCAGTTTGCTGAATGTCTCCTTTCCTTGCTGACCGTCTCCTTGAGGATCAGTTTGATTTCATTTGTTCTGAGTAGGGTGTAACAATTAATTTTAATGGTTCGATGGTTTAGAAAATACCAGTTTTATGATGGTTTTGTTACTTTCTGACATGATTCGGATAAAGAAATATTTAGAAACACAGTTTAAATCATACATTGATTTATATATGTGCTCCATCATGAGAAAAATGCTACGAGAACATGCTAAAAACGCAATTTTCATTGGAGTGGGTCTGTAAAATAGAGTTATAAATGTGTGTATCACATTTAAGACATTTGGGTAAATACGGCACTTTTTTTTCTGATCAAAAAACTTCTGTCAATTCTTTGATGTTGTTTTCCTAACAGGGTTTGAAGAATTGAAAGCTGTAACCACATGCCATAGATGCAAAGAAAAACAGATTTTTAGTACAACTACAGGCACATCTGGCTTGTATGAGTAAAAGATTGGCTATTACCTGTCTAACTTTTGTCTATTATGTATAATTTGGTCATTTTATTTTGCTCCACAGTCAGAGTAGTCACCTCTATTCTCTCACTAATTATTTTGTTTATTTTGTGTCACGTTTTTGTGTCTTATGTGTTTCGTGTCTCTTTTAGATTTTTCTCTCAAAGTTTTCTTTCATTTTTTTTGTATTTTAATGACTATCTGAACAGTCTTTTTCTTTTTTTTATCATGTTGTTGTTGCCATTCTGTTAATTTAGGGTCATTTAGATCTAATTTTGTGTGTGTTTCTTTGGGATCTGTTATGGTTCTCTTGTCAGACACGAAAGCCATTGGGCCTCAGCACAGTTCATGTGTTTGTGATCTTATTTCTAAAAAATGAGAAACAATTACTGAGATAATCACTTTTTTGGCATAAAATCCACATTGCAGTTCTACAAAAACGCCCTCAATTGAACTATAATTGACAGAATGGCTTGCAACTTCAAATTGTTCTTGTGTTGGCTGAGAATGAACTTAAATTATCTGTTAGAATGATAGCTGGTATTCATACTGATAGCAGTCGGCTGTTGCATATTAATTAGAGAATATGTTAATCAGTCGAAAGCCCTGTGAGACACCTTGGAGTTAACTCAGAAGGACTCAAATGATAAACAGCCTACAGAACATAGCTTAATATGTTTAATTCATACAACATAACTCTTCCTGACTAACGGTAGAACACCTGGACAAAATCCAAGCATGTATTAATAAATGCATTTTTTTTCTATAGTAAGGGACAATGTTCAGACACAATTGGGACTACAATTAATCAAATACAAAACCCAAAGCCTTTTTAAAAAAAATCAAAAAATGCTTGAATTGGTCGAGATGAGCTGCTGGAAAATTTCACAATTGTCCTGAAGTTCCTGTCTGACCAGCAGCTTTGTCTAAAGAAGTTGACAAACTGTTGACAGACGTTACAAATAACTTCACTGAAAATAACGCAACAGCAGGAAAACTCACATTTCAAGGTTAGAATGAGTTCAGTGGCAATTATGAGGACAAGTATTTGAAGCTTCTTAAAGATATGAGTGAAGTCACTGACTGTATAAGAGAGGACAGCGTGACTCTTCCTCCCTCGCATTCCAAACAGAAATTATTCCAAAAAGCCAAAATTCCATAGACTTCTACTGAGAAATAAACAGCTATTACTCAGTCATTATGTATAGTGCTGTCATGCTCTTAATTATTTCAAGGGATTAATTAATTATGACCTATAATTAATTAATTTAATTAATTTTACTTTTAATCTAACTGTGAAAAGCTTCATTCTGATGTTTTTATTAAATTTGTCACACTGTGGCAAAGTAAGAGATCAAAGTAGAAGTTAAAAAGTGGTTTTGTGAAGTTTTTTTATTATAATAGACTTCCAATCTTTACTTACACCACCAAGGTGTAATGCAAGTAAAAAACAAACATCAAGTCCAGAATGCTCAAATTTAAAACATTAAAAAAAACAGTAGAACACATTCTGAGCAATCCAAAAATACTGACCACAAACTTCTTAGTCATACCATAATATATAAAATTGACGTACCTTATTCCACAGTTCATCAGAACAGCAAGTAGTAGAAAGACAGCAAGACAGAAGAAAAAGAAACACGTAATTTTATAGTTTCTTTTAAGCTGTTTGATTAATTTGATCATTTGAAGACTGGACGAAGCAGAAGAAAAATGGAGGAGTAAATGAGACAAGAGGAGGTGACACCAAAAAAAAAAAATGAAGCAATTTAAGCACTAATATTGATTTATTATTTTATTTCTTTGGTAAGTGACACATTTCCTATGGGTGAGGTCACAGTCACTCTGTCCAGTCTCCTACTGTCTCATATACAGTCAATGGGTGCTTCAATGCATTATTATAATTGTGACGGTAAAAGCTGTAGCACAGTCACTGATTACAGCTTTTTAATTTTATAAAAAAGGAGGACTGTTGTGTTAAAACTGTGAGGAATTAGAATTTTACTATAAAATAACTTGCATAATCACACATCTACACTCAGATACCATTCCAAACTTAAGGCACTTTCTCTCTTTCTCTTTCTTTCTGAGCAATTTTTTAAAAGACAAATATTCTTTTAAGTGTTTGGCTGTAATTTTTAAGCATTTTGTTGGGCTGACACTCAGCACGGCTCCATCTGAATAATGTCTATAGTGAAAACTGCTATGAAAGGATGAAAGCTGTTATTTGCAGAAAATCCTTGACTAAAGCTTGAACCCTTAAAAATACTGTGTTTCTCCGAACAAGATAGAACCAAAGTGTGCATTACAGGAATTGAGCTGGTCACTGAGAGGAGGAACGCCTTGACTGTTTTAAAGCAAAATTTGAATACATTTGCACTCATGGTTGGTGTTCAAAATTATTTCAGCCACTTCAGTATAATACAAAAATCATAGTAAATGACAGCAAAGCTTACTGTAAAATAGTCTGTTTGCAGCTTGTTGTGGTTGTTCTTTGTAAAAGAGGAAAGACTTTTCTCATCCAATCTGTAAGTTGGCGCTCCTCTATTGAAAGGTTTTGCTGTTGGTGGACAGCCTTCAGTCCTTTTTACACAAACCCATTTTTATTCTTCTAGTTCTATGTGCACTTTTGAAGCTGTTGCAATATGTTTGTTTGTTGAAAAATGTGATTTAAACTCACCATCTGAGAGTCTAGGAATCTAACTTGCAAATCCATTTTTCAGAAATGGAAGCTCTTTTTTCAGTTAAATTGTTCAGGAAAGAATAAAACTAGCATTAAGCCTGAATACATTTTTTTTAATAACTTTTATTTTTATTACTGATTATCTGGAAAAAATATGTTCTTTATGTCATTGTCTCAGTTTATAGCCTTGAACCTTATATGCTTTTTTGTTCAGGAAATAAACAAGCACAAAGTGTTTTGCATATCAACTCCACTGACTGATTAGTCGTCTGATAATTTGATCAGCCATTATACTGATCAACTAAGATTTACCCTGATGTAGCTCTGTTCTAAAAATGTTTCAACACTACAAAAAAAAAAATGAACAAAATAGTTTTCAGTTTTTAACAGTTTCAGAAATTTACTGCAAAACTGCCTGAAATCCTTTATTTAACTGGACAAAGCTGATAAAACATCTCTGAAAAAATGGGATCAAATTTTAAATGTAGCCTGTGGAAACTTATCCAAGACTTTTGTGAATAAGACTTTGTATTTGCTAGATCATTTAGAACAGCTGAGTGTTTGTCTGAGCAATCCAACTGTACAGTTTTGAAAACAATACTCAGAAATACAATTTTGATCTTAATTGTCTTTATACATGCCCTCTATCATCAGAAAAAAGCCACAAGAACATGTAAATATCACCAAAAACACAATTTTAATCAGAGAGGGTGCTCAGTATTTGACTTAGTGCTTCAATATCATATGACTGGATATGGGTGTGCACAAAAGGGCTTGGCAGTGCCGTTCTTTGAAAGTCATCCAGATTATGTCTAGAGTCTCATTTTGATGACCTACACAGATAATTTGCAGATAACAGACAGATGACGGCCAAAAATGCTGCATCCATTACACTTTTGCATCAGCATCACCATCCCACCTCAGTACCCGCCAGTGGCTTTGTATCGCGGCGCAGCTATTTTGCTGCAGAGTCACACTCCTGACCTATGTGGAAGGGTTGTTTTTGATGTGTGGTTGAGATATTCAGCTTCTGTTTGTATTTATTGAACAAAAGTGCAATAAACTGGAGGTCAAAGTTCAGCTGCAAGACACAAGACAAGCAAAAAACAATAAACGTAGAGTTCCTTTTCATCCCGCTGCTTCTGTTATATCCTGCTGCAGGTTGTTTGCTTGTTGTTAGATAATATCTACTTCTAATTTATAGAATGAAATGATGTTCCATTAAAAGGCAGCCTATTGTACAGCATTACCAGTTTAATTATTGTGTTACAACCCACAAGTGATGACTGCAGCGTTTAGAAAGGTCATCATTTAGCTGAAAGGTTCAAGTTTCTTCTTTAATCTGTCAAAGAATGAGAAGGAATAACACTGAGGTACCCTATGTTTTCCTCTTGAGTTTGTTGTTCTTGTAATTTGTTGTAAATGAAGGCTTCAGCTAGATGAATGTTATTTAATGAAATAGATAAAAAAGCGTTGACAGTGTCAGCATTGCTGCCGGGTAAGATAAAGATCTTCAGTGTGTCGCTGTTGCCTGTCAGCGAAGCTACATCGGACACAATGCATTCATTTGATGTAAACAGAGAAAGAGAAAACCTGACAACATTCTCTCTGTGTAGTTATTATAATCAAAGTCAGCCTTCTGCAAAGCAGTACTGTCATGTTTCACTAACTGCTAGATTTTAACAGCCGAGCTGCAAGGATTTAGCAGTTGAACATTCGGGGATCAGCAGAGTGCGACTTGCTGGAGTTGAAAGAAAGAGACAGAAACGGTTAGACAGGCTGAGAAGTGGAGGATAAACAGGTAGATTAGGCGCATAAAGAGGAGAGGCAAAGTGCTTGACTTAACCGCGCAAACACGCTGAACCCTTTCAATGTAGGTGCTGGGGATTTGATTTTGTGGACTGATGTTAAACGGTAATTCAGCGTAGAGACGGAGGCAAACCCGGCTCTTAGTGTGAAACCCCTGCAGTGCAGATCTATAAGACTGATCAGACCACCTCTGGGGGAGCTGCTGATTTCGCCTGAATGCCTGTCTTTTGGCTGAGAGCAGAGAAAGACTTCAGCAGAACACAGTCAGGGGTTATGCCCTGATAACTGCACAGTCTTAGTCTGGAGTTTAATTGGCCCACTGCGCATTTTACTTCAGGGGATGTTTTGACACTGTAGGTGTCAAAACAACATGAGCTAAAGGTTGATGCTTTAGACTCACAGTGTGCAGCTGAATCTCAGCCCCCTCAGACCTTTAAGCTCAGTGGCCAAATCAAGAAAATGCACATCTTGATGAGGATAATTAGTTTGACTTCAAGCACTGAAATTTGAAATAAATAGAGCATATAAAAGTATGCATTAGACACTGAAAATCTGCCTCGCGTTTTAGTGGATCAAATAGAACATATGCAGCAAACTCTACATCCACAAGTGGACGCAGGAAAAAAAATCTGCAGACAGGATCTCTCACGCACTCCAGAGACCACTTTGTTGTTGTCTTAGACCAAAGTCTGAGGAGGTTTAAACCTCACAGACAATTCTTACAAGTTGATTCCTTTCATGTTCTCCGACTGAGCTTAAAAGACATTTTTATATCCACCAACACTGATACAAAGTACATATTTTATTGATTTGCTGTCAGGCTGGGATCAACATCATACTATCAAAAGGCTTGGTGCATACTAACACAGCCATCTGACAGCAAGCAGAGCGCAGATGGACTTGAAAACGACTCTGCATGCTGCAGAAAACATGAAATCTATATCTCATGCAGCTGGCTAAACATAAGTCGAGTCTTGCAAATCTGTGTTCTTGCAAATCTGTTCTCTGTTTAAATCACTTGGCTTGCTTCCTTACAGAATTGGCAGCCAAAGGACTGAGGTCTGTGAAGACCTAATTCAACTGAGTTTGCAAATTAGTTAATCAATGGGAAAAACACATTACAAGTATGTAGAACTTGTTCAATATTTGTTATCTGACAATTCAGGAATGAAAGTCAAAAGCTTGTAGAGTTTTCTGATATTTTTCTGGTTCAGACAAAAAAAACATATATTTTTATTCCTATGTAAATGTTCATGAACTTTAATAAGGATTGGGGTTAGGAAACTTTTATTACACAATAACTCATTTTCTACTTTCCAGACTGAATTATTCTTTTTTTGTTTTACCCTTAAAATGTTAATCTGAGACATTTAAGTTAGCTTTGGAAACATGACAGCGCAGAAATGCCTCATTAAGAGTTGATAACCCAGTTTTTCCCAAACAGCTAAATCCATGGAAAACTTTGCAAACAGTTCAGTGAGAGGTGTGGGAATGTAGGGAGTTCAGCTCTATTTTTTTGCAGTAAACAGTGAGATTTATAGCCACATAAACAACTCACATTCTTAAAGAATAATTTAAATTGTGAAGTAACCACAAACATATTTCAGTTTTATATCATGCATCATATCATATGTTATTTTATTCAGCTTAGGGAGAGTTTTATGTTTTGCTTACTCATAGCTAAAATTTAAATGTTTTTGACAACAGCTGTGTTCAATCATTTCTAATGTTGAGAATCAGATTTGTTTCACTTCTTTTTTAAGGCGTACGGGATTAATCAGATCAATTTTTCATGATGACTTAGGAAAAGAAGGAATTTTATCAGCTTGATGTGCAGACTCCTGTTATTCTTTTTTTTTTACCTACTGTGCCTTACATGAAATACATTGAAATTCCAGCTTTCCAACGTAGCAACAGTACCCCCTCCAACTCTCCCGCTGATTACCACCACAATATTACAGAAATCAACTCATCTGATGTGTGGCAGCAAACAGAATAATGGAGGAGGAAAAATCAATGCAACTACACTTGGCAGTCTTTCCTTTCTTCTAACCTTTCATCCTTTCCAGCGAGAGGTCAAATCAAAGGCCCATCATCAGCAGTTCTATCACAGTGGAGTGAATTGTGTTAATTCCATGAAAAAACACTAAATCAGTCTAGACAGTGTTCAAGACCTTATTGTTTAGCCTGTGGAAAATCGAGATATCATGGAATTCTGTACAAATTGTGGGATTTTTCAATAAGTAATTTAAAAAAAACATCTATTTGACTTTTAAATATCAACATTGGTATTCCTGGGAATGAAACGCTACAATGAAACCATTTTGGCACATGAAGGGCTCTGAAACACATTAGGATCAACCTTGGCAGGAGCTCCTTTAATATGTGTACAGTCAGTAACCGCTCCTGGCAGGGGGAGCTCACCATGTGTCCATGCAAATACAGGCTACCTGGGGAGGCTGACCTTTCACTGGGCTGGTGTCTGGTATGATCAATCCCACTTTTATGGAATGAATTAATAACTGGGTGCCTTTGACTGCCTTCTGACAAGCCCTGCTGCCATAGATGGAACCTTCTAGCAACAAAGATCACACAGACCTGATTTAGACCATCCTATGTGGATGGTGTTTAATAATTCACAGTTTTTGAAGCGTTTAAGATTGTAATTATCATTTTAGTTTGTTTCTGTTTTTATTTGTGTATTACTATTTTAGGAACACTATTCCAGCTCTTCAACCTGGTAAGCAGCCAGCAACAATAGCTGTGTGCCTTTAAAAAACAATATTAAACGGAGTGACTTTGAGTAAGGTTGTAGTCCAGTGACAGGTCAGTGGCAGAAAGGCAGCAGCGTGATAATTGACTCAAAGGAGGGTCTCCAGGGTCCACAAAATCGTCTGATTATCGGCCAATTTCAGACTGCCTCCTCCCTGCCCCTGTGCTGCCATCGTACAATTTCTAACAATCGTACAGCCGCAGCAGGGACACTTGAGAAGGGCTGTTAATATGGACCAGGGGCCCGGCGATGATCAGACTTCAATCTGGCGATCCCCGCCTCCATGGGTCCAAATGGGGAGATGGCATTGATGCCGCACAAAACTCACCATGACGTTGATAACACCACAGCAAATCCGAGACCTGCGTATTGATAAATTGCGGCGGATGCCGAGAAAAGTACGAAGCAGACAGAACATTGTGCTTTATTGGGAAGCATGTTGTTTGAAAATATGTTAATTTGCAAATTGACAAGATTTTAATATGTGCTCAAAACACGTGTTGCAAATGACCAGTAGTGCAGAATGGCCAGCTTTTTACATACTCTGGGGTACCGGGTGGCTGGCGGCCAGTGGACACTTGGACAACCCCTGTCCGGAGACCTTTACATATGGTCCGAGTTATGATCAGAGCTGCTGCTAGCTGGCAATCCAGCTGCCATCGCCCAGCTGTCGCCCGATTTTGTAATGACATCATCCCAGCCTGACTGACGGTTGCCTGACTGCTGCCGTCTGCATTCATGACCACTCCAAAGTCTAAAAAAAAAAATCTTGAAGATTCTGTTGATGCCTCCTCATCGTGTGGTGACAGTTGCATTTCTAAATGTAGATGATAATATGCAGTTTTGCGTCATGCCAAATAACTTTCACTTGAAATGATGGACAAACCTTCCTTTTCCAATTTCTTATTGTGTTTCGTTTTTTTAACATTGCAATTTGTTTTCTGAAAATAATTTTTGTTTTGTAAAATTTTTTTTTTTTTTTGTTGGATTTTTGCTTTGTTTTCTAAAATTCTAAAAATGTACTTTATAAATACAGGATCGCTACGTGTTTGATGCTGGAATTTCATTTTTTACATCTCATGATTTTTTTAATGTTGAATATTACATCACAGGTTGCTCCACAATATTTGCATATAATCTTAAAATTATAGAGTGACTTTTCAAATTTGTTTTGAAAAGACACTATTTCTGAAGTATATTTTGTGAGAATTAGGAACTCCAAATATGTGCACATGTTAACTCTCTGTCTGATCCTGTTATACCAAGAACACACTGCACCATTGTGACAAGGTTGCCTTCTAGAGGCGACTGTGAAGTGAAGGACAGCTTTTGGGAAAAAATACGCTCTCAGTAAGTGGGGTGAAAGAATATTTAAAGGACATGTGCTTTTACTTTGAAAGCAGATGCCGCAATGAGAACTGCGTGCAGACCAAAGGTGTAGTATGCAAAAGTGCATAGATAAGGTAAGACCAAACAATGACATTCATTAAAGTGGAAACAGTGTCAACTCACTTGATTTTCAAATAAAGGAATATACTAAAGCAAAATTGTAAAAATATGTCACTGTTGTTTTAAGCTTGTATTATTCAACATGTGGAAGTGTTTTTATTTTATAAAAAATATTCCTGAGAAAGCGTCCGGGCAACTGTTATTTCTCTGTTTTCACCACATTTGTGAGATAAGATTTAGAGTCACCTTTTACCTGAAAGTTTTCCCAAAAGAAAAAAGTTGTTACACACTTGTATTCTGCAACCAGAAAAGTCTGGTTGCAAAATAACTTCCTGAGTTTGAACCCAGGGTTATGTATCTGATCAGATTATATTGACTTTTTTCTCTTTCCAGTTGCTGCAGGTACATTGGGGTACTTTCCATTATTTTCATATGCCAGTCCCAAGTCTGGATAAAAACAGAGGTTTGGGTCAGGAGGGGCATCCGAAACTGAAGCCAAATTCCCTGAAGGGGGGCAGTGGGAAGAAGGGAAAAATGATGTTTCTCCTTCCACCAGAGGTCCCCAGTGTGTCACTTACCTCATGTGCTCTTTGTTCACCATAAACACTCATACTTAGCTGTACTTTCCACCTTCTCCACTCAGATTGTTCCTCTCTACCTTTGTTTATTTCTGTTTTTTTGCAGACAAAGGTAACTTCTAGGACAGAAACACCTTATACGAACCTTTTGGCCATTGTTTTTGTTTTTGGCATTTGAAACTGTTTTAAAACATTTTCTGTAAATTGGGTAAATTTCTTGCTTGTGACAAAACGTCACTCAGGGAATAGAGTCAGATCAGTGACTAAATGACATTGTTAAGGAACATTACCTATCTAGTTACAGCATGCCAGCCATCACAGCTGTGTTTACTCTACACTGTCATCCATTGTTTTAACTCTCCACAGATTTGAGAGGGAATTTGAATTTCCTGACTTGGCTTCTGAGGAAATGCTGGTCATTCTCAAGTCAATAAAGTCATAACAACATTTTTGTAAACTTTCAAAACTATTTTAATCACATTTGCACATGCATATTGCACATGCAGTTACAATGGATTTAAAACTTGTTTTTCAGTTTGCAAGAACAGCTGCTGGTCAGCTAATATTTGTGTTTGGACCCTAATATTGTTTTATTTTAAAAATGTTTTTGTTCGTTTGTTCAGAACAAAAATAGTCATTTGGACAAATCAGATTAAACAGCCTTTTCTCCTGAATGGAGCTTCTGTTCATTTTAAGCTGTAATTGTCCACATCAGGTAGCTGGAGTAGGACTGTTGTCATGGAAACCCAGGATCATCAGGATGCAATGGTGCAGAGCACAATTAGATATTAGTCACAAATTATAATATTTTAGGAAGAGAAAATATAAAACTGAATGCACATTTAATGCTTTCTATTCTATGAAACAAAACAAAAAAGAAACCTGTTAATGTGTGAAGATTAGAAAAAAGGAAATTCAGAATTGGAATACACAAGTTAATGTGCATTACTGTGACATTTGGGACAGTTTCAGCTCCATCATTGATCACAGCTGCATACAGCTGACATTCAGCAGCAGAAAACCAAAATACAAACAATTCTCAAATGGAATTACTCGACAATTAAAATTCATTTTCTGTCACATCTGTGTAATAAAATGGAAATGGAGGAAGATAAATGAATAGCATCCAAATCATTGGATCACCGAAAGAAAAAAACATTAAAAATGAGTCATTTTATTAGGTGTACTTGAAGTAAGTCTTTTTCTGTGACAGCAGGTGATTATTTTAATGTTTTAGTATTGCTTTCAGATGATAGCACCTACACAAATGACAGAGAATCCTTGGGTTACATTTGGATGATAGTGTTACATATTCACACACACGCATGCAACACACTGCTGCTGAAAGTGTGTGGCGCTCTTTAGGAATTGTGAGGCTCCGTCTCGTGTTACAGAGGGGCAGGAGTCCAGCACACTTCTGGAAGCCACCTGTTGCACTGAAGGATCACATATGTTTCAGCACTTTAACTGTATTTGACACACGGTATTAATGATATACTGCGCTTGTGTGGATTTAATGAAAAGCATTAATAACTTCATTAATAACCCAAAGACTGATAACTAATATTCTTTGTTTTAATGGGACATGGAAAAAAAACTACAACAAAAACACATTCAGAAGAGGCTCAAAATACGCTAAAAACAGATATACAGCTCCAAACATTAGGCCGAGCATGAGTGTGCCCCTGTGTGATCTGATTTACAATTCCATTAAAAAGTAAAGTGAACATTTGGGCGATTTATCATGGCTTATGATATCTATTTAAAGTAGAAATGATCTCTAAACCATAAATCTAAAACACAGAGTCCCTGGTGACAACAGCGCAGTGACTTAGACCACAAGTAGCCATAACGACAGAGAACAGGGCAGATGAAGGTTGCATGTAATTACACATCCTCTCAGGCTTAACGAGGTCGCTCGTTCTGTGTGTGAGAATTTATCTGTAAGCAAATGTGTGCATGAACTGAGGTTCCCGTACGGGTCAAGTTCTAGAATCCGAAGTTGTTAATGGATTTAGAGTTTCATTTCTGCAAGAAACCCAAACATACCTCCACCATAGTTCTGACAAATAGATGATGGAGTGCTTTGATTTCTTATGTTTATATTTAAAATTAACTCAGTGTCCTGTTTAGATCAAAGGTATTTTTGACTTTGAAGTTTTATTTCTTTCATCAATGTTTGTCAGGGGAGCAGCGCGCTAGCTAGTTCTGTCATCCAGCAGCTGCAGCTTCTGCACGAGTTTCCTCCAGAAACTTCTCAGTGTAAAAACATAGATGTCTGGTTGATGGGTGTAGTTTGAATGTCAGCGTGAGCGGTTGTTTGTCTTACTTGTCTGTGTGGCTCTGTGCAGGGCATAAACCCCATCTCATTCTCATTAGGTCCATCACTAGCCATCGATTTCTGGATGTCTGCTGTTTTAACGGGACTTTTTCCTTCTGAGTTTTCCAGACAAGGCATTATATTTTCTTGTACCCTTACACTAAGTTGTTTCAACTTGTCTTTTGCTCGACACCTTTCCAAGCACAGTTTACATTGTTTTTGTCTCGTTAAGAGCTAGGATCTATATTATACATAGGAGTGCATATGTAATTTACATTCCTATTTTTAGGCTACCCGTTTTTGTAGTGTACATGGCTTAATACATGTGTTTGTGCAAATTTCTTATCCATAAAACTTGTACATAACACCTGTTCGCCACCGACAAGTTTCTGTCTAGTTCTGTCTTTCTGCTTCCATGCGGTGTCCACAAACACGAGTTAAAGTTTGCAGCTTTGCAGGTTAAAGAAAACATTTCTTATACTGTAAACTTCTTTTTTTTTTTAAAGGGGGCTTCTTCAACCATTAATACATCTTTTTCGTCTGGTACAGTCACAGTGGCTCCATGTGCAGAAACTATTTACATGCCCTGAGGTCGTCTCTTCTGTACTAAGAAATGTAAAAGCTGCTGCAGACACAGTCTTGTCACTCCATCTACCCCATGCTGTGCTTCTGCACTGGGATTTTCCTCACACAGAAATGATCAAAACAGGGACATAAAACCATTTTCATGAGACCAGCCACAAACTGACAAGACACTGAACTTTACAGGAGAGTGCTAGGCTTTAATCAGTTTTAGCTTTGATATTGTTTCGTAGGCTCCGCAATCCAATCTCTCACTTTTTTTCCCATTTGCTTTTCTGTGATGGAAAAAATATCACTGCTTGCTAACTTAGAAGTGGACAGTCGATGTTCTTTGGTTTCGCAGTTTGGTTGGAATCAGAGATTCTCTCTTTTTTTTTTTAGAGGCTTGTGTGCATTTATATGTGTTTGAGAGAGACATTTTATCTTTTAATTTTTTATTTTATGTTTTTGTCTCTTTGTTTGGAAAGTATGTATACTTATAGGCAGGCTGCGTTAAGTGTGTAAACTTCATTTAATTCAAATTAGTTTCATTTATATAGCACCAGCTTACAATCAAAGTTCACTTAAAGTGCCATAGGCAAGGGATAAAAAACTCATACAGAGCAATAATTATGACTGTTAGAATCCAGATGATACCAAACGAGTCAAATTGTCTTAGTTATTTACTAATGGCCTATGTAGATGACCAACGAATTGCATTGAAAATGTTTTTGGTCTAAACAAGTAAAAGGCAACAGTGGCGAGATCATAGCCGTCAACATGAAGAATAAGGGCGAAACCTCCAGGAGAACCAGACTCTGTTAATAGTAAAAATAAAAATAAACTTTATTTATAAATGACTTACACTGCTATTGCTGTACAATAACAGAAAATACAAACATGTAAAGAACCAGATAAAAATAGATTAAACGTGTGCAAGGTAATACTTATAAAATGACATTGTTTAAAAATATATCACAAACATTACATAAAAGAGAATACCTTTAAATGTGGTGGGATGAAAGAAAGAGAGGGAACCGCTTCACTGTGTATTAAAAGCTACATTTAAAAAGTGGCTTTTAAGAGAGGACTTAAAATGGCAATGATGTTTTGCTTTATTCAAATTGCTGTGAATCAGATGCAGACAAAAAAAAAGCCATTTGAAAAAGCTTGTAGCAGTGACATAAGCTGCGATTGAATGGACACATTTAATCGGAATAAATGCCGGATCCAAATAAAAATGCGTCATGCAAACACGCCATTCAAAATACTCTGCACTGATCAGACTCGTTCAGATCAAAAATTCTTTTTAATTGAGATAGGTGGGTTAGGCCGATTGTTGAGCCGATCGTGGTGCAAACATTTTATTCTGACAGAGTGTTTTTACTGCGCTGTCTTTTACATTATCCATAGATGATGTGGCATTCCAGAGGAGGCTTTGAAGCATGAGCAGGACTGATTGGCTGCTCCATGCAAGTGTACCTGATTCGTTGCTTCATGTCTATGAGCAGGGGAGGGTGCTTTATTGCGGTGTGCGTTCCGGAGGAGGCTTGACAGTCACAGTGCCGCATTGCCAACATGGATATTAAGTGAATCCAAGGCTAAAGGTTGTTGTAGGTACATATAGAATTAACCAAACCCTAACCCTTTTTCTGGTTCTGTGCAGTCAACTTGAAAATAAAGAAATTATAATAAAAGTACACTTAGAAGATCATCTCGCTCTATGCCGCAGCTTTGTTTGTTTACAACGGAACTTGCTATTTCTTCTACAGCCATCTCCAGTATGTTGGATAGTTCTCTGCATGCAAATGAATCATTCTGATGGAAAGCGTGGCACATGTAAACGTTTCTTATAATTTGATACTTTTTTTCGGGGCCCATGAACACAGTTCTATTCTCATCTGATCTTTGATCCGATCAAAGACGTTTTGCACATGTACATGCAGCAAGAGATATAGCAATCGGTAGGCCACACACCGTAAGCCACAAGCTCCCTGCTTCGCTCCATTCCGATGCATCCATGCATGCCTTTGCTTTCCCCGGTTGAGCTGGCATTTTACTCAATACTGTACACTCTCCATTTTTGTTGCACCAGTAATGTTAGGTTGGAGTTATGAGGGGCTGTAAGTTAGTTGTAGAGAGTGTAAACAAAGGGATGAAGAGAAGTGTGGACAGGCTTACAACGCAGGCTTACAACCACCCACAACTCAGAGAATTTCTTAAGAACTATCTCTCCTCTGCAGAAACTACAATATGTCTGAGAAATTGACACAGGTTTCCTGTTTTTGCCATCAAAAGGCGTAAACACATTTAAAAGACCACTGGGAAGGCTTTTAAAATAGATCAAAAGATGATTGGAGTGGGACTTAAACATGATACTTCTATGAATACAGACTCTTTCTAAAGCTTTCACTTTATTTTTTGGATCATCAACACATCCCAATGGGGGTTAATACATTTAAAAAAATTGGTTTGTGCCCTGAAAGATGCTGGAGGACAAACCTTGCTTCAAGAACTTCAGATTACTTTCAGTTGTATTTCCTGTTTTCAGAGACCACAGAGAAATGGTTGATGCTAATCATTTAATCATGCTGACATAATTTCAAGGTGACATTACCATCCACATTTCACGTGCTTTGTTGTGTTTTTTTTTCTCGCCCTTAGGAGCTTTCATTTTTCATTGTCTTTTATAGCGTCAACCTTTTCTACTGTGCTCCCTCTGCCTGATGCTGTGCCCTTGTGCTCTCTGTTTCTGTCTTACAATACCATTATTACCATGCATGACTGTTAGCTGAAAAAATGCAGAGAAAAGCTAATGATGTTGGCTTGAGCTCAGAGCTAATTAAAATTCTATAAATATGTTGAAGGTAGGTGGGGTGATGGATGCAGAGTGTCAGAAGTCTGGTGAGCAGGGAGGTACGCCGAGATGTTCGGACGATCAATACCAGCACAGTGAATGTGCGACACTGCATATGCATTTAATGAACCATCAAGTTTATCTGTTAATTACACGCCAGGACACACCTTCACATTCTTCACACAGCGCTAAAGCTCTCTGGCTGTCCAGATAATGGCCAGCCATTTCACACAACAAATCTGCAAATGGTGGGTATATTCCTGCAGCTTCACTGCCTCACTTTATCTCCTACTCTCCTGCTTGTGCTTTCGTTTATTATAGGTAATTCTCCTTGCAGCACACTCCATGCTTTAATGGCTAATGCAATGCATTTTTCCCTCCTTTTTATTTCCTCTTGACCGACCAAAGGAGTAACATTTTGCTGCATGAAATCACAGAGGCATCTGTTTTTTCTTCAAAAACGCTGGAAAAATAGCAACGCAGGGGAAGTGGGGTTCAAGTACGACATGCAAATCAAGGAAATAAAAAAAACGTTCATGTCAAAAACGGGCACAGTTCATTGCAACAAGAGAAGCTAATCTTTCAAAAACACATTTTTACTCAATATCAAAAGTGCTGCTTCATTTTGCTGCGTAAAAAGCCAAACGAAACAATAACTCCGTTTATCTCTGTACCTGTTCCAGCGACAATAGTTGATGAAATTCATGAGTGTTTATATTGCGCCATGCTGTTCCCCCCACTCAGAACTTAGAGCTGTTCCAGCTCATGGATTTAAAAACCCTGCATCTGTACAGTAATCCCTCACCGCAGGAAAAGCATAATCTTATGCAACGCTGAATTACTTTGAAGGTTAAGTTTGAAAACGATCTTCTTTAAATAGTACATTGTGGCGTGAGGATGGGAATATTTGATGCAAACGAATAAATAAATTACACGGAGAGGTCTAACACTGGTGACCTTTGCACTAGCTTAGCATGCGTCTAACCTTTTTTTGTAATCTCTTCACTCTGGAGGTTGCCAGTAATCATCAAGGTTACCAGACAAAGCAATCTGGGGATTTTTTTTGGTCTTTCATTTGTTTCTGTTTGCTTAGTTTGTGCTGGAACCAAAAATCTCTGCACATCTTGCACTCATCACTCAGTGAGATGTGGACACAAAGTTAGTGAAAACGTTGTATAAACAAGAACAATCCCTATACTGAGTTAGACACACAACGACAGAGGCATATATTTATTGGCAGTTCTGTTATTTTTGTTTCTTAGCCCAGAATGTGTTTGTGTGGTTTGTGTGGTTTTCAGAGGCTTGCCGGTCACAGCTGATGGTTTCCCTTCCTGAACGTCTGGATCTGCTGGAGGTTCCTTCCAGTTCTTCCATTTAGAAGAAGATCTTCTAAATTCTTATTGTTTTAAATCGGAAGTACTATTATTTTATTATGACACTACAATGACGCGGGGCTTGACTGAGCATAAACAGATCTCTGACTTGTTAAAAAAAATGTCTTGATGGATCTTTATAATTTGTATGTTTGTATTTTAAATAAGGCCCAAATTAATGCTTTTTGTTTTTGGGAATCAACCTCGTTTATAAATTGGCGCTCAATGAAAAAAAAAAAAAAAGATTTAAATTTTCAGACTCAATAAATTAAAAAAACAGTTACTCATTAATAAATCACTGATGACATAAAAAAAGTCAGTGATATATTTTTAATCCAGAAGTAGTATTATCCAAAGGTTTGAGCTTTGAAAAATGGTTTGTCTTGAAAGTTTTGTAAACTTGGCTTTGAAATTTCTTCTCTGACATTTGATCATTTAAACTGCAGTGATACATGGAATTTCAACAAAGAAAGTGTAAGCACACAAGATATTTACCTGTAGTTAAATGTCGTTTTCGCACAAAAAAAAAAAATGCGTAGTTAAAAATAACACAACTCTGTGGTTAAAAAGGAAATAACTTTTCACTTGGTTATCTTAACACAGGAAGTTTAATGAAAAAAAAAATCTTAGGAAATAAGTATAAACTGGGTTAAAATGAAAAGAATACAACCAGAGTTATTTCTATTGCTCCAAAAGGTAACCAAAAATACATCCCAACATGAATAACCCAAGAACTGGGTTGAACAAATAACCCGTGTTTTATAGGGCCTGTATCAAGCAAAAATAACTTTCATGAGCTTTTAAGTGTATTATAATGTTAATTCCTCACAAAAAAACAACCCTAATCTGTGTTTTGCTCTTTTCACACATATCTGAGTATTCCTCTATATATGGAGGTCCAGAAGAGACAATATTAAATAAATATATACGCCATTAAATCGTTAAATAAAAGTGTCTGGGGCTGCACGGTTGCGCAGTGGTTAGTGCTCCTGCCTCACAGCAGGAAGGTTCCCGGTTCAAGTCCCCCTGGCTGGGGGACCTTTCTGTGTGCAGTTTGCATGTTCTCCCCGTGCATGCGTGGGTTTTCTCCGGGTACTCTGGCTTCATCCTGCCGTCCAAAAACATGCTTCACAAGTTAATTGGTTACTCTAAATTGTCCCTAGGTGTGAATGTGTGTGTATGGGTGTGTGATTGTGGCCCCTGCGACAGACTGGCGACCAGTCCAGGGGTGTCCCCTGCCTTCGCCCATGAGTAGCCGGGTTAGGCTCCGGCAACCCCGTGACCCCGAAAGGGATAAAGCGGATTGGAAAATGAATGAATGAATTTATTGATTTCCAGTTTTATTTATTTAATGCCAATTTTAAAATCTAAATCCGAAGCCCCCCGTAATCCAAGAAAACGACTGGGTCCACACATTGTGATGTAGAAAAGTGAGAACAGTCCCTTCCAGGAAGAGTATGTGCTGCCAGCCCTGCTCCCAGGCTAGCACACACACTTTCTCCACAGAGCTAGTGGTGACCGACAAAACGCTTTCATTTTTGCAATGAGCCTGAGAAGAACTGGTTCCTTCTGCACCTAATTTGCGGAGGCAACAACGACTCGCTGCCAAAGCCGGCTCTAGGATGCCAGATGAAATGGGCAGCACCCGAATGGGACAAAAGGCGGTGCCTCTGAGATCTGGGTAGGAAAAGGAGCTACAAGACATAACAACTTTCATTAAAAACTTTGCTCTTTGGTGTGCCAACAAAATAAATTATGATATTTATGGATACAGTTTACTCTGAAAGGCTCAGAATAGCAGGATAAAGGCCCTTTAAGATTGTTTGCTCTGAAAAGTAAAGTTATCCAGAGAAAGAAAATTAAAGTAATCAAAGCAGTCAAGAA